>OY744613.1:24326184-24373684 GCA_963556255.1 Allolobophora icterica
ATCTAGACTGATTTAGGTTCTAATGATTTCTAGAAATTTCCATAGATGCGATACTAAAATTATTTCCGATAAAATCCGCCTTTAAATATTCAGACATATTATCTAGAATATACCAGAAAGGGCGCTACATAAATGTTCTGAATAATGTAGGACTGAATTACTGAATGAATGAACGAATTACTCATTTAGTTATCATTGTTACTATTTTATAAAGAGAACAACAGCCTAATTAGGAGAAATTTAAGAAACAAAAGTAGCCTATTATGTCATTTCGATCTCGTCTTGCCAATTTTTTTTATTATTTTAGTTAGTGGCGGACTGGCCAAAATTGAAGCGTTATAAGCTTACGTAGATTTGTATTAATTTTAATAATATTATTTAAATAGTCCCTGAATTATTTAATAGGACGGAAACTCAGTGCTGTCCTAGTCTGGGATATAGGCTAACACAAGAGTCAAGCTATCCGTTCTTCGAGTCTCATATTTTATAAATCTGAGTGCCGATCTCAAATCGCAAATGGGTGGCTGCTATAAATGGAGTACGCTAGGTGTCCTGCAAACTATGACAATTTACTTTACAAAACTGAACCATTTCTTAGACAGGAAACCAATGTCGATCCGATTCTACAATTAGGCCTAGGGCAACCAAGGATGTGTAGGCCTACACGTCACCCGATAGGCCCTATAGGTGAGATGGTAAACGTACGCTTTAGCGTATTTAATTATTGGCAGGATTTCGAAAAAATGAATAGGCCTAGCGTAAATAATTATTTCATCCACCTTCCAGCTTCTAGTTTAGTTTAATATTACACGTTTTAATCGTTCATCCATCCAGCTTCCAGTTTTAGCTCATTTTCATCGCATATCCAGCTTCTATTTCAAGTTTTACTAGCCTATGATATGTTTTCATCGCTCATCCACGGCAATGATATCGGCGTTAAACGATATAGTTTCATCGCAATTCCAAAGTCTTCTAGTTTCCGTTTTATTATGTAATATTTTCATCATTTATCCAGCTTCTAGTTTCAATAATATTTTCATCAATCATCCAACTTCTAGTTTGAGTTATATTTTCATCAGTCATCAACTCATCACAATTGCTGATAACTATCCACTATAAGAGTGTACATATAATGAACGCACCTAACCTGGAGGATTACCTTCTTCGCACATCCAGCTGCTCGTTTGATCTCCATTTTCATCGCTTAGCCAGCTTCCAGTTTGACATATATGTTCATCGCTCATCCAGCTTCCAGTTTGATTTCTATTTTCATCGCTCATACAGCTTCCAATAATTAAATAGGCCTACGCTAAAGCGAACGTGGACATTTCGTCCAATAATTAAATAGGCCTATGCTAAAACGTACGTTTACCGGTGAGATTATTTTATGGAGTTAGTCTTCCCCCGAACAGAGTCTAAAGTTAGAGTTCCAAGCTGTTATAGAATTTTCCATCATATTTACTGCTTTCAAGTATTGTTGCGCTTCTAAAGCGTGGGTCCGACTGGGTCGCACGCTATAAAGATCACTCATTTCCTTACTCAATAACTTCTTACGTGCCTAATCAATTCGATAGGCTCTCAGCCCTTGCCAATATTTCAAGCGAATAATAAATATATGTTAGTTTGGCTAGTTACGTAGGCCTATAACTGTGTCATGGTGACAAGGAATTCAAGGCTATGCCAATTACCTTCTCTGATGCCGTCTTTTAGGTGACCGAATATCGTGTAGAGGTCTCCTATTTTGACGATAAGTGGTCGAATCGATCCGGGACTCGAGGTCGACAGGTACATCTGCGAACAGGCGCTGTTCCGATAGACGGCTAAACATTTGTAATACATCAATAGACTACATTCATAATTTCCTATTGCATTAATACATTCGTATTACATCAATACATACGTATTATATCAATGCGTTTGTATTGCATGAATGCATTCCCATTGCATCAATGCATTTGCATTGCATGAATACATTCGTATTGTATTGCTGCATTTCCATTGCGTCAATACGTTCGAATGCATGCATCGATACGTTTGTATTGCATGATTACATTCGTAGGCCTATTGCGTGAATATATTCGTATTACATCAATGCGTTTGCTTTGTGTCAATATATTTTGATTGATGCTCTCATCAACACGTAGCGTAACTGTGGTACTGCGTCAATCAAATGTACCGTAAAAATCCTACCTTGTTGATTTATATGTTCCTGTGTATATTTAAAGCTCTTGATTACCATTGGTGCGAGCTTGTCTCAATATATATATATATATATATATATATATATATATATATATATATATATATATATATATATATATATATATATATATTCATATATATATATATAGATGAATACATTCGTATATATATACGGCCTATGCACATAAATGAGAATGTCAGACTTGGTGACCTGACAATTCGGCGCCGACAATTCGGTGCAAGACATTTCGGCGCAAGACTTACATACATACATACATACATACATACATACATACATACATACATGCATGCATGCATGCATGCATGCATACATACATACATACATACATACATACATACATACATACATACATACATACATACATACATACATACATACATACATACATACATACATACATACATACATACATACATACATACATACATACATACATACATACATACATACAGGAGATGTATAAGAACATTTAGCAGCGCGTTTTAAGAACCTCACAGCAGTGAATGTAAGCACTAAGCAATGTGTACGTACGCATGTATGTATGCATATATGCAAGCATGTTGTGAATGAATGAATGAATGAATGAGTGAATTGTATAATTCATAATACATAACTGAAGTGTATACCTGTTCCGTTGCAGTTGTACGTCTTGTCAAGCAGAGTCAGTCCTGAGCAGGCGTTGAGCAATCGCTCAGTAGCGTCTGCATTCAGGTCCAGACGGCTGGCCAGAGTAGATGCAGTCATCGGATGTGTGCTGTCATTCAGAGCCTCGAAGATACCGAGCGTAGTTGCAGTGTACAGAACCTGACATCCACCCAAACAAACGACATTTTCAGGTACGTGTATTTAATCGAATAAATGCATGTACTGCGACAATTTAGATATCTGCATATATGTTTACCAGGGCTGTAATCGAGGGTATACGCGGGTATACAACGTGTACTCACCTCACAGAATATTTGTACTCACCTCTAATTTGTTTCGGAAAACTAACCGGTAGCTTGTACTCACCTGTAAATTTACCACTACAGCCCTGATGTCTACACCCTGTTGTAAACACCAGTAATATTGCTAGATCAGCATAATCAGGAAAAGTTAAGTTTAGCACTGAGATGGATAAGTTTTGACAGGGAGGAGAACGCTCAGATGAGCTCATCGATCCTCCGGCTAAGATTCATAATTCCCAGTAAACACTGCGCTCTGAAAGCAAGGAACGCTAATGCCCGTACTGCCAGGTAGCAGGGACGTTTACACCATAGAAACCTTGGAGCAAATGCTTCATCCACAAAATAGGGGGGAGATCTGTCGGTGTGCTTGCCACCATTTTAGGGGGAAGGAAGGAGAAGGGAAAGAAGAGGGGGAAAGGGGAAGTTGCTCCAATGACTTAGGGGGGATAGACGCCCTGCCAGGTAGTGCCAGTCCCAAGTCTTGAGAAAGGAGGAGGGTTACCTCAACGGCCCTGGCAACCACGAGATGTCGTTAAACACCGGAAACTAGTACTAGTAGTCTGACAACGAAGGTGTAATGTAATGTCTTTAACAGCAAATGCTTTACTCATAGTAGACATGCGCGAAGCAAAGCATGTTAATAAGCAAATGAATGCAAGAAGAATGAGAAAGATGTTTTTGACATTTTTAACTTAAATTCTGCAACGAGTATTTTTGAATGTGTCTGGAAGCTGTTTCCAAGTTCGGGAACCATGGTTGTCGACTTGGAAACGTTCGTAAATTAGTCCTGCATCAGTCTACGTATAGGGCCTACATTGTGTTTATCTGTCTAGTCTATGTTGATCCGTTTAGTATAACCGCATAAGCTACAGTCCGGTCTGTAGTCTAAACCAGTCTGGTCGACAGTCATGTTTAGAGTCTGGCTTTTACATAATAGTCTAAGGGTGGAGCGGGATATAGGGCGAAAGAGTCGAATTGGGGGTTAAAAATTCACAGTACTCTAGAATGTTCCATCAACAGATTAGTCAAACTACAGGGTCAGTGAACAGACCGTTTTTAGTCTGGAACAATTGCCTTTGGACCAATCCGTTATTTCATTAGGTCATAAGCCTGTTATAATGTATAAACATGTATACGTATTACACAGGCCTAAAATATGAGCACGTCTGGAAATGCGCTATAGAAATATCAAGATACATGCAATCCGCTTTACATAGACTCGGTTAATTTCCTGGGTGACCTCTACTTAATAATCAACCTTCGACCTTCCTTTCCCGCCATAGAAACATAGAAACGCGCTTCTGAGCCGTGTATATGAATGGAAGCATGTAAATGTTTATATAATTATATTATATATATGCCTTTAAGCATATTAGCAAGTAAGTGATGGTCAGAGACATTATGAGCTCAACCAGAAGCAAATACATAAAACAACCTGTAGGTCTATATATATACCTGTGTCTTTTGAAACCCCATTAGGATCTCAAGCACGTCTTCCAATCCAGTGCTTCCAATTCGGCTGCTTATGTTCATCGTGGCTTGTCGCTGTAAGAAAAAGGAAAAAAACGTCGGATTAATTAATTAACAGCTGCTCCAGATATTAAATTTTGCTCCTACTCATCGATCGGGATGCTTCCTAATGGCAAACTACACATTTCTATTGCAGCGCTACTAAAAAGCTAAGCGCAGGATACAAGCTTATTCACAGGACCTGTCAGAGATAAGAATTAGTGAAGAACCAATTCCGGTTGCCAGAAGACCAGGGTGAGAAGGAGAAAGAGGAAGCTACTAAGACGGGTTTCGCTTACGACGAGAGAGATGGAAAGGAGGAATGGATCAGGTTAGAAATTCTTGAAGAGGTGAGACTAATTAGGCTAAGAGTGGAAAGCCTCGGTAAAAGAGGAGTTCGAGGCAGATGATAAGTAAGTAAGTAAGTATATTCTTTATTGAACCGCTTGCAGACTTACAAAACACGAGCATGCGAAACGAGGCGCAATAAACAAAATAAGGGAAACCAAAAGATAAGTTAAATGATGATAAATTGGTGATGATGAAATTGGGTTGGATTTAACTAATTAAGTTTGGATTAGGTGTATAACATGCATGATGATGGTCGGTGAGCTGCGAGATTGGTGGACGGGGAGTTTGCGGAGGATAGTTTCAGATAGTTTCAAATATCGCGGGGCGATCGCAGGAATACTCAAACGGGTCTTTTCGTACCTCAATTACCTCATCAGGCTCTTTTTGGCAATAATGTAAGTATGAGGCAGTTTCTTATCGCAGTTGCGGGTTAAACTATAGTTGCGTTTTGCAGTGGTTCAATTTAGACCAGTGTGATTCTCGTTAACGTTAACGATAACGAAAATGTTCGTTAACGAACAAAAAATGATTTCGTTAACGATAACTATAACTATAACTAAAAAATATCATTAATTATAACTATAACTATAACGAAAATAACACTAACGAAAATTCATTGCTATTTTCGTTAATACGAATTAAAAAAAGTGCAATATCAACTAACGTGAGAACGTGAAAATACACCCGTTAACGAAAGCAAAATGATTCCTATGTTCGCCTTGGATGTCGGTGAATATGGAGCGCTGTGTATTCATGAAGCTGAATGCACCCATTCGTCAAAGCTCTAAGCAAATTATTGTGTAACACGTCTTCATAATTCAGTGTGATTTTCATTAACGATAACGGTAACGAAAATGTTTTCGTTAACGAAAGCAAAATGATTTCGTTAACGATAACTATAACTGTAACTAAAAAATAATATTAACTATAACTGTAACTATAACTAAAATGAAAAACCATTAACTATAACTGTAACTGTAACTAAAATAAAATCTGTAAGGAGAAACACACTGATTTAGACTGATCCGCCGAATCCGAGATCCGGCATCTCTGATTTGAGATCCACCACCCCAGGGCATATTTGAACTGTATAACTAGTGGGACAAATGTCCCAGTAGTCTTAGGATTTGTCCCAGTAGTCAGAGCGATTTGTCCCAGGCAATGTATGTATAAAGTACAACTAGTGGGACAAATGTTGGAAGAATTTAAAGATTTGTCCCAGTAGTATGATGAGAAAGGTATGACATCATTGTTGAATGACCCCTTGTTATTGGTTGGGAGACCCGAGAAAAGTTGTAAAAGAAGGTAATGACTAAAAAAAAAAAAAAAAAAAAAGTCATCAACTTTTTTCGGAGATGAATTTTTAAATTTTTTTAGTAAAAGTCTAAAAGTTTTAAGTTTGTGAAGATTACTTTACATTTTGTCCCAGTAGTCAAAATTCCTTAAAATATGCACTGCACCACCCGTACTATGAGATTCGTCACCTATAAGAAGAGACTCGTCACGTAAAGAGGGGGAGATCCCAAAACCGATGCTGTTATGTATGTGTATGTATTAAGTTTTTCATAGTTAAGAGTTTTCTTATCATTTACCCATTCGTATGTTTAATCAATGAATAGATTCCGTGCTGTTCGGCCATCTCCATGATTCATACTTCACATAGGTGGCCCTGGTAAGCGGGGTTTATAACCACTTTAGGTTCCCCACATGTGTACCAGTCAGTCTGCCAGATGTATTTACTTTTTCACATGCCTGCATTTCTTGCCAATTTCTTTGATTTTTGGTTATCAAATAAAATTGAATGGAATTTTTAATATATATATATATATATATATATATATATATATATATATATAAAGAGGGAGAGATCTGCCAACCAAAACCGATGCTGTTATGTATGTGTAGGCCCTATGTCTTAAGTTTTTCATATATAGTTAAGAGTTAAGCTATAGTTAAGAGTTTTCTTATCATTTACCCATTCGTATATATATATATATATATATATATATATATATATATATATATATATATATATAAATGCTATCACATTTGATATTTTGATCAATAGTGCTGAACGTCTTTTCATCTTAAGTCTTTTGTAACTCGTTATTTAATGATGTCTATAGTAAGTGTGTGTTTGATTAGTCTACAATATGCGTTTCGCGCAGTTGATGTTTTACCCGAATAGCGAGTTTCGGTTATCGATTTGCCAGAAAGGATTAGGTTTTAGATTTCCAGAAGATACAGAGATTCACTGCCTCTGCATGGACGAGCAATTAATCCTGCTAGCATTTCAATGGGCATTAGATGCGACCAATATGGTCTCTATATGGGAATATGGATCCCATATGGGCTCTATGTGGGCAAGTTGGTAGAGTAACCATTGTGCCATTGGATGCATACGTGACACCGGTTTCGGACGGAAGCACCACTGTTGAGATTGTTCTTGAAGTGGCGCTTTAAAATATCAGATTGCAATTACAAGACAATTTTAACCCGAGTTCGCCAAGCGGACGATAATTACCGCGGAATATTATCACGAGTAACCGAAAATCACCACGACCGACTGACCGAATATTACAGGTACAGTAGGCTATATAAAGAACAGTGTGATTCTCGTTAACGTTAACGATAACGAAAATGTTCGTTAACGAACAAAAAATGATTTCGTTAACGATAACTATAACTATAACTAAAAAATATCATTAATTATAACTATAACTATAACGAAAATAACACTAACGAAAATTCATTGCTATTTTCGTTAATACGAATTTAAAAAAGTGCAATATCAACTAACGTGAGAACGTGAAAATACACCCGTTAACGAAAGCAAAATGATTCCTATGTTCGCCTTGGATGTCGGTGAATATGGAGCGCTGTGTATTCATGAAGCTGAATGCACCCATTCGTCAAAGCTCTAAGCAAATTATTGTGTAACACGTCTTCATAATTCAGTGTGATTTTCATTAACGATAACGGTAACGAAAATGTTTTCGTTAACGAAAGCAAAATGATTTCGTTAACGATAACTATAACTGTAACTAAAAAATAATATTAACTATAACTGTAACTATAACTAAAATGAAAAACCATTAACTATAACTGTAACTGTAACTAAAATAAAATCTGTAAGGAGAAACACACTGATAAAGAACTAGGCTATGGACATAGCCTAGTAACTCCGCCACTGCTCGTACTCTGGCAGTGCCAGTCCCAAGCCTGGAAAAGGTAGGAGGGCGACGCTAATGATCTTTGTTATCACACAGTTTCGTTAAACTGAAACTACTACATAGCCTAGTCCTTTGTATACTGCACCTTTTGAGGGTTGATGGCAAGAGACCGGGTGGCCTCAGCCTCATTCCATGGCGTGCTAGTTGCTGCCTTATCTGGGATACAACCCTGACCGATACCTTGGCCGCTTCTTATCTGACCGATATTTCTCGGGTGGCGGAGGCGGCGACCGAGAAGGCGTCGGTCCGCTAACACGTCAAATGCTTTCAACCGTCTGCTATCCATCTTTTGTTCCCTTGGCATTTGAAACCATGGGACCGATAAACAAAGAGGCATTGGCCTTCCTTTCCACTCTGAGACGGGGAACGTTCGAGAAACCAATTTTCTGTTCCAACGCCTGGCGCTAACGATCCCGCGTTTTAACGCTGTGGCCTTTGGGGGGTACCTTTACCAACTTAGACCTTGACGAATTCCAGGCAAATCTACGTTTCTAAATAATATCACAGTATAAATAATTACACAGTACGTCGACTCCCGGCCTCTGCAGCAGTCAGAATGTGTGACCCAGCGCCATTTTGAAAGAGAACGTTTACACGCAGATACACCGGAAACAATCACATCAAATATTATTTAAACGTTACAACAACATTGAGGACAACACGCCGATACGCCGTAATCCATCACATAAAATATTTTTTAAACTTTACAACAACATTGAGGACTTCATTAGAATTAACAATATTATTTTTAACGTTAATTTCAGTTTAAATCTATAATTCAGAAGATATGTTTCAAAATGGCGTCACCCCAAAAACTAGTCAACAGGCAGCGATGGGAGTCGACGTACTGTGTAATTATTTATACTGTGATAATATTGAAGTCACTGAGAGATCCTTTTTACCTCGGGACATAACAAAATAATAATAATAGGCTAACAACAACAAGAATAATAAAAAAAATAGTGATATAATTATGGGTCAGAACTTCGCAAGATTACAAGAAATGATCAATGACAAAATAATGAAGATATGAAAATGTTCTACTCCTTCATCTGGACTGTGTCACGAACTGCTGCAAGCCGTTGCACACTTGGTCTTGATGATTATAGTCTTTGAAACAAACAATGAAACAAACAACCTGCGCCCTGTTCTCCACTCACCCAACTGGCTCACGCAACCATGAACAGGAAGGCCTTGAGAATTGAGATCATCATCAACACCCTAGACATTTGGACCTATTTATATCCACGCGCCTCTGTTTGTCGGTAATGGCGGTGTGTGTGTGTGTGTGTGTGTGTGTGTGTGTGTGTGTGTGTGTGTGTGTGTGTGTGTGTGTGTGTGTGTGTGTGTGTGTGTGTGTGTGTGTGTGTGTGTGTGTGTGTGTGTGTGTGTGTGTGTGTGTGTGGGTGGGTGGGTGTGGTGTGTGCGTGCGTGTGTGCTTGTGTGACGAAAGGATATGCCCTCATATATGGGTATATATGCGATATTTGCATTTACATAGAGGTTTTTAAATGCGCTATACAAATATTTGATACATGCAGTCCGATTTACCCGGACTTGGTTAACATCCAGGGTGATCGCCTCCTAAGTATAGCCTTTCTGATCCAATGCTTAGGGACAATCTATACCTATATGGCGTGTCCTACATGCGTGGCTAGGGTCACAGATGAATTATCATTGCCAGGACGCGTTCGCCCCTCCCCCCCCCCGTGTATGCATACCCTGTGCCCCAATAATAGTTCTAAAGTTGACCGAGTTTTTGCAACCTTTCGAGTCGTAGATTACAGCAAATTCGGTCACCGATTTTCTTCAACTCGGTCTTAGACAAATAAACAGGCGACGAAGGGCGACTGAGGCAGAGACAGAGAGATGCACAGATACGTACAGACAGACAGACAGACGCGCAGAGACGGGGCAAAAACATAAAGACACAACGACCGAGATTAAACGTGGTCTTGAATTTTACCCAGATGACCTCTGGGTCGCTTTCGTCCGCACAACATTCGTCCGAGAAAGACAAAGCTCGTGCGTCGACGAGATGAAAGGACGTCGCGAGCACGTAGCCATTTCACTGTAACGTGATGTAACTAAACACTTTTTAAGTCAATACGCGTAGCACTTGCAATGTAATGCGATGCAACAAAACATTGAAAAAGAGCCTCTCAAGGCAATGCTTGCATGTCTATCTTAATAATGTATGTTACGCTGGGTCAGTTGAAACAATACAGATTGTTCCTGTAGGAAGATTCGATGCACTAGACAGCCCGATGAGCTCGCAATGATTTGCGAAAGCCAGTTACCTGCAAATTTCCACGGGTAGCAGAGCGTTGTGATTGGCGACTTAATTACAGAAACAGTTTTCTTTTATGTATGCGACGCAATACCTGCAGCCATCGTGGATCTTCCAAATAGGAGGATCTGGAATTGAATTCGTCCCTCCATAGGAAGCCAGTGCAACGCTTCTCTCATATAATTATTCAGATATGATATATGCTAGATTTTTTATGATTAGCCACCACTTGCAGGGGCGTCTACACCATAGAAAACTTGGAGCAAGTGCTCCATCCAAGAAATAGGGGATCTGTCAGTGTGTGCCACCATTTTAGGGGGAGGAAGGGGAGGGGAAGAAGAGGGGGAAATGGGAAGTTGCTCCAATGACTTACGGGGGGTAGACGCCTCTGACCACTTGGTGGGCAAAGCTAAGGATCAACTGTTGCTGACGTATGCTGAACTTTGGCAGTCCTACTAGGATGGAATTACAGTAGTCAATTCATATCAGTATGAATGAATGAACTATAGCAATGAACGGAATGTTAGGGGCCTTAGGGCCTACTCCGTGTAAGATCAACTGATGGAAGCAGGGTAGGCGCTATACAAAGCTACTTGATTTGGTCATCCATGGATTGACAATTCATCGTCCAGCAATAGTTCGCTTAGGTCACAAACAACGTATACGCCTACTCCAGTTCGGGAATCACGATGTTTGTCTTTCTTCGTCGATCTTTAATCATGCCTGGCATGTGCCGAACTAAATGTACTGCAATTTTGGCCTGTTTCAACCGAAGCCGATTTAACGAAATCACGCCTGTAGTTTCGAAACGATGATTCGAAAACACAACACATAGGCATGTGCATCAGATAGATTGCTGATACATAAACTGGCTGACTGACTGAATGACTCACTCACTGACTCACTCACTCAGTGACTCCCTGCCTGGATGACTCACTGACTCACTGATTAGATGATAGGGCAGTCAAAAGGTGGCTATTTAGCAGAGGCGGGTTTACACGTAGGCGCACTAGGGGCGCGCCTAGGGCCCCCAAATCCTGGAGGGCCCACAAAACGAATGAATTTTTTTAATTTATAAAATATAAAATGAACCAAATAACTTCACATTCCTTGAAATAGCTTCTATAAGTAATCATAATTACAGTGTCAATAACACTCACAGAAACGGCTTCAAGTTCAACTTCATGGGTTTTTCCACATGATAGGCTAAACACCACCAGAGTCTCAGACTCTGTCTACACGTTCAGAAGGGCCCCCAAACTGTTTGCGCCTAGGGCCCCATTTTCTGTAAACGCGCCTCTGCTATTTAGTGCATAATTGTACTTGAGAAGAACTTTGAGATGAATAAAATATCGAAACTGAGCCATGAAAGTGAATCCAAGCAGATCTACACATATTGTAGGCCTATTGTTATGTAATAATTAGATGTACATAAAATCACACGGTGTCCGAGTGGACCTCGATTGAACTTTCGTTGTGTCATACGTACTGAATTCACAGTTAGATGTCAAACTCTACAGGCTCCAAAGAGCAGCACAAGCCACGAAGACCTCGTGAGTAGTCAGAGACAAACAATGAACGAAAGCTACGTACAGTACTTAACAATACCGTATTCATACAATACTTCACTTTTACTAGTTTGTGCTTCCACCCACGACTCTTTGACAGGGAATGGTTACATTGCTAGATTACTGCATAAATGATAAGAAAAATCTTGCCTTTTTTATTTACTTATTTTATCATTTTTATTTCGATTTATTATTAGGCTACTTCAATGTTTTACAATCAATGCTTCTAGCTTCTGTCCCATTGTGCGTTTGCTAATGGTGTAATAAAGAATATACTTACTTACTTACTTCTTCAAATTCGGTTGCCTATTTTAGTCTTACAGCTTTCGACACTTAAGAATCATCTGTTTTCTAAGGCCTATTCTGTTTATAATTATTGATTGTGAGACGCCCTTATAACGGCAAGACTGTGTTACGGCGCCATATAAATCGTCCTTATTATTATTATTATTATTATTATTATTATTAATAATATTATTTTTCCCGAGGTACATATAATCCCTCAGGAGTCTCAAAAATTTGTTATTATTATTATTATTATTATTATTATTATTATTATTATATTATTATTTTTATTATTATTATTACTAGAGTATTTGCCGTCATATTATGACAGCAGTGTAGTAGAGAGTGACACGGGGACAGAAAAGTGTCCCCATTCCCACCCCGCATTTGTAGTTTTAACCCCATCCCCTCCCGTCCCCGCAGGACCTGAGTGTAGGCCTATATAATTATGTCGTTGGTTAAAATGCTCTGATCGCAGTCGCTAAGACGGCAGTACTGACGTCACAAACGGTTTCTGTTTCACAATAGAACAGAAACCCTTTGTGACGTAGCGTCCTCCGACAGACGGACTCTCTATGGATATTATATGTATAGATTATCATTATTATTATTATTATTATTATTATTATTATTATTATTATTATTATTATTATTATTATTATTATCGCTATTACTATTACTATTACTATTATTAACAAAAACACTCCCACACACAGTAACATAAAGGTAACACAGTTATTACACGCCTCTATAATCAGACTCAAGGCCTTTGTTGGATTAGTCCCCGGATTCGTCTTTGACTGCCTAACTGCGCCGAGCCCTGTGTGTCCAGTTACTGGTTCATACTAGCCATCAGAATTCATCTATAATTAACTGATGTATGGCGTGTCCCCCACTCTTGAAGGTGGGGATCTTGTCCCCTCGACACCCCTCCCCCCCGGATCGCCGCCCATGGCCCCGCGTCATTATTACAGGAGGATCGCTTTTCCGAATTTAGCCTAAATACTACAGAAATAAACGCAGGTTGTAGTCTGTCGAGATCAGCTGCTTGTACTTTCCAAGAAAAATGCTGACTCTGTTGGTCAATTGCGGAGGCGGATCCTAATCACCATCCAGAGGAGAACGCGTATACACAAGGCCGTATGTAAGTGGGTATATAATTATGTATGCATGTATGTTTATATGTTTGTTTGTATGTATGCATAGGCGAAGGAGGCGAGGGGTCAGAGGGGATACTTCTTTCTAAAAAATTTCCGGCGTTCCTGTTTTTCGGGAAAGTAGGCGCCGGGCAAATGCTGAACAAACTAGCTCCAACTTGCCCGAATCGGAATAGCATTAGACTATTAGTAGCTACTAGCTCGCAAACCCGCATAACATTTTTATAGCTTTATTCATTGATGTACTAAATAATTAGTTACTTACTCACCATAGGCGTAGACTCTGGGGGTCAGCCGGGGCACGTGCCCCACCAATAATTGAGGAGCCGGGGCAATGCCCCCCCAAAATCGAGAGGAGAATTTCTTAAAAATTAAAATATTATGTTTCAAAATAGACAAATTTCTTCAGAAACAGAAAAACAGAGACACATAACTGAAATACTATCAGAAATTCATAATGAAAACAAAGATTTATTTTTATCTTCAATATCTTCAATATGAAACAAATTTACATGTAAACAAATCGCCCCATTTCATACGCATTAACATAACACCGGAAGGCTTTGCTGACTGTCCAGACCATAGGTGAAAAACGTTTTTTTGTGGATTTTGGTTTTAAACAAAAAAAGGAAAGAAATCCACAAAATTTGTTTTTTTTTGTTCTAAAAATAAATTTCTTATTTTGTATTTTTGTAGAAGTTATCTTAATAACATTGATTTAATGATTTTTAATTTTCAGAAATATCAACTCAATTAAACTGAGTTTGAGCTCTTCTTCATGCCATTTTTCATGATTTTTATGATCCGAAATCCGAAAATCTTAAAAACAACAAAAACTATAAAAAAACAAAAAAAAAACAAAAAACAACTTTTCATCTTGAAAAAACTTGTTTTTTTGCCCCTCTGGTCCAGACTCCTTGCCCCTCCAATAGTTTGGACAAGTTTACGCCAGTGTTACTCACTATAAATACACGACGCCAATTATTCGGGAATTATTTTTGTTTCGGTCAGAAGTAAAATCTTGCCCCCACCACTGAAATTCCCCATACCTTACGTATGTATGCATACATGTATGTATCTATGTATGTATGTATATATCTATGTATGCATATATATGTATGTACTGAAGTCTCAAGTACAAGTACGAATACAAGTACTGAGGTATAAAGTACAAGTACTTAGGTCTCAAGTACTAGTTTACGAACTGCACGTGGCTAACGTAAAAACAAGGAGATTTAATTTCTTTAACCATTAAGGCTAAAACAGCGATATATTTTCACTGATCACGGTGCAAAACGCTACACTCCTCTAGAATTTCTCTTGAGAAATATTGGCGATGTGAATCTTATCAGTCACATTCGATCGATGCGGTTTTAACATTAAACCGCCATAACTAGCCTACACACAGGTTCAACAGATGCTTTAGATGCAAGTACACTCGATGCTCTAATTATAAGCCTCTAAGGCTAAGCGCTGGCTCATACAGCTTGTCAAGAACAGCTTTGCTGCATTCCAGAAGTCCTAAAATCGCCTTCATCAAAGTCGCCGTAGTTTTCCATAGCAAGACCTGCACTTGGCAGAAATAACATATCCCTTGACAGTAAAATTATCATAACCAAATTTTACGACTCTAGGAATCTTAGTTTTTTTTCTCATTTTGAACATTGTTAGCGACCGTGTGCACCAAGTCGGAAGGAAATTCTGATCAAGGCGTGGTCCATCTAAACGCCAAGTACCACAAAGGAACTGCCAAAATGTCCAAGCCGTAGAGTTAATGGCTAAAAGCTAACTGGTGACCTTTGAGTGCCTGTTAAAGACTGTTAGTTATTCACATTCTGTATGTTTCATTTCAAAGAAATTTTGTCACACATGCGAAGTCCCAAGTACAAGTACTTAAGTCTCAAATAAAAGTACGACTGCAAGTACTTAGCAGCTGTACTCGAGTTGTACACAAGCACAATAATTACAAGTGCCACGTACAATATCTCTTTTAATAATTATGCATAATACTGTTTTTAATGCCCATAAGAGGTAGGCTTTGGAGTTTCCTAAGGTCACGCAATAGTTATCTGTATCGACACCAGCGTCGTGTGGGTATCAGAAAACCGAAAATTTTAATTCTGGCTTAGGATCCTATGGCAATCCCTGGGGTAAACAGTCCGCTTGCCAATGTGATATCATAATGACAAATTGTTTTACCGGCGCCATGACTAAGAGCCAGGTCGTGATACATATGGGGAAAGATATCGCCAATGACGTATGGATTAGTCAATGATGTATGAATTTAGGGGGCAGAGCTCTGTCAAATGAAGAAATGCCCAATGCATATGATAATATCAGGCCTAATGCATTGTTTTTGGATTCATGGAGCATATAGTACAGAAGATTAAAGTAATCGGTAAAATTGTACGTTTATAATCGATCCACATAGGGGCCTATATTATAGCAAGCTCAGTCACTATAGTATTTTACCTATAGGCCTAATCAGTGTGTTTTTTTTCTAGAAAAAAGGTTCAGGAACTGAACACTTATGGAAAGGCTATAAATCGAACGCGAAGCCCGAGATAAACGGGTGACGGGTTTTGGATGGAGTCTCGGTGAGACCCTCCCCAAGAAAATTTGAACGTCACATTAAATTAAAATAACTAAATTGTTCTTTTATTAAAATAACTAAATTATTTTTAATAGCTGAAAACGGTGCCGGAACGCCGTACCGGAGCGTTCGGCAGAAAAAAGCGCACTGTCTATAATCATAGGCGTAATTTTAGTCACGATGTGATGGTGACAGATGATAGTCACCACCACTTTTTGGGCCTTTGCTTCTTTCATGTAATTTTTCGCAGTTTCTTGGTTTTAGCTCTATCGTGGTCTAATATTAATTAACAGTTGTGAAGCATGTGTAAACAGGTACTTTTCCATCTGCGAGTGACCTTAAAATGGCGGATAAAGCATACTAAAGTCAACCTTTGCCGCCCGGTGTCCGACGTTGTAACGCGTCGGGCACTTCGCTCCTCGACCAGAGGGGAGATCTTGGTCCCACGCGCTCATTCTTCTACTAGGCAGGCTGCGCCGGGCTTTCTCAGTGTGGTCCCTCCACTTGGAATGGGCTCCCGCTGGAACTACGCCAACTACCTCTGGACAATTTGCCCGCGTTTCACAAATCACTCAAGTCTTTCTTTTTTAACCGTGGCTGGACTGGGAGCGCTCCTGAGTAGGTATCTTGAAGGGGCGATATATAAATTTTCAGATTGATTGAATGAATAAATAAATGAATGAATGAATGAATGAATGGACTAAATTCGTATATGTTGGGGAAGAAAGGAGAGGGTACGAACCGAGTACCATTTGTTCCATATGCGAAGCTTCACATTTTTATAGAATGAAAAATTATCGAAATAAATTTCTGCACTTCTAATAGCTGACTAATACATTTTTAATTTTATAAATATTTAATCAGCGAAATGGACTTGACTTCCGTTGTGACCTTCCAGTGTTGATGCTTGTGTACTTTTCTTCTTCAAAATGAATATGCTAGATGAAGCTCAAAACTGATATTATGAGCCTACAAATTTCGGCATATGAGGCAGACGAGCAACTATTTGCGTGTACAGTATTTGCCGAGGCGAATACTTCCGAACAGTGCCGAAAAACGGGATATTCGGCCGAGGCAATGTCCGAGGCGATTTCCGGCTGACCCCTATAAATAAATAGGCAAAAATAAATGAATAAAGTAGCCTACCTGTGGAATGCGATGTAAATTTATTTAAGTGATCGATCGTTTCTTCTTATGATATCGTCTTCTTCCGTTCCTGACGAACTTCCGGTCTGAGGAAGAAAGATAACCACAAACGATGTCTTCAGGTTCTTCTCTTCTTCGTCCTTGGTTCTTGATTCTTGGTTCTTGGTTCTTGGCGAGCTGTTTTTCATGCCATCTGCTTCCAGAAAATCGCCTTATATAGGTCTACGTGTTCGTTGCCACCCCATGCAAAGGCACTATGTAGGCCTAAAGTCTCCACAGCAGGGATGTGTCATCAGTCTGTTCGTCGCATCTTAATTGTTCGCTTCTCAGTATGTCCGTCTACTCGTGTCTGTCTGTCTGTCTAGTTCCCTACCATCTATTGCTCGTCGATTCTTCTGTTTGTCATTGTCCGTATCGCTGTTACGCTGCGTCTTGTCTCGCTGTCTCACCTATTTTCTGCCAGCGCATACGTCACGGGCTGCGAGAAAGTAGGTCTCCGTCGATATTCATCTGCCATACAGTAGTCCCGGAGTCTTTAAGATGTCTGCCCGCCCGCCCGCCTGTCTGTCTGTCTGTCTATCTGTCTGTGTCTTTCTGTCATTCAGTTAGTCAGTCAGGTATTCATTCATTCGTTCATTATTTATTTATTGATTTATTTATATATTAATTTATTCGTTCATTCATTATTCATTTTTTTCTATTCGTTTATTCGTTTATTTATTTATTCTTTCATGGTTTACATGTTTATTTATTTATTTACTTATTCCTTCATTCATTTATTTATTTTTTACTTTATTTATTTATTTATTTAATCATTTACTCATTTAATCATATATTTATTTATTTATTCATTCATTCATTAATATTTTTGTTCAATCATTTATTCATTTATTTATTCATTTGTTTATTTTTTTTATTCATGCCTGCATTCATTTATTTATTCATTTATTTATTTACTAATTTTATTTATTTATTCATTCATTCATTCATTTATTCATATAGTCATTTAATTATATTTTATGTATTTATTCATTTTTCAGTATTTTTGTTTATTCGTTTGTTCATTTATTATTTAATTCATTCATTTGTTGATAAATCTTTTTATTCATTCATTTATTTATTTATTTATTTATTTATTTTATTCATTTCTTTATTTCTTTTTTTCTTTATTCATATATTCATTTAAATATATATTTATTTATTTTTTCATTAACTCATTCATTTATTTATCTATTTATTCATTTATTTATCCATTTTATTTACTAATTTTATTTATTTATTTATTTATTCATTCATTCATTAATATTTTTGTTCATTCGTTTATTCATTTATTTATTCATTTGTTTATTTTTTTTATTCATGCATGCATTCATTTATTTATTCATTTATTTATTTATTTTATTTACTAATTTTATTTATTTATTCATTCATTCACTCATTTATTCATATAGTCACTTAATTATATTTTATGTATTTATTCATTTTTCAGTATTTTTGTTTATTCGTTTGTTCATTTATTATTTAATTCATTCATTTGTTGATAAATTTTTTTATTCATTCATTTATTTATTTATTTTTTTTATCCATTTCTTTATTTCTTTTTCTCTTTATTCATATATTCATTTAATTATATATTTATTTATTTTTTCATTAATTCATTCATTTATTTATCTATTTATTCATTTATTTATCCATTTTATTTACTAATTTTATTTATTTATTCATTCATTTATTTATTCATGTAGTCACTAAATTTTATATTTATGTATTTATTCATTTATTAGTATTTTGATTTATTCGTTATTCATTTATTATTTTATTCATTCATTTGTTTATTTATTTATTATTCATTCATTCATTTATTTATTTATTTATTTTATTCATTTATTTATTTCTTTTTTTCTTTATTCGTATATTCATTTAATTATATATTTTTTCATTAACTCATTCATTTATTTATCTATTTGTTCATTTATTTATTTATTTTATTTACAAATTTTATTTATTTATTTATTTATTCATTTATTTATTTGTTCATGTAGTCACTTAATTATATTTATGTATTTATTCATTTATTAGTATTTTTGTTTATTCTTTTATTCATTTATTATTTTATTCATTCATTTGTTCATTTATTTATTATTCATTCATTTATTTATTTATTTTATTCATTTCTTTATTTTTTATTCATATATATTTATTGATTTTTTCATTAACTCATTCATTTATTTATCTATCTATTCATTTATTTATTTTATTTATTTATTCGTTTATTCGTTTATAAATTTATTTTCCTTATTGATTTATTTATTTATTCAATTATTTATTCGCTTATTCATATAATCGTATATTTACTTATTCATTTATTCATTAATTTATTTGTTCATTTATTCATGTTTTCATTTATTCGTTTATTCATTTATTTATTTATTCGTTTATTTATTCATTATTTCATTATTTCACTAATTTATCTATTCATCTTTTCGTTTTTTTATTTAGTCGTTTATTTATTTACTCATCCATTTATTTATTCATTTATTTATTCATTTCTCCATTTTTCGTTAATTTAGCTATTCATTTTTTTCATATTTTTATTTGCTCGTATTTTTATTCATTCATTTATTTATTCATTTATTGATTTTTCCAGTTTTCCATTAAGTTATCTATTATTTTTCATATTTTTATTTGATCGTTTATTTATTTTTCATTCATTTATTTAATGATTTATTAATTTTTTCTTAGTCGTTTATTTAGTCGTTTTTTCATTTATTTATTTATTCATTCATTCCATTCATTCCATTCGGTTCGTCAGCAAGTAATTTGTTTGTCTCTCTCTGTCTGTTTGTGTCTGCCAGATGTCATTCTCTACTTCGTTAAGTTCAGTGTGCATGAGCCAAAAACGCCAGTAGCTGCTTCGGCTGCAGAAAAATGATGCTGGCTCTTGCTCTCGGCTGCTGCTGCTGCTGCTGGTGATAATTCAAGTTACGTAATACTACAAAGACCTTCGAGAATGGTTTATACTTTTAAAAAGAATTCGGCTGATTATAGCCATCTGCAGTCGATTCGAATTATATCTAGGTCTGCACAGTCTACGCATTTGCCGTGCACCTCCTGTTCGCATTTAAATATAGGGGCCCTAATATTATCGCGTATACATAGCGATTAATTTAAAATAGCGAATACACTGTATACCTAAAAATATAACGACACCCATTCGTTTTTGAGTGCTAACGTCTGCCTAACAGCCTTGTATACACTAATGCAGTCTTAAACTGCTAATAAGATAGACCTAGGCCTATATGTAGCCTATTTTGTAGACTTATGGACTCGATGCACGTAGGCCTACTATTCTTCTTTCTTACTCTTGAAGATCTTTAGAGGCCGCCATTATTCACTCTCAGCTGAAGGTCATCTGCTCTGACAAGGTTTTCATTCTAAACCCTTCTAAAATACAGAAAGGTTGAGGAATCTAAAACCTCGAACATTTACTAAGTTGACTAGCTTCATTAGTTTATATAAGTCTAAGATTATAATAATAATAATAATAATCTTTTCTTTATTAATTCAAACCGACAAACGCAGTAAGATTACATACATGACAGTACAATAATCAATATCTTGACAAACACACGCTATGGCAGCCATGCAAGGCGCCCGCCCTTGGGGGTTGCGGGAATCGAACCGTGTACTGCTGCTCTCCTGCTGCTCTCCTGGCCATGAGTGTTACCATTACTCTATTCCCCCTCCCCAAGTACGCGTTGAAACTTTGCGACCTGTAATATTACTGGCTTCACTGTTCTACCGCTAAACATATCTATATCCTGTTCTTAACAGAGAGTTTATCATCATGCATGACGATGATGATGATGATGATGATGATGATGATGATGATGATGATGATGATGATGATGATGATGATGATGATGATGATGATGATGATGATGATGATGATGATGATGATGATGATGATGATGATGATGATGATGATGATGATGATGATGATGATGATGATGATGATGATGATGATGATGATGATGATGATGATGATGATGATGATGATGATGATGATGATGATGATGATGATGATGATGATGATGATGATGATGATGATGATGATGATGATGATGATGATGATGATGATGATGATGATGATGATGATGATGATGATGATGATGATGATGATGATGATGATGATGATGATGATGATGATGATGATGATGATGATGATGATGATGATGATGATGATGATGATGATGATGATGATGATGATGATGTGTCGCCCGTTTAATTCTGGTTGCCTCCGCTGAAACTTGCGGTCAATTGTCTATTTAAATCCCCAACAGCAGCAAGTTCTCTTTCTGTCTTTCTTTGTGGCTTTCCCTTGTTCTGTCTTTCTTTCTGTTTGTCTTTGTTTATGTCTTTATTTGTGTCTTTCTCTCTACCTTTCTTTTTGTTTTTCTTTCTGTCTTTCTTTCTAGAAGTCTCTTTCGTTCTCTTGAAATGTCCTCTATTTCTTGAAATTTCTATCTCTTGACATGTCTCTCTCCACTCTGTCTCTCTCTGTCTTTATGTATTGGTATCTATCTCTGTCTTTGTCTGTGTTAACCTCTGTCTCTCTATCTGACTGTCTGTCCCTCTATCTATCTCTACCACTACCTCCCTATTTCGCTCTTTACCTCTCTCTCTCTCTCTCTCTCTCTCTCTCTCTCTCTCTCTCTCTCTCTCTCTCTCTCTCTCTCTCTCTCTCTCTCTCTCTCTCTCTCTCTTTCTCTCTCTTTCTCTCTCTTTCTCTCTTTCTCTCTCTCTCTCTGACTCTGTCTGTCTGTCTGTCTGTCTGTCTCTCTATGTTTGTCTTTCTGTCCGTCTGTATGTGGTGTGTGTCTCTCATATGTCAAAACTCTACGCTGTAGAATGCATCAAACCATTGGGGCAAAGTTCCAAAAGACCTGTTACTCATTCGTAGGCCTATATTCATCTGTGGCTCAGTTGGATTTCCCTTTCAATTGTCCTTTGTCCTGGAGTTAAACAACCTTGGGCGTTTCACTTCAGATTAAAAGCGAAACTGCTCAAACTGTCTTGTCCTGAATTATTTTTACTGCACCATCATGCGAAAATCGTCGTCACAATAACCACGACTTTCGGTCTTCCTATCTCACTGGCTCTCCTGGTCTAAGTTCAACTTCTCTGGAACTTGCACCGAGAATGACCAAGACAGATTGGCTGCTATGGATTTGATTCGATTAAACGTCGGTGAAAATTGGATCAGAAGTCTGACTGAAGACAGGATTAGAGCAGAAATTGAGGTTATTATTATTGGTACCTTCTACCGCGCACAGCGGCGTAGCTAGGATATTTTGCGCCCGGGGGCGAACTATGAAATTCCCCCCCTCCCCCGTTCACATTTTCCAAATACATCGAATGGCAATTTAAATTTTAATTTAATGAAATATCAAAACTACAAGCTAATTGTTTCGTATAATTAGGTTCTGTAAATCTATATAATTATGATTGTAAACATTGTGTTTAAAAAGTCAATAAATTCAAATTATAAGCCTACGTGACTGTCCTAGACTCGTAGACATAGTCTACAAAAAATTAATTTTTCTTGGATTAGGCCTATCATCAGCTTCATTAACAGAAGATTCTTCAGGCTCATTGTCCCTGTCACTTTCAGCAAGTTCAACGTCTTTTTGAACCTGTTCAACAGCGACATCCTCGATGTTTTCTTCGGCATAGTCATGAGTAACATCTGACTGAACCATGCTTTCCTCCGTGTTGTGGTCTTGGTATGGTTCAACCCTGTCAACCGTCTCATGTTCTAAAACAGTCTTCTGATTCTGAAGAGTTGGAGTTTTCGGCTTCAGCTTCTGTCATCTTGGCTTTTTAAAGAAAACTTGCCAGAAATGTACTGGACTTTTTATGTCTTCTCAGCTTCTTTCTTTTATTGACGGCCCTCAGCCCACTTAGTTTTTTCCTGGCATGGCTGTAAGATATGCTATTATTTAACTGAAAAATGTAAAAATGTAAATTAATATCTTACAGCAGCAGACGGCACATACTTGTTTTTATTTTATCCTAATAATAATGCTTCAGAATTGAAATCCAAGGTAGCTAAACTGCGAGTACTTACTGACTTAGACCGTGGGCTCTGAAAATTCGGTCTACACGCTCAGACTAAGACTGCATGTCTGCCTCATTGAAAGTTAGCTTGTAATTTTGACCTCTTGGCCAAATAAAGTAAACAAATCACTGCAGAATTGGAGCCAGCCCCAGCAGTCGCCCTGTGTCCATGATGCCTATTGTCAAATTTCATACCCGGATTATGGGGCGCAAGAGCCAAGGCGGGCCGAGCTAGATTAACCTTCAGGCAGCCCACACGTGGACAGATGCTACTCCTACCCGGGGCAGCATACTGCATACCACCGCCCTCCCTCTCATCGGCCATGGATGCAGCAGAATGCAGCTATTCATTCCAGCTGGTTAAAAGTTTCCCAAACAAAGAAGCTGAAAATGGGGCGCCAAAATCATACCTGACACACTAATTTAGAAGTAATGAGGATATAACTGGATATTTTTGGGGTGCCAAAATTAAATCTGATAAAATTTTTGGAATAAATTAGTCAAAATTACATCAAAATAAGGAAAAATATTAATTTTTAACCCTCGTTTTGGCGCCCCCTTCCTATGGCGCCCGGGGGCACATGTCCCCCCTGCCCCCTAGCTACGCCTCTGACCGCGCATGCCCAAGGCAAACGTCAAATCAATTTAAAAGATACATAACAGGGACGCCGCCAGGCTTAAAAAATTGGACGCACCCCCTTCCCGTCTCCTCTCATCCACACCCGTCCCCTGTCTACAACTCTGCCATATACTGAAAATGACTCAGAGTGACTCATCAAAGTACAGTATAACACATGAATATGATATCACTTGATATTATTTACACATCTTCTTCTTTCCCTTCAGGCTCGAATTAATCCCTCTTTGGAGAGGGGTCAGCCAGTTTCTTGATATTATTTATACATAATTCATAGTAAACCAAAATTACACAGTGAAATTGTCAAAAATATCGATGCGATGCCTAATCCTTGTGTGGATTTGATTTGGTGAGTGGACGCACGTGCGTCCAGTGCGTCACGCTGCCGGTGTCGCGTGACAGACTATCCGTCCTAAAACTATCCGGGGGGATGAATAAATTTATCCCCCCGGATAGAATATACCGGTATAGAGTATCCGGGGGATAAACCATTTCTATCCCCCATCGTGTAAAATCATCCCCGGGGGATAAAATTCAGAGGTATAAGGTATTATTGAAAAATGCGTATAATTGATAAATCTATGCTATAATAAAAATACAAAAGTGTTAATTAAGTGTTCTAAGCAATGTTCAGAGCAAATCAAACCGAAGTTACAGTAGGAAGGATAACCACACGTGGACGACTGGACGTGGCTTTCTTCCCCTTCTCTTAAGAGGGATTTTGCGGAAAGGCAGCATTATGTTGTCGCTGAAACATTTATCAAGGTGTTTTCGCATTTCTGAAGGCTCACCGAAGTCAACATCCATCGTGGCAGAACCGGGATCAATCTCAAAGGCATATAGGCATTAGGCAGCTGCGTACAGCTCACACGAAGAGAAGTTCATTTGCTGCTGGCAGAGGAGGACTTTAACATGTAAGGGCCTATAGGTTCTCCGATATGGTTCGGTGCCTTGTGTAGACCTGACGCAATTGTCGGCCGAGATTTGCCGAGATCTATTCGAATCACCGATATCAAGCGCGAGCTATAGCAATTCACCTAAATAGCACCGTAGTCCCTTTTTATGACTGTCGTTTGTGATTGCTGATATTTGTCATCCTTGCAATGTTTTAGACACATCCATCGCAATAAACCCTTCACGCAACTAAGTAAGTAAGTAAGTAAGTAAGTATATCCTTTATTAATCCAACTGCTAACCGCATTTTGGTTTACACATGTATATCACGTCCAGATTAAAGTACTAAGGCTTATATTCCGGTGAAAATCATCCTAATTATGAAAGATTTACGAGCTAGACTGTCAGCAGTCGGGAGAACCCGATTATGAACACGGGGTCGCAAAGTAATTAATGCGAATAGATATTGTTTCATTTACATGAGATTACAACATCACAAAGAAGACAATAGTCATTGAAGTTGGTTCATTGCCTCAAATGGCTTCACTGGCTTTGCTGGTATAGGCTACCTATTAATACGAATCGACCGATATCAAGCGCGAGCTACCAATTCACCTAATTAGCGCCTTAGTCCGTTTTCATGACACTGTCGTTTGTGACTGCTGATATATGTCTTCCTCGTTTTGCTGGTGTACCGATTGATGAGTCATTTTCGGGTAACATATGTCACATTCTTCTCTTCTTCTTCTTCTTCTTTCTTCTCTTCCATCAGTGATCTGACGATGAGGCCTTTACGAAACTTCTCCAAAGTTCTCTATTCTTGATTGTCTCGCCGATTCCGGCTAAGTCGGTGCCTTTCTCCCCTAAGTCCTCCTTGATGTTGTCCATCCAGGTCTTCCTCTGCCCTCCTCTACTTCTCTTCCCCTCCACATGTCCGTGTAATGCAGCATTTGGTAACCTCTTTTCATAAAGGTTTCTTGGTCTCTTTGCCGGGTCACATTCACTAATTGAAGAAGGAAAATTTTTTTTGGCAAATTACATTGATTTTTGTTTGGAGCAAAAAATGAATATTTCTATTTCACAAATATATATTTCGTTTTGCACTATTATGTAAAATTATGATATTTTAGCAGAAAAAATAGCCCTACTAAAATATTTGTCCACTCCGTTACTCCTCCGTTACCAAACACATATGAGCTATGTAACCTATATATAGTGGACAGCTTCCTGCTGCATAGTTTGACATGCCAATATGTTTTTAGTATTAATATTTATAAAATAAATATAAAATAAATTACGATACAAATGATTATTTAATTCCATAACATTTTTAATTTTGTTAAAATATTCCACTCCGTTACCGAAATAAAAATAGGGACCTAATCAATGTAAAGTTGAATGTAATATTTTTGGCCAAATAACAAATTAAAAATCACTTGAGCCAATCATTCCCAGTGATCAAATGAACAGAAAACATTAAAATATTTATGATTTTGTCTTAAAAATCTGCTCATAACGTAAAGGTAACATAAAAAAATTACCATACATTAAGTCCGCTCCGTTACTAGCTGTCGAAAATTGAGCACAGAATGTGAAAAGTGAACTTTAAAAAAATAGTCTGCCGAAACAAAAATTTATTTAAAATGTTATATATTATTGTTGAATAAAGTATATTAGAAATGATAATTTAAGTAGACTACTTATCCTGACAGTGAAATAAATTTTGATACCTCAAGGGTAACATTTATGGTAACTGAGTGGACAGTTAACGGAGTGGACAAATTGTGTATCAGCACGGTAAATATATTATCTCTCATGCGTCCACATCAATCGTCTGTACACTCATTATATAGCCTGTATTGTGGAAATAGTCTGCCTGTAACGTTTTTTAAATTTTAAATGATAAGTTTTACGTTTTAAATGCCTGGGTCCACGAGCTATGCCTAGAAAAAAATAAGGGGTCCCTGGTCCAAAAAGTTTGAAAACCTCTAAAGTAGCATATGGCTTTGCCTGATGTAGTTCAAAACTGACTTAAACCGCACAATTTGTGATTATGTTGAAGGGGGATACTTTTTGACGGGGGATAATTTCGTACGACTCATGGGGGATACTTCCGAACGAGGGGGGATAGTTCCTCCCGTTCACTTTCATCCGGCCGGATACTCCATTCTGCTAAGGGGATATAGTTGTATGGGGGATACTCTATTTCGTGACACCGGCGCCTCTGATACATAATACATATGGATGACTGAGTAATGATGATCTGGCTATATGTTTCTTTTTTTAAATCAACCTTCACTATAGACCGTTTGACAGGAAAAACCTTCAGGCTGGAACACTTAGGTGCATCCCATATGGATGATGAATTGGATACATATTTCCCTAAATTTTTAAATAAAGACGCATGGGTGATTGTGCTTTTCAAAATTTGGCGCATATCAAGCCTGCAAATAATTATGTCCTAAGAAATTGAGTTTCCTTTTCATTGGTTGCTGAACTACGTTTAGTAAGCAACCAACTCGTCCTTGCATCTCATTTTTGTGAAATTTTTTGTTGCCATTTGAAGCCAAAGATTCCTTTGTAGTACTGCATATGAAATGCCAGCATATTTCTGTCTGTTTTTTTTAAATATAGCTGCTATGTTTCTTGTTTATAATCGCAGTGAGTAGGCCTACACATGTCCCGATGATTTTCACTTTGGGTGTGTACAGTACACAGATCACTTTTCCAAACGTTCTTGAAAACCTGCCATTGCTCTGATAGCATTTTGTTTTTCTTCTTCTTGTCTATTATTATTATTATTATTATTATTATTATTATTATTATTATTATTATTATTATTATTATTATTATTATTATTATTATTATTATTATTATTATTATTATTATTATTATTATTATTATTATTATCATATATATATATTTATTTTTTTAAAACATCATTCGACAAGTTCTGGCCGCATGAAAGTTCCTATGAAGGCAACAGCATTGAAGCGTTGTATGGTGATTGACAACCGCTGGAGTAGATTATTATTATTATTATTATTATTATTATTATTATTATTATTATTATTATTATTATTATTATTATTATTATTATTATTATTATTACTATTATTATTATTATTATTATTATTATTATTATTATTATTATTTTTTTTTTATTTTTTTTTTATTTTTTTTTTTTAGTGCCCGAGGTAGTAAAGATCCCTCGGGCTGTAAAAGAAGATTAAAATCAGTTTATTGGTTCTCGTCTCCAACTTCGTTATTATTATTATTATTATTATTATTATTATTATTGAAAAACCAAAAGCGAACTGCACGTTGGTGAACAAAGTATAGAAAAAATATAAAACATAGAAGTAATACGAAGATAATAGTATGAAAAAAGGAGTGTAAAATTTAAAAACAAATTTAAAATACTGCTAATAACACTACATCAGGAAATTGTAAATACTCTATTGAGAGAAGGGAAGGCTACGGGATTAAGAGTCAACATCAGTAGGCCTAAAGTAAAAAGTCAGTGATATTTGGTGCTGAGGAGATCGAGAACCCTGTAGAGGCGGATGGTGCGAAGATCGGAAATGTGAGTGAATTTGTATATTTTGGAATTCTGCTGACTTGCCGAATTATACTTAAAATTCATAATTTATAATCTGATGTCATATTTGCCATGCATTTCTGGACTGTTCCTCTTTTTTGTCTCACTGTATCTCATTTTTCGTCGTCTCAAGAGTTTTAATTAGGCCTATCATACACGATTTGAAACTTAACATTTGGGCCGACAACACTCGTCTGAACCAACTTAATGGCACGTCCCCAAACTCAAATGGAGGCATAAAATAAGGCCGGATTGTATTCAGATTCGCCATTGATTTTTATATCGATGTTAACTTTGTTGTATTTGACCTATATAATTCTATTTGAAAATAAAAAGTAAATGTATCTAAATCTCTTACGTCCTTCTGTTATTTTTTTATATAATTGTAGAACTACTCGCAATATAAATTAAAATTCTTTCCAGTTTCGGACGCCAATAAGAAGAAATAGTTTTTATGATCGCAGTGTATTTGATATAACTTATTATTATGTAGGCCTATGTCGCATAAAGCTTCTTTGGCCTACTTCTTCTATCTGTAGTACTTGATATTTGCTTTGGGCCTATTTGGCTTGTCATCGCTACAGACATAAAATTTATGTCATACATAACACACATAATATGTAAAAATTTTGCAAGAGTGGTTAAACGAATTGCATAATCGTTGGTTTTATTTACTTAGGCCTATAGCCAACAGCACGTGAACAAACCGGGCGTTAACTTACATCTAAGGGTACTGCCCTGGAGAGGGTGTCATAAATAAAGTTCTGCAAAGGACGATGATGCCCGGCTCATCAAGATGTATGTGCGACTGAGATTCGGAGACTTGGGGTTACCTAAGAGACGGTATCACCCCGGCGTCTCCCTAAGAAGCTGAAGTGAGACGAGGATCGAATCTCGTCAGGACACACACGGAGACACACACACAGGGATACATGCCTGCATACAGAAGTCTTACCAAACAGATACGGGCCGCGTTCCAGAAAGAATTAGAATAACCGGGTTTCGTGAGTGTCTTAAACGATTCGATTGGAACAGGGGCGGATCCAGGGTCTACAGCGAAAGTTTCCTACGTAGGCTATAGAAAATGACATCGAGACCCAGGTAAACCACGGAAGGTAATAAAACCTGTGCAGTTAATACAGGAGTGATCGAAATATCTGTGAAAGTCGTAAAATCTGAGCTATTAAAGCAGAAAAGACAAAGACAAAAATCATAGGGAATTGAGCCCGCAGCCATGGAAAATCGTTGGGAACGACTCAGAGGCGCGTTTACGTATTAGGGCCCCAAATCTCGGAGGACCCCAAACGAATGAACATTTTTTTCAATTATAAATAATAGCAATAATAATTTTTGAATTTAAATTTTTTTAAATACAACCTATTTTCTATTTGTTACAGTTCAGCTTCGAGGGTTTTTGCACATGATAGGCTAAACACCACCAGAGTCTCAGACTCTCAGTCGATAAGTTCAGAATTAAGGGTCCGCAAAAAAGCTTGCGCCTATAGGGCCCCGTTTTTTGTAAACGCGCCTCTGGAACGACTTAAAAATCAAATTAATTTCTCTGCATTTTTAAAATTTCAATGTAAACAATATACTTGGGTGCAACGAAACCATATTCGCTCGTTCATCTGTCTGTTTCTGTGACTGTTTGTTGCCTGCCTGTTTGTCTGTCTGTTTGTCTGTCTCTCTGTATGTATGCATGTATGTATGTATGCATGTATGTATGCATGTGTGTATGCATGTATGCATGTATGCATGTATGTATGTATGTATGTATGTATGTATGTATGTATGTATGTATGTATGCATGTATGTATGTATGTATGTATGTATGTATGTATGTATGCATGTATGTATGTATGTATGTATGTATGTATTCCGGATATTTCTATAGCGCCTCTCGAAGTCAACTACTGCTCAGAGGCGCTCCCGACTACAGCATTTGATACTGTGCCGGAATTTTCACGCCGAAGCGCCACGAGCAATTGCGAGTGAAGGACTTGCCCAAGGTCCGTACGCAGCGGCTAGAGTGGGATTCGAACCTGCAACCCTCCGGTCACAAGGCGCCGAACTTACCACTGAGCCACCAAGCCCCACAAAAAAGGTCTCTTGCGGAGAAACCGTTTTACAATCAGTATCCAGTAAACTGCATTTTCGTTGTATGCGGGGTCTCGATTGTATGTATGTATGTATGTATGTATGTAACTATGTATGTATGTATGCATGTATGAATGCATGTATGTATGTATGTATGTATGCATGTATGTATGTATGTATGTATGTATGTATGCATGTATGCATGTATGTATGTATGTATGTATGTATGTATGTATGTATGTATGTATGTATGTATGTATGCATGTATGTATGTATGTATGTATGTATGTATGTATGTATGTATGTATGTATGCATGTATGTATGTATGTATGTATGTATGTATGTATGTATGTATGCATGTATGTATGTATGTATGTATGTATGTATGGATGTATGTATGCATGTATGCATGTATGTATGTATGTATGTATGTATGTATGTATGGATGGATGGATGGATGGATGGATGCTTGTCTGACTTGGCACATACAAAGTCGAGTAGAGTTCAGTAGAGAGAATGGCCAGAACAGAGTTGTAGACGAGAGAACCGTTGCTGCTCCTGTAGAGATGATCCATACACGTAAACATGGTTGACCCGTCTCTCTTTTAGAGAATTCCTCCGGCGTCTTATACAACAGCAGCAGGTCCTCTCGAGTAGGCCTAAGTGGAACACGACGACCTCTCTTTTATCAGATGACAATTATATCTCGGTCATTTGGTCACATGCTTCCAGTGTTTTGTGACACCGTGTGGCTAAGAGGGCCGTTGATATCGACCCGTATACCTTGACTTAAAAAGTTTACGCGTGCAGGGGTCATTTAAATCGGCCACCCACAAATCACTAACTATTGTGTATAGATTACGACAATGCCCCTCCTATATACGCATTTAGCTTATACGTCTGCGTAGACCGTGCATGTGTGTAATGTGTATCAACCCTTTATAAAGCACCTTTTAACCAGTGGTGGGCAAAAGTCAACTAAAAGTTTATCTTTTAGTTAAACTTAATTTTTTAGTTAAGGATGTTTAGCTGGAGAAAAATACATGTAGCCTAGTTTAGTTAAAACGAAAGTTTAACTAATATTGTCATTAACTGAAAAGTTTAACAAAATCAGCCATTACGCAACTATGATAGTTGCGTATAGTTGCTGATTTTGTTAGTTTTATTACTCAAGTCAAGTGAATTGCATTGCATGATGCATCATCGTTTGCATTAGCAACTGTCTTACTTATTTTCTGGTAGAACTGAAGTAGGACTAGGCCTATTAGTCTAGTACACATTACATAGTTTGAAAGTGAAATTGTCATTGACGCTTTGCATTATTACAGAACACTTAACCTCTAGCTGTATATTGTGAAAAAGTTTGTCATACAAATTTGTTAAAAAGTTGGAACAAGTTTAACTAACTAGTTTTGGTTTATTGAACTGATTTACAAAATCAGTTGCCAACTTTAGTTAAACTGTTTTATTTTAGTTGAAAAATAGTAGTTTAACTAAAAAAATTAGCTTAGTGCCCATCACTGCTTTTAATGATTCATGAGGCACCTGTTAACACCTTAAGTGGCACCTTTTAACACCTCATAAGAGCGTTGCACAATAACATCTAGAAATAGGATGTACGACGTGTGTATTTGATTATTATTAGTAGCTTATTATAGTACTTAGGCCTAAACCATAAATCTAAGGCCTACTCTTCTTTTTGCTGTTTACGTCTATACGTTTAATATTTGTGTCGTGCGACGCACACGCGTAGAATGAACATCAATGGGTCATAAAGTGGACCATATCTTCAAATTTTCTTTGTCTTTCTGTCTATCTTTCTTTCTGTCTGTCTGTCTGTCTGTCTTTCTTTCTTTCCTTCTCTGTCCCTTTTCTCTCGGCCTGTATGATATAAACTTATTTATGTGTTTCAGGTTGGCTAAGTAGTTTATCGCATTGTGTTTGATCCAGTTTCAATTTTTGAAACTAGACCGAAGTCTAATGAGCGTATAGCCTACACGTAAATAGAACTCCATGCGATGGACCAATCTGCTTGCTGTTCTAATGGCAGCAGTTGACCTATACGGCCTTGTAGCTGACATCGGCATAACAACTTGATTGGCGTGACGAGTAAACACCGAGCGAATTGAGTCGCATCTTTTAAAACCTGTTTGGTAGCTACGTTTATCGCCTTCGCGAGGTTCTTGTAATGCGCTATATAATTCAAATTTACTAAATACACGAGTTTTTAAGGCGCTATATAAAATGTCTTCATACAAATATAGGTCATAATATACACAGACGCTGGTCTGCTGAAGCAAAGGCTTCGACCTAATTCAAAGCTCGTCTGAACTGAGTCGACCTTGACCTTGATCGAACATTCAAGGCCTGCTTAACGCATGATTGCGTCGTGGATCGATAAGCTTGACTGATCCAAGGCTGAAATCATTCCGTTCCAGGGTCCAAGTGCACTAGAAAAGTTATCGATTCAACAGTTGCGCTTTCTATAGGCCTAGTAATAGAAGAAAGGAAAATCAATATTGTTGGAACACTAGGCCTATACATGTATGTCTCGCATGCTTAAATAATTGAACGCTGGTAGGCCTGTGCTTATAGCCATATCAGATTGTAGACTAAGTCTTAAACTTAGGCCATGGGATGTGAAAGCTCATACTTAGGCCTGTGTTATATACGAGTGTAGGACATTATCCCCCCCGGACATTATCCCCCCGACATTATCCCCCCCGGACAAAAGCCCCCCGGACAGAATCCCCCCGGGGTAGGACATTATCCCCCCGGCTAGGAAATAATAACCTATATTTCACACATATATATCAAACATACATATATACATACACGCATAAATACATATATACATACAAACATATATACATACATGCATAATATACATATATACATATATACCTACATATATACATGCATATATACATACATACATACATATATACGCACATACATATATACATTCATATATACAAATATACATACATATATACATTTCATATTTCCTTTCATTCGTTAACCTATAGTGACGCTAACAAGGGTGCGGGAGACGGCTTGTAGCTGCTTGGCACTGAGCCTGACCCGCTTTTTGGGCAGCGGATCTCGCGAATCCTGACATTAACAAGCCTTAAGTTAAGAACTAGGCGACTAACAAGTCTTATTTTTACACATGAATGACACCGAAGGATACAGCGGAATGAAGAGAAGAGCACAGCAAAGAGAGGAATGGCGTCATTGGAAGTGGAAACCTGCCGAAGGGCAGAGAACTTAAAGAAGAAGACACTAACAAATCTTTAGTCTATACGTTTACAACAATAACAAGCTGACACGAGGGCAACAGGGCTATTAAAGTTTCTCAATTAAATGTAGAAATAGGCTTATCACACAGAGGGGGGATTTTGTCCGGGGGGGATTTTGTCCTAGCTAAAATCGGGGGGATTCTGTCCGGGGGGGCTTTTGTCCGGGGGGATAATGTCCGGGGGGATAATGTCCGGGGGGATAATGTCCGTTCCCCGTTATATACTTCTTAGTATATAAAGGTCTTTCTTCCTGTAAGATACATATTTTAACGGGAGCACGACGAACGCCCGATTGTCCAGGTCCCCGATTACCCTTTCCCCGATACAAACTCCCCGATTACAAACTCCCCGATAGGCCCAACACCCCGACAGACCCAAGTCCCCGAATATGCAACTAATCCCAAGTCCCCGACAGGCCCAAGTCCCCGATTGGTTATTTAATCTACACGTAAGACCATTTAGTGTCAGTCTGTATAGGCTTCATAATGTCGTTCACGTAGGCCTATTGCATGTCACTTGTTTAATGAAGGCGTATTCGTATCGATTTAATGAAACTTGGTAACTTAATCTACACTTAGGCCTATAGAGGGTGACACTAATAATCTGGGCCTTATCGGTTGACGGAAACTGAGCTGAATACAAGCAAAGCCGGTTATTCGAGCAGCACCGACATATATAAGAACCAAATGAAGAAAGTATTATTATACATAAAGTCAGAATTAATTTTAGAATAACTAGATTCCGGAAATGGATATGCAACGTGGAGAATTTTCTACGACGCAGCGTGGTAAAAAGATTTTAAATTACTTAGGCTACTTTTATAACAAAAACAAGTTATATAAGAATGGAGATACTACTTTAATTCTGTGGGAATGCGAGCGTCGTCGCGAAATGCGATGTTCTGTGTACGTTACGACAGATGAAGAGGGGAGTGTAGTAAAACGTCCCACGTCACTGCACATCCATGATGAGCCTGGACCTGCGCGAGCAGCAATGATGAATGTCCGCCATAACCTTCTGGAAGAATGTCAACGTCGACCTGAGGCTTCTCCGGCTGCGCTTCTTAATGAATTTGTGACGCCTGATGTGGCCACACAGCTTCCTAGTGAACGGTCACTCAAACGCGCCATCCAGCGGAAGCGGAAGCACACGATGCCGGTGGACCCCATTACAGCCAGCAACATCGTCGTCGCTGATCCATGGCGAGTGACGCTGGACGGCCAGGCCTGGTACCTGGGTGACGTCCGACTCAATGAAGATAGTGGTTACATATTCACAACAGAAAACAATCTATCGAAACTACAGGTAAGAGCTCATAAATTAATTGTATTACTGTAATCAATGTATTTCATACTATGTTAATATGTTACTTATTGATACACAATTATTTCATTATATATGTGTACACTGATCCATATTTATGAGCGTCCTATATTTTTTGAACTAAATGAATAAACTCCGGCATTGCAAACTTTTCATTTTTAATCATCTACGAGGCTGGTGTTTGGCCTAAGTGCTTCTTTTGCATCATTTTATTGATGAGCATATTATTCATCTCTGTGCGGTGAACATTGATGGCTGTTTAATATAACAATAATGATAATGGACTTGGGTCTGTGGGGGTGTTGGGCCTATTGGGTGGTATGTACTCGGGGAGTTTGTATCGGAGAAAGGGAAACGGGCGACCGGGGCAATTGTTTTTTCGTCTCTTGTGTCGTTGCTACCATTATCTGGTTAAATAAAAGGTTGATATACGTAAAGATTCACACATTTCATGAACACTAGATACTTTTGTTGTTACAGGACTGTGACCTATGGTTGGCGGACGGGACTTTTTCCGCAGCCCCTCACCAATTCCTTCAGCTTTTCACAATCCACGGATTTTACCGAGGAAGAGTGTTTCCGTTCGTGGTCATGTTTACAACTAGAAGGACACAATCTATGTACAATGCATTGCTCAGTAAGCTCGTACAACTGTCATCTGAGCGATTTCTGATAAATCTCTCAGCTAAGTTCTTATCGACTGACTTTGAATTGGCATCAATTAATGCGTTTCAAGAGGTTTTCCCCGGCGTTGCTGTTAACGGATGTCACTTCCATTTGTGTCAGGCAGTGATTAGGAAGGTTGCCGATATGGGTCACAAAAGAACTTATCGAGATGATGAACAGTTTGCCATTCATGTCAGAATGTTGATGGCACTTGCATTCTTGCCTACAGACAGCGTCAAAGATGGATTTGCTTTAATACAATCAACCGCCCCAGTATCTGCGGCAGAAGTTGTTGAATATTTTAACAGCACGTACGTAAATGGACCGGTTATTCGCGGTTCGGGGGTTACTGCTGTAAGACGACCACCTATGTTCCCACCTACGTTGTGGAACGTCGCTGAAAGATTCCGAAATCTGATGCCGACCACAAACAACCATGTTGAAGCATGGCATCGTCGACTCCAAAGCTTGATTGTAACAGATCATCCAGCCTTCTACAATTGCCTACATAAGCTGCGACAAGAGCAGCGGCACACCGAATTGGAGCTGCTCCGTATGGAACGAGGGTACAGACAGCCGAGACGCAGACGAAGCATTGATGAGAATGAGAAGCGTATAAGTACGCTAACTCAAGATCTGACTGACGGTCGTAAAGACATTTCCACTTTTTTGCGTTCCGTTGCATACACATTTTCGAAGTATAATGTGCCGACAGCTGTTACTGATTCTATTGATGCCAATGCTGCAGGAGATGTTGCAAATGTAGCAGTTGTAGCGACACCAAACCGCCGTCGTTGTCTACGCGATTTACCTTCGCGCAGAGCAGCAGCATCGACAACTGCGGCGACGACGACAACAGCCAGATCAGTAAGACCAAGAACAGAAATAAGATCGAGAGCACCAGCAACAATAGCAAGACCAATACCAGTTCGACCAGATGCAATAAGACCAGATGCAGTACCAGAAGTACCTGCATTGCCAGCATCGGCAGCAGCAGTTAGTGCATCGCCAGCAACTGAGTCGGCACCAGAAACAACTATCTCTGCAGAGTGCCCTGTTTGCAAATGCGGAAGATCAGATACAGCTATTATTCCATGCGGGCACTGTGCATGCAGTTCTTGTATTAATGTTCTTTTTGGCGCACCATCAACAAGGGGAATCAGCAAAACATGCCCAGTGTGCCGCAGTAATATAAGGGATATAATGCGCTTGCATTTTTGAAAAACTTGTCAGCCTTAGCAAGTAGAATATTTTGAAGTAGTTTGTGGACAATTCTCTTATAGCTGTCTTCTGAATTCAGCGTGCAGTAAGGAATTCAAATTACATAATGGTACACGTACACAAGTAAAAATATTATTTACATTAATCTAACTGGCTTTGCCTTTATTCAACTCTGTTTCCGTCTACCGATAAGGCCAAGACGATTGGTGTCACCCTCTTTAGCCTATACAGACTGACACTAAATAGTCTTACGTGTAGATTAAATCACCAATCGGGGACTTGGGCCTGTCGGGGACTTGGGATTAGTTGCATATTCGGGGACTTGGGTCTGTCGGGGTGTTGGGCCTATCGGGGAGTTTGTAATCGGGGAGTTTGTATCGGGGAAAGGGTAATCGGGGACCTGGGCAATCGGGCGTTCGTCGCAAACCCATTTTAACTTAGTCATAGACCTTAGCTTAGGATATGGTAAACCCAGTGCTTTTTCTAAAAAAGTTCCGGAACTGAAGAATAGGTTCCAGAGCTGAACAATTATGGAAGGGCTAAAATCCCGAGAAAAACGGGATTGGAGATTGGAAGGGGTCTCAATAAACACTGAAAACAGTTCACAACACTGAAGTTAAATTAAAATAACTAAATTATTTTTTATTACTAAAATAAATAAATTATTTTTATAAACTGAAAAAAGGTGCCGGAACGCCGTTCCGTCGAGTTCCAGCTGAAAAAAGCACTGGGTAAACCTAAGCTTATGCTATGTACGCAAGCCTATGTTTATACATGCCCGATAGATAGGCCTAAGCATAGGTCGATAATCAGACCTATGCGATATAATTATAAGCCTAGCCTGTGACTAGAGCAGCAGTGTCGTTGGGAGTTTCGCACCGAGAATTCGCACTCGTAATCGTGAACTCCAACTTCTGTAATCACAAACCAAGTCCTGTTGCCAGAAGACAAATCCAGTCTACACCAATAACTTCTATAGCGCCTCTATAATAATGTCCAAGACATCAGACTATGGTCGCTCAGAGTAAAATCGCAGTAAAATTATTCATAATTCATTGGCAGTGGCCGTGCCAGCTGTACAATTTCAGCAGGTCACGTCAGGGTCATGGGGGTTGTTCAGCAGGTCGAAGAAATTAATGTTTGAGTTTGACGCATCAAGCAGCATAACCTCAACAGAAGCAGCATAACTTAGATATATTAAACGAAGAAAATTATTATTGAACGCTTATGGCCTAATTGTTGTAGCACATTCAGACTTGAAAGATTCAGCAATTAAAATGCTAAGCTTTGGTTACTTTACTAATCTTTAAAGATTTGGACGTATGATTAGCTACTCAGAACATCACGAACATGTATGATAATAAGACGTACGACATTACAGAAACAGTCAACCAGACCTGTTACGAGTAAAATAGGCAGGTCATAAGGCAGGTCAAGAGTAAAATAGGCAGATCACAAGGCAGGTCAAGCGTAAAATAGGCAGGTCATAAGGCAGGTCAAGAGTAAAATAGGCAGGTCAAATGACCTACCGCGACCCATGGTAGCGCCACTGTTCACTGGTGAAGCCGGGTCGAAAGACGAGGCAGAGAAGGAAGCACAGGAGGTGCTAAGGTTATAGGTTCATTTAGGACGAGAGAGACTGGAAGGCGGACTGAAGAGGAGAACCGGCTTTAGACCATATAAAACTTGAGGCCCCTTGTTAAAAATTTACACCAGAAGGTCTCACAAATCTTGAAAACATAGGCCTACATGCTTTTTCATTATATACTAGCAAGGCATTTCAAGTGAAAAAGTCAAGTTATTTTCAAATGAATGCAATTACTCAGGCGAGATGGAATTTGTTCACCCCGTAAATTCGCCTTGGTGAAGAGGGGTGCAGCATGCACGTGCAAGGGCGTCCATAGGCTTGCGGCAGCGGCGATCAGTCCTTATAGATATATTGGCCTAATACATTAACCGAATTACATAGCCGCAGAACGCCGCAGCCATTACAGGAATGATGCTCTGGATGCGGCAACGGTTCATCGAGTGCAACCTTCAACGGACGGATGATGTCTTCGGCTGCTGAAACAGGCGTCGAGGCATCGAGACATACTGCAACGGAGTGGAGAGGGATCGGATTACGCTGGAGTCAGACATCATCTGCAAGACCCATATCCATCCATCTATCCATAGAGGTCTGAAAACCAATTGCGTCAGAATGAGACACCAAGGCCTGATTAAACAGGTCAACGTGCAACACAACCACAGATTAACCTGGATAGAGACCCAATTTATGCCTATACATCCTACTTATACACATATTAAATATATATACACACATATATATACAGTGCTTTTTTCAGCCGGAACGTGCCGGAACGGCGTTCCGGCACCTTGTTTCAGCTACTAAAATAATTCATTTATTTTAATGGTAAAGAGAATAAGTTAGTTATTTTAATTTAATTTAAGTGTTGTGAACTGTTTTCAGTGTTTATTGAGACCACTCCCAACCCACAGTCCAGTTTTCTCTGGATTTCATCCCTTCCACAATTATTGCTCAGTTCCGGAACCTATTGTTCAGTTCTGGAACTTTTTTTCTAGAAAAAAGCACTATATACACTGGCGCAAACTTGTCCAAAATATTGGGGGGCATTTGGTCATTTATTCTACACTTGTTGCATTAAATGTACAGTCCATCTCAATTATTGGGGGGCACGTGCCCCGGCTTCCCCCAGAGTCTACGCCTATGACTATATATATATAATCCAGAAGGATTTATATATATATAAGGATTTATATATATTAAAATCTAAGGCCCGCTTAAAATGGGTCTATATCAACTTTATCAAGGGTAAATTGTGATTGTATTTCAAGTTGGCCTGTAAACGTACACATTGAGCGCAAACGTGGTATCCATATATATATTATTTGACTAATACAAATATATAGGCCTATCATATATATATATATATATATATATATATATATATATATATATATATATATATATATATATATATATATATATATATATATATATATATATATATATATATATATATATATATATATATATATATATATATATATATATATATATATATATATATATATATATATGGTTAACCACATTTTACCCCAAACCGGTCCATTTAAACTTGTATAATGTTGTATATCGTTGTAGCGATCGTATTGAGTTTAAGATCTTGATGCTTATACGATAATTGTCTAGCAGGCTGTGCTCTATCTTATTCTTATCTTAAGTGGTCTTACGTCTCAGTCTCTTTTATCTCTGGTTGCAGATTCATCCGCACTGCTGCGCAAGGTGACTTCAATTGCTTCTTCTACCGTTCCGAATTCCCACAGTCAAACATAGACATTTTCCTGTGGTCGAGCCATCCTTCTGGATCAAGTTGCCTAACAACCTACGACACGAACTCCTCAGCCTCTGCTTCTTATCCGCAAACGTGAAGACCAGTCTGTTTGAACGGTGTCGTTTTTAGGTCGGGTGCTTCTGGTGAGTTTCTTCTGAAGTGGTGCTATATAAATTTGGTTACATGACATTTAAACACACGACAGATGATCACGCGACACTTAAACACAGACACTTAAACACACGACAGATAAACACATGGACAGATAAACACACGGACAGATAAACACATGGACAGATAAACACACGGACAGATAAACACATGGACAGATAATCACACGACAGATAGACACATGGACAGATAATCACACGACAGATAGACACATGGACAGATAATCACACGACAGATAGACACATGGACAGATAATCACACGACAGATAGACACATGGACAGATAATCACACGATAGATAGACACATGGACAGATAATCACACGACAGATAGACACATGGACAGATAATCACACGACAGATAGACACATGGACAGATAATCACACGACAGATAGACACATGGACAGATAATCACACGACAGATAGACACATGGACAGATAATCACACGACAGATAGACACATGGACAGATAATTATCACAGGTATTCATTGTATTAACTGTAAACAAAGTTTGTGCACCACTGTGTGCAGTACCTGACTGGTCATTCAATGTGCCTGTCTTTGTTAGACTACGACTTTAGTGTACGAACATCTTTAACAGAAGCCGAGACTTCACCTGTTACACTGCCAAGTAGAGATTCTAAGTGGCGGGAGAATAAGAACGGAGAAATATATTGGCGTTGTAAAATGTTTCAAAGTTACAAGTGTAAAGCTCATTTGAAAACATTAGAAGATCGAATCGTCAGCAACAAAGATCAAGAACATACTCTTCAAGGCAACATCGCAACATCACTCGCTCGTCTTGCTGTCGCTCAAATGAAGGAAAGGATGGGCGAAACATCTGCGACACCAGCTGCAGTTGTAGGAACAGTTTCTCGTCAACTAGATAATCGTGTTCTGCAGGCGTTACCGAAACGAGCAACCCTTGCGCGAATTACGGACCAAGTTTATTCTCAGTCCAACGTTGGAATCAACATCAAGCTGCAGTTGACGGAATTGCCCGAACAACAAACTCAGTAGAGGGATGGCACTATGGTCTCCAGTCCTTGTTTCAGTGTCATCATCCTACTGTCTGGACCTTCTTGGATGGAATCTCGAAGGATATTCAGAAGCAGAAGGCAAGTTTACTACAGGGATATCTGGAGTCGATCAACGACGAAGGAAGAAGTATCGTGATTTGAAGGACCGTGTAGGACGTGCCGTTAGTCTCTATTTAGCTGCAAACGTTCTGCAGTTTTTGCAAGCAATAGCTCATCTGTCTCACCAATAGTTTAAAAGTAGGTATACTTAGCCTATTCATCAATTACTTTCAGTTGAATAATTAAAAGGAAAATTTGAACGTTAATGATTTTTATATTTTTGCATTTTTGTGTTTTTAAGGCAGATTATCCTATATATCGTGTGTTTGGAATTCTCGTGTTATTATGTCGCTGTGTTTATCTGTCGTGTGATTGTCTGTCCATTTGTTTATCAGTCGTGTGATTATCTGTTCATATGTTTATCTGTCGTGTGTTTAAGTGTCTGTGTTTAAGTGTCGCATGATTATCTGTCGTTTTTTTAAATGTCGGCACACCATAAATTTCAATTACGATTACTAGGCATGACCGAATGGGCGCAAGTGACTCACCCAGTTCTCCTGTTTTTTATAGCTTGGAAAAAAGCCCGTCTGCTTTCAGGCAAGGTCCCTATCTTCCTCAATACTTCAACCTACAAAACCTCTTATCCTCTCACTATTCGTAATCAGACCATCTCGTAACCTCGCAACAGGCTGCTCCGAAACCCTGAGATCAGAACGGTGGAGCTGGTTTCCAATTCGTACAACACTTTGTGACTTTCCCAGCAACGTCGTTGATGGTTGACATCCGTAGCGGCTGCTTGTTACTTTTTTAGTTTCAGCGGCTCTATAATATTTGCTTGGGGTGTGCGATGCGGCGATAGTCTATAGTGGTTAGCGCGCTGGACTGTCAATCGAGCGGTGGGGTTCAAATCCCCGCCATGACAGGGCTGACATTTCTTTTCTTATTATTTAGTACTGTTTTAACCATAGGCGCTGACTCCTTGGGAGTCTTGGGTTCGAATGCACCCAGAGAGAAGTTCATTGGATGCGTGGCACCCAGAATTCTGACCTTAAATTCATATTTTTTAAACCTCAGCAGTAATCTCACAACTTGAGAAGTACAACTGCAACACAAATACCCAACATTGCATGATCTCACAGTCGCAGCCAGTAGGCCTATATAAATTATTTATGTAATTATTTATTTCTTCAGATATAAAATAAATAATAACACTGGAACGTCCGAACGTCACCGATTTGATTTCCAATACTTTTTCTAACCTCGTAACCCTTGACAAGAAAACAATTGTCTTTCTCCGAAAATTCGCTAAAACTCATCTACCTAAGGGTAGGGGAAGGGAAGGGAGGGGAGGGGAAGAGGGGAAAGGGATTGAGAAGGGCGGGAGGACCCATGCACCCAGAGACAAAAGCAAAAGTCGGCGCCTATGGTTTTAACTGAAGAGTTGTTTTCATTCTTTGTGAAAGGATCGACAGCATTTTAAAGGTTTATTTACGTGGCATTTGTATTCAGGAAGAACGAGTTGCAACAAGCCTAGTCAGGTTCTGCATGAACTATGGATGAAGCGACAGTAGATCCAATCTTGAAGTCGAACATGGAGGGATTCTGCGAAGATCGCCGATATGCATGAAACAAGAGCTGAAAAGATGTGATATATACATGTCCGGAGAAGCTAAGGTTTTGGTCGAAAATTACACCTCAAACTAAAAGCTAAGAAAACCGCAACTCTTTTGGACTGGACACCAGTGATGATATGTTTCGTAAAACTGTAATTGAAACACTCTCGTTTTGTAGTTTTGAGAGTGCGAAATCATGTCTAGACTTGTTAATAGCACAAAAGTCTATACTCTTTTGAACGAACTAAAAACAACAAAATGTCCCACGGACCAAACAAAACGGTCCATATAAGGAGAGAACCAAACTTCACAAGTGACAAGTTATAACTACATCGCTTCAAGCGTATGTCCCATTCACCTCAGTGCGTGAGGCTTCCGGTTCGCATACCGATGGTGACTTCTTTAAGAGATTTGAATCTTGGTCTAGCAAGATCCGTACACGATGACCTTAAATGGCGTGGCTCCAATTCAAAAGGGCAGCGGTGGTGAAGGACCTCACCCAATCAATTCATTGAAAATAAACAGGCATAGGCGTAATTTGTGGGGTGTACAAGGGGTACCCGTACCCCCCACTTTTTGGACTGGGGGTACTGTACCCCCCACTTTTTAAACAATGCCAATCAATATTTTATTATTGTGCCTTCCCAGAGAACGCAATCTCCGCCAAAAGTATGAAAGCGCTTAGATACACAGGTAAATCGAAAGCCAAAATTAATGAGAATACTGGCAGGGAATATGTTCAAAATGGTTATCATGCGAAAAACGAAAGTGGAGAAGAAATTGGTACCCCCCACTTTTTAGACAAAGGTATTGGTACCCCCCACTTTTTAGGCTAAAGTTACGCCCCTGTAAACAGGGTCAGGGCCATACGGTCGCTATAGAAATGTACATGTGTATTTACATGTACATCAAAGTCTTTATACGGACCGAACACGGCAAACTTTCTGTCTTAGTTATCACGCAAAACCGTTAGATGTCGTCTTTTTTGACCACGCATCTGTCTGCATGTTTCCCATCTAGTCCAGAACAGCTGACATGCAACATTGTATCAGCGCTTTGCTGTACAGTGTATACGCTAGTGCTGTACAATCTACTTAAGCATCGCATAATTAATTAGGCCTACAATTTGTTTTCAACTAAAATATACGCATAAAAACAAAACAAAATCTAATTTTCTCTTTCAATTATACCAAAAAATAAAGAAACCTAGAAACTTAATTAATATGGACTTTTCGTGGGTATGTTTTATTTTATTTTAACTACTTCTTGAACCCTTCAACTAGATATATCGAGACTATGGCCAGATTATTGTACTCACGCCAAGTAGTCCGGCTGCATCTGTTCTATTGCATAACATTGCAAATACGTGTAGGTAGGCTATGCTATGTAGAAAGAGATTAGAGATGCATTTGATCAACACTAGGCTAACGACTGATGAGCCCATGGACAGGACGAAAGAAGAGATATTGTATATAAACTGTTAACTACCCTACCATTCCTATTCTTTTAGGATCATTTAATGTGGTATAAATATGCATGTATGTAGGGCCTATGTACGTTTGTATTCGAACATTTGTATAGTGCATTTTACGACCCTGGAAAGGCGTTATACATATCCAAAATGGCGCGTCACAACATGATAAGCTAGGCAAGATTAGACTCTTGGGCTTTTTGTGGTCGTAACGTTTTAGTTGTCAGTGTAAGACAACTTCGATGTGGACGGAAGTAATAGAGTACTTGTATGGATGTGGCTTGTATGCAGGGTATTTCTTACAGCTTTAGCCTACCTCCATTGTATGAATACATATATATTTGACTATTGTTGTCTCTATTTGAGTGGTTGACATGCTGGCTAGTGAATCCAGAGGTCTGGGATTCAATCCGTGCCACAACACCCAGGTCTGACTCCACTGAAGTTGGCTCCAAAAATTGCCAGATATGAGAGGGTGAGCGAGGCAGGACTTTCTCAAAATCCAAGGTTACAAATATAAAACTGCCAACACTTCAGCTGCGAGGTTATTTTTTGCAACATCCGTGATTATTTTTGTTTTGAAAGAGCTAGGCGTTATTTTAATAGACAAATATGATACAAACACAGTCTTTCCTTTCTTATTTCTTATAACCTTATCTTGACATACTATGAATAACACTGCCAACCTTGAACAGGTTAACTTAGCCTTGACCTAGGTAAAAATATTCCAACTCTGTTTCTGATAAGTCGTCGAACGTCATGCCAACTTTCTGTCATATTTTTCGTGCAGTTTGCCATGTGCCGTTCAGTTCAGCCTTCATCTACGCAACAGTTTATGCTAATTTTTTCTATCTTTCTCTCTCTTTAAAGGGGTTTCTTCTCAAGAAAATTAATGCTTAATTTTTGTTTTGTGGTTTAAATTAAGACTAAAGTTAGGCCCATTTTTTTTACTAGTCGACGCATGCAAAACGCAGATTTACACTCTTTGAAAGTTATAGGCCTCGTGTAAGTTACATGCTGACTAAAAACAATGATGAATTTTCTGATGATACAAACAGCGGTATTGGCGGTGATTGTGATGGCATGTCGTCGACCTAGAGGTCAAATTTTATAGCCTCGAACTGTGGGTGCGTGGATTTGGGATGGGTAGCCTCAGCAGGCTAATGAAACACTCCGACCCGTTCATGGATGAAACTATATTTTGTCTGTTGAAGAGCACTCGATTTTTGAGGCCTTGCTTCTCCTTTGGCCAATTCCAGCCTGGATAAAGGACAAGTGCGACGCTAATCATCTTCGATATGACAGAACTTCGTTTAACAGAAACTACCACAGTGCATATTCAGTCTTGTTGTCAAGACCTTAAACCTCAAGACCAAGACCAAGACCAAGACCTTACACCTCGAGACCAAGACCAAGACCAAGACTTTGAACCTCGAGACCAAGACCAAGACCAAGACCTTGAACCTCAAGACCAAGACCAAGACCAAGACCCAAAAAATCGAAATCAGGTCAAGACTTCTAAAAATTGTAAAGTCGGAATATTCGCCATTTTAAGAGTCTTTTATTTTATTCAAGCAAATTAACTTTAAATGCAAACTGCAGAGAAATCCGAATTTGTATTCAAAATTGCTTCATGCAAACTCTTATTCCAAATGCCTTTTGCATTTTATAAAAACCAATTCGCTCAGAATTTTCTCACCAAGACGTGCCTGGTGGGCCTCATAAAAATTCCGCCATGTGAAAAACTACGTTCTACAGGTGCTGAAGTCGCTGACACACACAGAGTAGCTTTTCAAGCACTGGATGTAAATGTACAGATTGAGTCCTTTTGAAATCTTCCCATGGTTTATCATACCGTCTGATACAGAATAACTGTTGCTGCTGCCAATGGGTTTTCTTGACCAACAAAACTTGTAGGCTATCCATCCATAGATATTGGTCGTATGATGCAAGCAGGCTTGATACAGAATTCTTGAGTTCTGTTAAATGACTGTTCATATTAACAGCCGGTCTTGGTCTTGGTCTTGCGAGACCAAGACCAAGACTTTGAACCTCAAGACCAAGACCAAGACCTTGAACCTCAAGACCAAGACCAAGACCAAGACCTTGAACCTCAAGACCAAGACCAAGACCAAGACTTTTAAAAACGAACTCGAGTGCACTCGAGACCAAGACCGTGGTCTCGAGGACAACAAGACTGTGCATATTTTAAGGGATTTGGACTACTGGGACAAAGTTGGCCACGACAATGCATTTTAGAGCATTTGCTGCCAAATGGAGCCCGTTTTGGCCACTGTACATGGGACAAATCATCCCAACTACTGCGACAAATCTTAAAACTACTGGGACATTTGTCCCATTAGTTATACAGTTAAAATATGCACTGAACTACCACCACCATCTGAACAGCTAAGTTGAACTGAAAATGTAACCTACATTATGGTCCGATATGGTAAGATACATGAAGCCCATATGATGGTATTCCCATGTGGGCTTCATACAGTATGTCCTACATATGGTCCCATGTAGTAGGATATATGAATCCCATAATACAGAATTCCCATGAGGGCTTCATATGTCCCACATAATATGGTCCCATATTGTAGGATATATGAAGCCCATATGGAAATATTGTCATATGGGTTT
>OY744613.1:24376184-24398684 GCA_963556255.1 Allolobophora icterica
ACTTTTTACATATTCGTCCCCAAAAATGTTCAGTTCTTTTACAAATATTTTTCTTCTTTCTGACAATTTTCGGGGGACACTTCTGCTCAATATAGAGTTTTTACCTCATCTGGTCAAAAAGGCTGCGAAAACCCTCACGCGCAATAACATTTCTCAGTCTGTTTTGGTGTTTCTTCAAAATTTTGGGGGACAAATGTATGGCGTGTCCCTCCCCCCCACTCTTAAAGGTGGGGGGAGATGTCCCCTCGTCCCCCCTAGATCGCCGCCCATGTCGGAAGCCCATCCCCCAGCCTGAATTGGAGGTGCATATTGATGGCTGTTCCGTTCCACAGGTCAGTTCCTTAGGGGATACGTGGAGTCGTGGACGGCCACTTAATTAGCCTGGTTACCTGGAAGACATTGATACCATATCGCGAAAGACTGCCGAAAACTTAGGCGTCCTTCCAGAATTTCTAATTTTCTGTTACCTCGCATCTTGCATCAATTGTACCCAGGGCTGTAGTGGTAAAATCAGAGGTGAGTACACGATACCGGTTAGTTTTCTGAAACAAATCAGAGGTGAGTATACGCGCTACAGTATTTTGGGAGTATACACTACAGTATTTTAGTATAAATAAATATAAATATTTTGTGTGGTGAGTATACGGTGTCTAGAGGTGAGTATACACGCTGTATACCCGCGTATACCCTCGACTACAGCCCTGATTGTACCATACCTTAATATTTCCGTATATGGAATATTGCAATTTTTGGTATGGGCATCCAATTATTATTCGCCTCTCGGCAATTTGACTGGTTGAGAGCGGTTCGCATTATTTCCAGGGCTCCGCTAGGCAAGGTGAAGTTTATCGTGGGTCATTTGCTCGCACTAATTCCCACCAATTCTCGTTTCGACTCATATGGGCTCCCAAATATTGAATACTCTCCCACTGAACATACATAATTCCATGAATGTGGTATTGTTCAAACATGCCTTGAAAGAGTATATAGGAGAGGCGCTTTATAAATGCCCACATACAATACAAATTATATTATACAATAATTAGGCCTATATTCTGTTTACGCAATCACTGTTTATTTGGCGTGGTACAGGATGCTTTACTGCTCGCCTGTGTGGTGGGCTTTTACGAGTGGGCAGGAGCGGTAGGCACTGGAGGGAATAATCCGGAGGCTGGTGCGTCAGAGATACTTACCTTCATAATTCATCATCCCCCTCATTCGAGGCATTTTGCAATAATGCTGACGCTTCTCTCTTTGCTAGTATTTTGCTTAATCCTTGCCATGTAGGCCTAAGCTATTACATACAATGCTGCCGCCCATTAGGCACACGCTCTACTCTCTGCGCCCACGGTCTCACAACCGTGAGCTTCCCAGGTATAACTTGTCTCAAAAATGCTTCCTCGCTAGGATGCTATACAAATAACTGTCCCTCCCAAGATTTGGCTCCCTTGCTCTTCTCCTATCCTATCCTATCCTATCCTATATCCTATCCTCGTTGCGTCTCACTTAATACGCAGTAACCTCTCTTTTTAAATGACTGGTTATATTGTTTCATTATTTGACTGTAATATGTTCACCATGTACAGCGCTGTGCGTTTCATAGTGTTTCTCAATAAATAAAATACTTACTTACTTACTAACTTTACAAACCTACATTCCCATCAAAGTTAAGTACGCTGCATACAAGAATACTTCCATCAGTATTCGCTAGGTGGACAACAACCTCATCAAACTACGGACTCGCTGATTTCTATTAAATGTCTTGCGTACGATTAAATAATGTCGTGAGAACGACATATTTTGCGCTCATGTGGGCCTACCTTTAGGTGCTCCGTACCTACGACTTCTCGACCTTATCCATCGACGTATAATACGTCGATGACCGTTTCATTCCGCTCACCAGCGTTATGATAAAGCAGTGTTTAAGTTAATTACTTAATTATTTTGCCAGTAGGCCTATATGCAGGAGTGCCGATTTCATTGACATGAGTGACCGACTCTATATGGAATTACGCATGGCTTTACAAGTTGCCTTTCTATGTTTTCCTGATAGCGCTTTTACGCCATTCATTTAAAAGTGATAATCTTCCTTTAACTTAATGCTTCAGAGCTCCCCTGTTTTCACGATCTGCAAGTCTTTTGAATGCAAATGGACGCGAAATGTTGCTTTCATATGTAACGAAGCAACAATACATTACGATGATAATAAAGATTTGTTTTCAACTTTTTCGTACAGCCAATTTATTTTATAGGCCTATTTCAGAAATTCAGATCTAGTCTAAATTGTCTGTCTTAAGACTAAGAACAATTATTAAGTCAACAGGCACACCTCAATTAGTTCAAGAAAGGTGTCTTTCTCAGAAGTATCACTGTAGTGATTATAACAATGATCCATAAATGTCTTTTCAATTTCAAACACTTCATCACAATAACCACAGCCATAAGATCTCAAAATGAAATCATCTATATCAACATTACTTATTGAATGATTTTCAGAACAGAGTTTTTCTTGACTTGAGTTTATATGCTGCTTCAAAGAATTGTCAGGTAAATTTTCTTCAGTCAACAACACTTTTCCATCAACACAGTGGCCATCTTTAGTGTATGTGCTGACTTTCTTACATGAAGAACTTAAATTGCAATTTTCTGTCATATCATGACATAGCTCATTCTTAAAGAGTTTTTCTCCAGTGTCGGATTTCATGTGCATTTTCAGATTGACATCCGATGCAACTGCTTTATTACATAATTTGCATTTGTACGGCGTTTCTCCATGGTGGGTATTTTTATGGCATTTCAGACTTTTCTTCCATGCAAATACTTTACAACATAGATTGCACTTGTATGGCTTTTCTCCAGTGTGGGTTCTTGTATGGTATTCCAGATCGCTCTTCTGTACAAATGCTTTGTGACATAGATTGCATTTGTATATCTTTTCTCTTGTGTGGGTTCTTGTGTGGTATTCCACATGACCCTTCTGTGCAAATGCTTTGTGACATATATTGCACTTGTATGGCTTTTCTCCAGTGTGGGTTCTTGTATGGTAATCCAGACTGCTCTTCAGTGCAAATGCTTTGCGACATAGATTGCACTTGTATGGCTTTTCTCCTGTGTGTGTTCTTGTATGGCATTCCAGACTGCCCTTCCGTGCAAATGCTTTATGACAAAGATTGCACTTGTATGGCTTTTCTCCAGTGTGGGTTCTGGTATGGTATTCCAGACTGCCCTTCTGTGCAAATGCTTTATGACATAGATTGCACTTGTATGGCTTTTCTCCAGTGTGGGTTCTGGTATGGTATTCCAGACTGCCCTTCTGTGCAAATGCTTTATGACATAGATTGCACTTGTATGGCTTTTCTCCAGTGTGGGTTCTTGTATGGTATTCCAGATGACCCTTCTGTGGAAATGCTTTGTGACATAGATTGCACTTGTATGGCTTTTCTCCAGTGTGGGTCCTTATATGGCATTCCAGAGCAGCTTTCAACGCAAATGCTTTGTGACATAGATTGCACTTGTATGGCTTTTCTCCAGTGTGGGTTCTTGTATGGTATTCCAGACTGTCCTTCCGTACAAATGCTTTATGACATAGATTGCACTTGTATGGCATTTCTCCAGTGTGGGTTCTTGTATGGTATTCCAGATGACCCTTCTGTGGAAATGCTTCATGACATAGATTGCACTTGTATGGCTTTTCTCCAGTGTGGGTTCTTGTATGGCGTTCCAGACCAGCTTTCAATGCAAATGCTTTGTGACACAGATTGCACTTGTATGGCTTTTCTTGAGTGTGGGTTCTTGTATGGTATTTCAGACCACCCCTCTCTGCAAATGCTGCGTGACAAAGATTGCACTTGTATGGCTTTTCTCCTGTGTGGGTTCTTGTATGGCGTTGCAGAGCACACTTCACTGCAAATGCTTTGTTACATAATTTGCACATGTATGGCTTTTCTCCAGTGTGGGTTCTTGTATGGCCTTGCAGACCTCTCTTCTGTGAAAATGCTTTGTGACATAGGTTACACTTGTATGGATTTTCTCCAGTGTTGGTTCTTGAATGACACTCCAGACAACTCTTCATTGCAAATACTTTTTGACACAAATTACACTTGTAAGGCTCTTCCCCAGTGTGTGCTTGTACATTGATATTAAAGCAGGAACTCACTGCATATGTTTTGGTATCAATTTTATTGGTTATGGATTCTTGCTTGAATCTTCAGATCTTCAACATAGACAAAAAACTCTACCTGTACTCACTAAGTCAATTACATTTGTACCCAAGGGCATGTCCAGAGGGCGGTCAGTCCAGCCATGACCCCAACCATTTGATGTCATGGTGACCTCACCGTCAGCTTGCCTCAAAATTAGTTTACATGATGGCTGACTACAGAATAGGACATAACCGGATAGACGTCTTCCACCAAGTACCAAATCTGAGTACATAGATCTACTATTTGCCGGATCCGGGTATGAACCAAGTAGGCCTACCATTTGTTCCATATGTAAAGCTTCACATTTTCATGTATTAAAACATTATCAAAATAAATTTGTGTACTGTACTTGTAATAACTGACTAAAACATTTTGAATTTTAGAAATAAATAATCACCGAAATGGACTTGAGTTCCGTTGTGGACTTGTGTTTTTTGTAGTTTAAAAATTTTATTTGCAACTACTTCTGTGTGCAGTATTGGCCGAGGCGAATACTTCTGAATAGTGCTGAAAACGAGGATTTTCGGCTGAGGCAAATGTCCGGTTATGCCCTACAAGAGGAGTGTTACATAAAGAAGAAATGCCAATGGGAAATAGTTTTTACACAAAGCCTATAAATAGCTGCTATTGTAATTGTTATGGCAAATTTATATAGACTCACCAGAGGCGCTCCTTACATAACACCATGAACATACAATAGAACAAATCAGTCTTCAAGGGCTTGAGGAAAAGAAAGGCTGAGAAATTCATGGTGCACGTTGTTTGACAACTTATTCCACGAGTAAGGGCCAACCACAGCAAAACTTCTACGCTGGACCATTGAATACCAGGCTGGTGGAACCACCAAGTCGCCTGGTGTAGCAAAACACAGAAATCTTTGACCAGGTATGCAAGAGCCTGAGATGCAACACTCGTAGGGGGTCGTCCATAAAGGACGTCCGCAAAATATGACCTACTTTGGACCCCTCCCTCCCCCCTGTCCACACTTGTCCGCATTTGACCGTAACCTCCCTCCCTCCCCCTTTGCGAACGTCCAAACGCCAAAGCCAATTTTAATGTCATCATCAGTATTTTTACAACTATTCCACAGTGCCTGGGCATATTTGACAAGTGACAGTTCGGGTTTAATATCGAGATGTGCAGTAATAAAAGCCTCTTTCAAGTCGCAGTAAAGGTTATACCATGCATGAGGTTTTGGGCAATCACCTCACTGACTTTTGTCTTTCGGGGAAGATTGAAACAAGGTGGTGTTAAAAAAAACTACCAAATTTAAAGGTTTAGATGCGGACGTCCGCATTGGTCATAACCCTCCCTCCCCCCTTGTCCACATTTGTCCGCATTCCGATGACCCTCCCTCCCCCTCATGGCGGACGTCCTATATGGATGACCACTAGAAAAGGAAATGGAGCACAGCCTGCTAGACAATTACTCATAAGCATCAAGACCTTGAACAGAAAGTGCTCTTGCACAGATAACAAGTGCACTGCACATCCTCCCACATGAAGTTGGGCCCAGATGTAGGTATGCCTCCAATCTAGGTATTTTGCTTCCATTGGCTCTACCCTTTGGAATGAAGTTTCTCCATTCGTTCATTCTTCTATTGCATCAGGTAATGTCTCTTCCTCTTTTACCTTTCTTAAAATTGCTTTTTCTCTAGGGGGTCTGTCACACTGGGAACGCTTCTGAATGGCTCTCCAGCTAGATGCACTTTTATGCCCAAATACAATACAATACAATATGGCGAGCCACAGAATTCAACTGATGCTGATTTATACAGGAATGAGTTAATTAGGCCTTCATTGCCATAGTGCGACAGGGTGGTCTATCAATAAACACACTTGCTCACGGAGCATGCAGTTGTGGGTTCGACTCCATGTAACGACCCTGGGCAAGTTAATTGTTTGCACACACGTGACTATGTCAACATGCAGTATAATTTAGTACCTACCAGCGTAAGCTGGGAAGTAAACGGCAAGTCCTGCGATGCATTGGCCTCGTATCCAGGACCTTGGGATTCATCCATTGGCGACTCAAGGACCTACGAGAAGAAAATGAGCACCTTCCGTACAGGAGCATTACCTAATCAGGCTTGAGTTGTAGGCCCTAAGCGAACAGCGTGTATAGTGTGAATCTGATGCAGATGGTAAAAGCATGTTCAACACCCAGGGGCGTCTATCCCCCCCCTGAGTCATTGGAGCAACGTCCCTTTCCCCCTCTTCTTACCCCCTCCCCGTTCTTCCCCCCCTAAAATGGTGGCATACACACTGACAAATCTCCCCCCCATTTCTTGGATTGAGCATTTGCTCCAAGGTTTCTATGGTGTAGACGCCCCTGTCAACACCCATTCTTCACATGTTCTGAAAACGTCAAACCTGGTCCAATGTCACCCCCAGATCATGCACAGTAGGCCTACGTGAGGAGACACAAGGAAAGCAATGCTGCAGATTAGGCCTGTCAAGCTATGAAATCTGCCCACAGCTACCAAGCCAGATGAACTGGGTTTCCCATTGTTCAAATAGAGACGACCATCTCAAGACATACAGGCACCAAGCGCCTCTGATGTCTGAAGCATTTTCTCCATTGAGGAGATAGCCTCTGCTACGAAAATGGGTCTTGTATTACAGTGCAAATCGGATAAGACAAAAGACAGAGGAAAAGAGTAAAATGTCTTCACCGAATTTCGTATTAACCGTCAGACAATAGTAAACGCGGCATTCCAGCCAGAAACGCGTTATATAATTAAGGTCGCATTAAATGATGCATACACACGTAAGTATATATGTATACGTGGTGGCTCAGTGGTAAGTTCGGCGCCTTGTGACCGGAGGGTTGCAGGTTCGAATCCCACTCTAGCCGCTGCGTACGGACCTTGGGCAAGTCCTTCACTCGCAATTGCTCGTGGCGCTTCGGCGTGAAAATTCCGACACAGTATCAATGCTGTAGTCGGGAGCGCCTCTGAGTAGTAGTAGACTTCGAGAGACGCTATAGAAATATCCGGAATAAAAAAATAAATATTATGATTACAATAAGCTACCAACTTGAATTAATATTTGTTAATTTTACTCCTCTTATAAACGGTCATCAAGAACTTTTGAAATAATAAAATTTTACAATATTTCGTAAACTTATAACAAGACCAAGTTTAGTTCGTAAATTCAAAAAGTACTCCTTTCGTAGTTCTACCGCAGCTTGTTCTAGTTCTTGGTTATTTAGCGCATATCATAAAATGAATGTTTCAAATTACAACTACCAGAATATAGCCCTCAGTAGAGCCAGAAATTAATGGCCGTTTTCTTCTTTTTGGTGTTCGGTTTTACCACTGAACCTGATCTTTTTTCTGTTTGATGAAATGTTTAATTTCGCCCACGGAGTTGTGCAGGTGCTCCTGTCTCGCTAAAGCTCAACGAATTTTCACGAAATTCCCGTCTACAGTGTGAGAATTGTAGAAAAAGGCTGGAGGGTCAGACTGATATGAGTTTGATCCATGTGGAGTTGAATATTTTAGCCGTGTTTTGCAAACTAAGAAAATTCAAAAGTGCAATAGAAAGCTTAAACTCCTTAAAGTGATGACATCACCAAATTTATTAGTAGGAGTATGCAATTAGGCCTAACATGGTCACAAATCTCACAATAGACCAGAGCATTCCTTTATTAGTAACCCACATAATGAATTGTGAAAGAAAATGCTAAAATATAATTATGTACAACTGAAGATTGGAAACCACGCCCTAGGGTGTGCAATGAACTTCGATGAAATCTTAACTGGGGTCCTAAGAAAGACTAGGGGTTGAACCCTCCAACCCCCGACAATTCTAGACTGACCCTGCCCTTGTATAATTATTGTTGTTGTTGTCGTTGTTGCTATAGCTGCCATGGCATAATGGTACCAGGTTGTAGCCTACATTTTATTTAAATTTTCGTTAAGGATCCTGATTGAAATTATCAGTCGACGTCAACGACAGAACTAGGCCTATATAATTATTAGGCCTATCTGTAGCTGAACCTTGTTCTAGTGGTCCTAATGATAATCCATCCAAAAACGTAGACCAACAAAGTATCGTCGCTACAGACATCACCAGGCCCGGTTCGTCTGTTTGGGAAACTGGGCAGCCGCCCAGGGCCGCCGATTTTTAGACTCAACTGATCTTTGTGCTTAGGGCCGCCGGTTTGCCTAGGGCCGCCGATTTGCCCAGGGCCGCCAAATGTCTTGAGCCGGGCCTGGACATCACCAAGAACATTCAGGAAAATTCTGCGCCAACCAGCGTATAGGCACAGTAGGCCTATAAATAATTACACAGTACGTCGACTCTCATTGCTGGCTGTTGACTAGTTTTTGTGGTCACGTGATTGCGACGCCATCTTGAAACTGAGCTCCTGAATTATAGATTTAAGCTGAAATTAACGTTAAAAATAATATTGTTAATTCTAATGAAGTTCTCGATGTTGTTTAAACGTTTAAAAAATATTTTATTTGATGGATTCCGATATATCGGCGTGTAGTCCTCAATGTTGTTGTAACGTTTAAAAAATATTTGACGTGATTGTTTCCGGTGTATCGGCATGGAAACGTTCTCTTTCAAGATGTTTTTTGGTCACACATTCTTACTGCTGCAGAGGCCGGGAGTCGACGTACTGTGTAATTATTTATACTGTGGTATAGGCTACTAACAGACAATAGACACAAATAGAGCAGAGACAATTAGGCCTATATCAGTAGGCTCTCAAACAATGTATAAATTTATCGACTCGGCCTACAAGTGTTTATAGCTAGCTTGCTTGGGCCACGAGGCAAGGGACAGACGTACTGGAGTTAAACATTATACGTCCGTGGACTGTAATTTTATTCATTTAATTGTCAGAATAGGCTGGATTGTGGAGTTTAATAAAATATCGCTTGGAATCAGAATTAGAGAAGCTTGATACAGATGATCTATGGTGGGTGAGTGACAGTGATGGGAAATAGTTAACTAAAAAGTTGCTAACTTTTAGTTTAACTAACATTTTTTAGTTAAGGATGAAGTTTAACTAAAATAAAATAGTTTAGTTAAAACCATAGTTTAACTAAAAAAATTTAGTTGCTAACTAAAAAGTTTAACTAAAAAATCAGCAATATGCAACTATTTTTCCACAATGAATATTGAACACTGTCAACAAGAAAGCATTTAAACACTGCATGGTTTTAGCCTGTGTTTTCCAATTCATACACTACTTATAGTATGCCTGTAACTGTATGCCAAAACAGTACACATTGCATAGTTTGAAGGTGAAATTGTCATTGACGATCTGCATTATTACAGTTCACGTAACCTCTGTTATTGTGAAAATGTTTTTCGTAAAAAGTTCGAAAAAAGTTGGAAAAAGTTTAACTACTTTTTTTTAGTTTAGTTAACTAATTTCCAAAATCAGTTGCCAACTTTAGTTAAACTATTTTATTTTAGTTGGAAAATAGTTTTAGTTTAACTAAAAAAAATAGTTTAGTGCCCATCACTGGTGAGTGATAGGCTGGGTAGATCTAAAAATGGATTGTTCCAGAGTCGAGGTGCAGTGCGTTGTAGGTTGTGCATCGGTTGGAGAACAGATGAGTAATTAGGCCTACTAGCGGTGGGCAGAAGTGAGATAAGTTTGTTATCTGCCAGAGTTTGTAGCCTAATCTGCAAGATGGCAAGAGTTGTTTATGTTGTTTATGTTGTTTATGTTGTTTATGTTGTTTATGTTGTTTATCAGTGTTGTTCTGTATGGGATAGCCTAATGCTAAACTTTGACTATAGGACGGTTGCCTTGCTGGAGTGTCTAATCTACGAGAAGGCAAAGTCTAACTTAATAATATGTTGTTGATCAATTTCTTCTCAAATATGGGATAATGCTAAACTTTATGCTAGACTTAACTTATCTCTATTTGTGAAAGATCATAACTGTATTACGCTATAAAAAGTCACCGTGGTCACTCCGGTACGGCGGGTAGCCTACGCGAGCGAAACCAGCGAATCAGCTATGGGGCCATCCACATATTACGTACGCACTGAGGGGGTCGGGGGTCGGATTTAGGCGATTTTGCGTACGGGTGCGAACGGGGGGAGGGGGGACAAAAGTGTACGTACGCAAAATAAATTTCTAATTATGACGTCCACATTAGCCTATTTATAACTCTGTATTGTCCTATAGTCGTCCGATGGCATTTTATTACATTATATAAAAGCCATGTGCAGTTATTCTGTGCTGTGAACGAGACACCTATAATTTGTCTATAATTGGCCCTCACTCATCCTTCAATCTGGCCTAAAGTTCAGACAGCCTGGAGCTGTCGAGACACTTTCTGCAGCTGGTCTTCCGGGGGGTGCGTACGTAATATATGTATGGCCCCTATCTCACTCGATGACCTCTGAGATGTGAGTGATGTTACAAGGACTTCAATGCAGACCGCCGCAAATATCATACCACATGGAAATAATGTCATATGGGTTTCATTCACATGCCCCAAGTAAGACGTTGCTGTTAGGTTCGTTAGAGGTGTAACATTGGTCTAGAAAGTGGAGATACCAAATTTCGCATCGTTTCCCCTTCGCGACCGTGAACTAGGCTAATTATAATGGCGCCGTTTATACGCCGTGCCTAATAATGATGATCGTGTATGTATGTATCATGTATGTGTGATGATCATGGTGATGGAGCGCCAACCTGTGGCTGCAGTCAGTCGCATAAGCTTATTCAACTACAAATCCCAATTTGACTCACGTGCACCGCCGAAAGTCGCTATGTGAAGAAAGCGCTATCTTACGATATTCAAATCACAGCTGAAGACTTATCGTCATAAAGTATCATGCCAGTCATTGATTTTTTGAACTCATGTACAGCATCTTTCTTTCGACCTCGGCTATGCTACATTGCTATACAAATCGTCTTATTATAATTATTAAAAAAAATTTACCCGAGGTAAACGTGATTCCTCAGGTGACAAAATATTGTCTGAAAAATGGGCATCTGGAACGGTTATGGTATTATTATTATTATTATTATATTATTATTATTATTATTATTATTATTATTATTAAAAAATAATAATAACAATGAAGGTGATGATGATTTTGGTGATCCTGATGAAGATGATGCTCAATAATTGTTTCGAGTCCAGAGGGCTCAAAAGAGGGTCTTCCTTCGAGAAAATAATAATAGGCATCGATTCCTCTGGTATGGAAAGTGGGGGGGGGGGTGGAAGTACAGTACCCCAGTCCAAAATGTAAACAAATTAAACAGCATAAGAAATAAATTTGTAATCAGAACTTAGCATAATATTCCATATCCCTAGACAACACGTAACAATGTATGCATCGTTATCAGTATGATTAAATATCCCTAATATATAATGACTTTTTCTAGTGGACAGAAGAAGCAGATCCAGCTGCTTCGGAAGCTGCTATGTACAAAGTAGTTGTAGCAGTGACTAAAGCCGTATATCAATAACATTCCGGATGCATCGGCATCCGTCGTCGTCGTCATCATCTTGTCGAGCTGCTTCTCACTGTTGCCTTGGCATTCGATAGAGGGGATGGGGCCGTCCAGCGGCCTGGAACATGTTCTGGTTGAGTCGCTCCGGCTGCGAAGAGGAGTGGCATTTATGAAGACCAGTCTGCAACAGATGCAAAAAGCGAAGAACATCCGATTAGATATTTATTTATCTATATAAGAATATATTTACGTGCACACACATATACATAAATACATACATACATACATAAATACATACAAAGGCCTACATGTATGTATGTATTGAAACATACATATTCTGCGTGTCGATTTCAAAATCGCTAAACTGAGCCTAATTCATGTACAGATTTCTTTACCATAATCTACTACTATTCTTTAATTAAGTGATCCCGCACAAAATAAATTAATGCAGTTTAAAAAACCATGATATTTATGGATACTTGGAGACAAGAACTTCCTCAAAACAGGAAGATTTTACGTAGAACTTTGTGTGTGGCCCTATAAACATAATAATTCTGCTTAAAAATCTTCATTTGATTTTAGTATAGTAGTCATTTAAGAATCATTTCTATCCCGCAAAACTGAGCCTAACTCACGAACAGAATGTATACATTCAGTTGATTAGAACAGAATGGTCATCCTAACTCAATCTATTCTCAGAATTCTTATTATGATTATCAGCACACTGACTGTCACAATTATTGTTGTGATTATCGCTGCTTATGCATCCTTATCATCACCATCACCATCGTCATCATACGCACAATAAATAAGCTTTACGGGTATTTTATTAACTAATTTCCTTTACAATTTTCATATCATTAGCCTGCACTGCGACCCTATTCTGTAATAGCGTTCATTATTATGCTCTAAACGGTCAGTGACCTTTCTGTAATAGCGATCACGTTCACTATTATTCTCTAAACGGTTCTGCTTTCTAACGACTGCACATTTAGAGGTAATAATTGGGCTGTTGCTTTGATTTTTATCCATATTCTGTTCGGTCGGAGAATCGGTCCTGTCTGCACAATAACATCTTTATCTGTCTCTTTTTTCTTTCTCATCATTCAACATTTCACAAATCATTCAATAGCGAGAGTTATGCCTCGAAATATGGTCAATCCTTTGCAATGACATCCATTCTATACTTATCTCTGGTCTGTCCAGGCCACTCTTCTATTTCATGTATATATTTGTATGTCTGTATATTTTAAATTTTATGTTTGTATGCAAAGTGTTAACTATATGTACATACATTACATACACACACACACACACACACACACACACACACACACACACACACACACACACACACACACACACACACACACACACACACACACACACACACACACACACACACACACACACACACACACACACACACACACACACACACACAAAATGTATTAGTAATGTGGATAAACAATAACTGTATGCATTAAAGCCACTTCTGGGATATTAATGCAACTGAGAAGTTGTGCATAAGACATGGAAAATTGCTATAATCATAAAGCATAATCTTCCAAACGCTCCCCACTGGTGTCATTGTTATAGACGAAGGAATGAATACCTTTTGTTGTAATTCTTGATTAATTTCTGAAAATGAAGGTCTGTTGTTTGGCTGATGAGACCAACAGCGTTCAATAAGAACCTAAAACCACGAGAAAACAAAACAGTCAGCCTAACTCTTAACTAATTTCATAAGTTAACTATAGAATTCTAGGTAGGACTTCTATGATAATCGAAACAATTGATACAAGATCTGTGAACCTCAAAGGCACAGGACAATAGTTGTTTTGCTCTTTCTTGATTTAGATTTACACTTAATGTACTACTGAAAATGAACATCTATACGTTCAAGTCTATACTACAATGCTGAATAAAAAGATCTGACATTTTGCTCCCTCTTCGCGGGCAAGGCAAGCACTGGCCTCCTCTCAAAAAACGCTTGCAACGCCATACTGAATGCATTATCAGAAAGCCATTTTAGAAGACCATCCTGACTGGCCGTTAAAGGTAGATCATTAATAGAAGAACAATATTAGATGACCATTATCAGAAGATCATCATCAGAAGACCATTTATCAAAAGATTAATAGAAGACCATACCAATTGGCTCATTATTCCAAGACTATTATTAGAATACCCTGCTGAATGGTCTATTGTTAGAAGACAACAGCGACTTGCGATTGTAGGAAGGCCATTATTAGGACACAGTCTGATTGGTCATAATAACATTGACTATTATTAGATGACTATTATTAGAAAGCTATTCTCAGAATCCTAATCCTAATCTCGAGATTTCTACAGCGCCCAAAATAGCGAAGTCGCGGCAACCAGCTTATTCACAGACGCTAGACAGCTGCCCATTAAATATAGTAGGGGTCAGATGGGTAGACACTTTCCACCAAGTACCGAATCCGAGTATTTGGATGTACTATTTGCGGATCCGGGTACTAACCGAGCATCATTTGTTCCATATGCAAAGCTTCACATTTTCATGTAATGAAAACTTATCGAAATAAATTTCTGTATTTGTACTAACTGACTAATACATTTTGAATTTTAAAAATAAATAATCAATGAAATCGACTTGACATCTGTTGTGGACTTCCGATGTTGGTGTTCTTTGTACTTTTCTTCTTCAAAGTGAATATGCTAGATGAAGCTCAAAGCTGAAATTATGAGCCTACAAATTCCGGCAAGTGAGGCAAACAAGCAACTATTTGTGCGCACAGTATTTGCTGAGGCGAATACATCCGAGCGAATACTTCCGAATATTGCCAAAAAACGGGATATTCGGCCAAGGCAAATGTCCTAGGCGATTTCCGGCTGACCCCTAAAATATAGACCCCTACTCTTTGAAAGAATACGGCTGGTCATCATTAAATACAACCCCCTATCATTTGAACACCCAAATGACATTACAGTTAATCGTGACCTTGAGCGCTGAATTGCAGTTGAGGTGAGCGAGGCTCGGTGGTCGTCCTTTGCAGACTCGCCAGATCAGAGTTTCAACTGAGCTCCCACTGAAAGGAAACTGCTCCGTGAACAGTTCGTACAGCAGAGTCCTGAACAACAAACATAAACCATCACCAATTGCAATGCTGCTGTAAGTTTAAAAAAGGCGCTATATAACACTTGTATTGATACATACTACTTTGGCCGGCGTTCATTCACAGTTGCCGGTCCCTCCTTCGTCTGGAACTTTCTACCTCCTCATGTCGACAACTCTCTCTTAGCGAGACTGCTTTCGCTCTAAACTGAAAACTTTCATCTTCTAGTCTGCGTATGGCTCTTACTGGTTCAAAGTGCACGTCTGACCTTTGTAAGGAGCATTATCATATTACAGTTGTATTGTATTGTATGTATATACACGTACTTATGCCTACATACTGGGGTACTTATGCATATGCAGGCACACAAATATACCTCGCCATATGGGTAACTGGTGTTAAAGACAAATTCTAGCAGTGTAGGACTGACTTTTAACAATGCAGACGTTAGTGTTAAAGGGATTAATTAATACGTTTACAGAAGTTCACAACAGTTAAGCTAAAATTAATCACTGTCACACCATCTGAGAAATTGTCCTGGATATTTTACCCAAAGCAATGCACATCCAGAATGCATTAAACTGTCCACATTTGCCTCAACATATTACAGTTCATTACAGTTTTGACATCCAATCCCTGTACTTAGATTGAGCAATAATCAATTTTTCAGAACGTTCAGCCATTAAACGACGAATAACAATGTCCAAAGCTGCAGCAGGGTTTTCAAAACAAGTTCTATTGATGAAGGGAACCTGTCTAAACCTCTGCCCCAGAGATTTCTCGTTGATTCTAGTACGTGGGCTGGGACACTGTCACACTGACGGATTCAGAAAGGTGTCTAACTTTTACACTAAAGTCAGTGTCCACACATACCAAGGTATGAGCATAAGCTGCATAGGGGCATGGTTAGCGTGGCCATCCTTGACCAACCCTTGCACACCTAATCCTTGTTCTTTACACTGGCTTTAAAAACTTGAGGACGTTGCATGGCGGAACAACCCCATAGCATATGGATTCGTCCGTTAACTAGTATAAAATACTTTTTCTGTAAGGTCTGTCTCACTGTTCACCTCTACTGCTGTAGTGTACTGACAAATTTATATAGCACCATTCCCAGAACACTCTATTCAGCAGTGGAATAACGTTCTTCGTTATCTTATATCATCATGTTACATTATCTTGTATTACTGAATAACATCAGAAACATTTGAAGCCTTGGATAAATTTCCCGCTGTAAGTAATAATTAATTTAATACTGCATCAGACATAACAGATTTCAACTAATTTCTCCACCGAATTTTCACTGTGACATCACTCAAAGCCTTGTGTATAATGGGTACAGTGGCGCTATATAAGTCATTAGATTAAAGTAGATCAGATAAGGACCACTGCACCACTCACCCAAAAGCAAAGATATCAGTTTCTTGTGTGGATGAGAATGTGCAGTGTAGTCTGGAATGCATCACAACCAGCGTGGACAGCATCTCTGGAGCTGTATAGCAAATGTTTCCTCTTGGCAAACAGGCACAGTTTGACCTTTAAGTAACAGTACACCTGACTTATTAAGCGAATAATTAAGTTCATTAAACCCATTAGACACCCCTTTCATTAGATCGTTGCAGTTGATAAAATCCTATGCAGCTTCATAATTAAATCTTATCACATTGTATACAATATATGAACATATAACCCCTGTGCTTAAATCTTTGCATTGGCTTCCTGTTCAGCACAGGACTGGTTTCAAATTGGGGCTCATAGTTTAAAAACTCTTAACTCTAGCCAACCACAATACTTAAAAGCAGTTCTCCTTCCCAGACTTATCGTCATTCAACAAGGTCATCTGATTATCTCTCTCTGGCCATACCCAAAACAAGAACTGTTCTTGGTGAATGAGCTTTTTCAGTTGCTGGACCTAGTTTTTGGAACTCTCTCCCTGTGTTTGACCGTTCTACCTGCCTCACCCTTGGATCTTGACCCAATTTTAACCTTACCTGCCTATCAATTTCATCAATCAATCATCAATCAATCTCTTTATTGCTTTCGATGACAGTTAACAATAACGATTACATTGTTTGACTTAGAGCCTGGGGAGGGGGTATACATGAATGGTAGTACTCATGCATGAAGAACATAAGATCTTGAAAGACACGGTTCGATACCCACAAGCCCCCTCTAGGTCGGCTCAGCCTTCCACTCCTTGAGGGCAGCAGTAAAATGAGCGGGCGCCTAACAGGCCACCAAGACGTGTGTTAATTAAGATCTTGAAAAGTGTACCCTCATGTTTCAATGTTTCAATGTAACTTGCTGCGGTGAGTCAGTGAGCTTATTGTGAATAAGCTGGTTGCCGTGATTTAGTTTTAGGGCATTTTTAAAAAGCTATTGATTACGATTACGATTACGATGAGATCAGAATAGTTTCTGTGTTGCTCATATCCTAAGATGCAACAACTGATGTGACTGTGGTACCTCTGATGGACGGTTTCCGTCATTCCGTGATCCAGCAAGGACAGCTTCACCTTCGGCTCCAGGTGTATGTTCCGTGAATTCAGCTTACAAGCAAGAACTCCTTTGGCATGCAAGTAACCCATGGCAACCGAGACCTGACGAGCAATGCTCACACGACTCCGCATGCTCATCTTGTCGGACAACAGGTGTATCTTTTCATAGAGTGAAGGTCCTTTAAGGTCACTAGAAAACATATAGGTCTACATTGTACACACTACAAAGGCCTATGTGAAATGATGACTGTGATAATTATTAACTTTCAAACAAAGGTGCGTTTGCATTCTATAAGAATTGGCATTTATTCATTCATTCATAAATGGGTGGATGGATGGATGGATGGGTATAAGACTTAGTATGGGCATAGATGGATGCATGGATGACGGGTTTATGGATCAATGTACAGATAGATGGAAGGATGGATGAATGGATGTGTGAAATATGGGTGGGTGGATGGACGGATGGATGGATTGATGGATGGATGAATGGGTGGATAAATGGGTGGACGGATAGATGAATGGATGGATAAATGGGTGGATGGATGGATGAATGGGTGCGATGGAAAGATGAATTGATACATGGATAGATGGATGTATGGATGAGTGCAAGGATGTATGGATAGATGTACGGATGGATGGAGGGTTGGATGGATGGATGGATGGATGGATGTGTGAAATATGGGTGGTGGATGATCAGACAGACAGACAATGGATGGAAGGATAGGTGGATGGATTAACATAAGGATGGATAGATGGATGGCAAATTGTCCTGATACATGTTCAGTACATACCTGGTGATGACGGCTAGGTTTGGAAGATGGATACACGCTCCCATAAAAAGGCAGATGTTTTCGTGACGAATGCGACTGAGTTCAGAGACCTGCTTCAGAAACACAATCACTTCCTTTTCGCCCAGATCACAGTAAGTGTGTATAAGAACATCACCATGCCAACGACCCCTAGAAAACACAGTGGTCAGAAAATACGAAACCGTTAAGCCTTCGCTATGTCTGTCACAACCAGCCAGTCCATTAAGTTCATTGAGCTCAAAACCATATAAAAAAGCAGTAAAATTTTTAATTACAGTCAGATCAATCAACATATTTTATTACATAGTTTTATCTTTGATAATACGTGTATATAGTAGTTCAGTTCAGTTTATATTTTATGCACATTGCATTCATCATTCTCAGTCATAATTATTATTACATTCTCCTTACTGTTGTTGTTGTTGTTGTTGCAGATGATGATGATGATTAGGATTAGGATTATGATGATCATCGTGATCACGATGATCATCATGATCACGATGATCTAGATCATGATGACTATTAAAATGATTGTGATGATCATGATGATGATCATGATGATCATGATGCAATGAACCAACAGTACTGGTGATTACGATGATGATGATTATACTACCTAAAGATCTGATGTCGAGCACCGCATCTGACGATCTGATCGAAGGTGAGGTCAGTGTATGGAATTGACCATTCAATTGACGACTCATGCAAGGCCTCCTCGGCTACAGTCCTAAACACATCAAGGAAGCATTTTCTGGAAACTATTTCTCATAACACAAACCATGCCTACCACTTTAGAATCTCAATAAATTCAAATCAGAGCTAAGATATTCTTAATAAGTCTGTCATTCTCGTGTAAAATTTAAGGTAAGGGTCAAATGATGGACAGCTGCCAATCTCCTTTATCTCCTTTTTACATCACTTGCCTAATATCAATCTGGCAAATTCACATTTCAAAAGCAACACAGCAACTTAAAAAACAAGTAATGGTAGAGTGGTTTTCTGACCATTGTTAAAGTAAGAAGTCTTGACTTTTAAAACGATAAACAGAAAGAGCATTTGTCCTTTCTGTATGCTCAAACCATTCAAAAGAAATGTAAACAGTATAACTCACCCACTGTTGAGGTCTTGCATCGGAAGAAGACTAGAAGACGTTACCAGGACGCTGTTCTTTTTAACACTGTCCTCTGTGAAATATACAGATGGTTCGTATATTACAGCAGTACAAAATGCATAAAACGATTCAAACAAGTACCAATCATGTAATAATAATAATTATTATAATACGTGCAACTTATGTATTTATATGATATTTTCTGAGTTGAAATCACTTTGAACTGTATTCACAAAGTTGATCACCAACAGTTTAGGAAATATACAGACAATCAAGTGTTTTATCAACAGGTGTCAAAGAGAAAACTCAGACCGAACCACAACGTTTCCACTGTATAGAGCCACCCAATTACAGTTGAGGGCTGTGAAGATGGTATCAACAATGGTCAGTTTCTTGAATACAATTATTAATTGTTAATGAGTAACTTATAATTATGGCACCGGTGTCTAATGCACAAGGCATTAACCAATGGCACCAAGCTGTAATTACGTCAACGTTGATCCAGAAGATCAGTCTGTTGAAACAGAGAGACAGCCTTATTTTGGATAAGCAATCCGAAGCAGAAAGGTAAACAATTCTATTCAATCAGTTATATTTTCCTTCAATTAACTCCATAAACGAATTGGGTGTTTGGCTTATGGATCAAATTTAGTCGTCCAGTGAACCCGTTTGACCCATTGAGTCAGAGGGAAGAGTACAGAGGAAGAGGAAATAAAATGGGCCAATAATAATGCACATCAGCTGAGGTCAATGAACAAGATCAATGAACAAGCAGAAACTTCTAAGCAGAAACGGGTGTCTGTAAGCTGATTGAATACAATTATTAATTGTTAAACAGTAACTTATGGATAATTTAAGATATTCCTGCCATAAACACCGATTAAAGTATAAGCATATTTATACTTTTCTCGGTTAGAATCAGTTGGCATTGCTCCATTAGGCCAGTGAAAATAATATTTATAGTGAAGATTTATTAGACATTTTTGGTCAACTTCAGTAACACAAAAGCACCATGAAATTCATTAGTAAAATACACGTATATTTAGAATGATTATCAAAGCCTTTAACACGAGGAAGAAACTAAGACGTTGCATCTGCCTGTTGAATGAGAGACTGCACTTGCTAATCAAGACCATGTCCAATGAACACGGTCATACTGAAGATGCACGTTTGAACCGAGAAGTGAGGGAAATAAAAAGAGATGGCGGCCAACAAGAAAGACACATGCTTCGTAAACTAATGAACGGTGTCAGCAGAGACTTATCAGCAGCAAATATTGTGCTGAGAAAGTAAGAGTTCTGTATGACCAACAAAGGAAATTATGAAACTCAGTTAACAAAAGATTTTTATGCTTAGTATACAGGACAGAAAAGTCATAATATCACCTCTTATATATAGTCATAATTATTTTTAATTGAGATTGCCATATTATTCACAAAGACGATTTCAACTGAGAGCACTCGAGTCAAGTACATGCTCAGTGAACCACTGGCAATAGAGTAAATGAAGTAAAATAAAGAGGATGTAACGTTGATCAAAATTTCAATAGACTAATTAAGAAAGCAATTATAATTTAATGGAGTTCACAACATTCTTTTAAATGACCCCAATTACCAAAAAAGTAAACTGCTTACCCTGGTTGTCATTCGATAACGGCCAGGTGCGATAGAAGCGATCAGGCCGCATCTCCTTGTCCGGCAAGCTCAACGATGAGCTTTTCAGATGACAGCCATTTATTTTAAAAGTGGACAAGTGGTAAGCAGTCCTCGTCTGAGGTCGTATCCTCTGCTCCTTCGGACTGACGCTGTTGCTTTTCTCTTCTAAACTAGCGACCTGTCCTTTAAGGCATGTCGATTCAAAGCAGACGGGCAGCGGACGGTTGCTCTGAAACGGAGCGCAGCCTTCGCTCGATGACACCGTCGAGTTACTGGCCACAGTCAACGAAGACGAGGAAGAGCAACTCGTCCAGACCGATCCAAACTCGCTTTCTTCCGAAGACTGAGACGTGTAATTGCACAACATTCGCGTTTCTCTCTTACAGCTTCTAGACAGCAAAGCCGATACATCGTCAAGAGTCACTTTCACGAGTAATCCTTCTGTCGCTCCCTCTGTCGTCTGCTCGGTAAAACTGTTACCGTTGAACGGTGACTGACTACAGGAAGTGAAGCGTGACAGGAAGGACGATCCAAAACCCTGACACGACGACCCGAACCAGTCGCAGAACCTGGAATAAAGGGACTGGAAGACGTTCTTCGTTCGCTTGTTCGTCGGGTTTCGGAAGGCGGACGTGCTGGAAGAAGAGAGGCTACAGTGCTTGCTGAAGCGCGTCACGTGCAGTTGATGACATCGATCACAGAGGCTTGGTTGTCGTTGACGATTTGAAGGACCTTGACCTCCTTCGCTGGCTTGAAGAACCTTCGTCCAGTGTTCATCGCCTAGAAGAAAAATGGTTCAATTATTTCTTCGTAAATCGCAGCAAAGACAGATGAAGATCCAGAGGTCAGGTGAAGATCCAGAGTTCAGGTGAAGATCAAGAGGTCAGATGAAGATCCAGAGGTCAGGTGAAGATCAAGAGGTCAGATATGTGTTTGTATGTATGTATGTATGTATGTATGTATGTATGTATGTATGTATGTATGTATGTATGTATGTATGTATGTATGTATGTATGTATGTATGTATGTATGTATGTATGTATGTATGTATGTGACAATAATGGCTGCAGAACTGACACAGATCAGATGAAGATCAAAATTAATTACGACATAGCAAGACAGTAAATTGGACTCAAGTTGAAGAAACAAGTGTAAATGATACTATCAGGTAATTAGAAGGCAGGTAATAACGTTTTATAGAGTATTAGCACCTGAATAAAACCATGTACATGGATTGAATTTCAAATCAAATCGCTTCTAAAACGAAATGCCTTAAGTCACAATATGAAAAGTGCACTGACAGGCATTTGCCAGACAGCACAGTGCCAGCAATCTCCATGGGACCCATATGGGTTTATACAGGGCCCATATGGAAATATGGGTCCTATACGGGTTCCATGTTGGCAAGCTCGCAGGGCAAGGATGGGGTTTTTCGGCAACGTATAGCCTACACATCCATGAATTTGACCATTGACTTTTTGAAGCATTTGAAAAACCTTCTTTTGGATCTTACTCAATTTATACTTCGGAATTACTTCCTGTAAAATCGAGAAGGATCTGGAACCAATTGTCTTAACTTACAACAAACACAACTTGAAAAGTGATGCATTGCAGAGCTACCAGTCAAAAATCTGTTCTGTACCAAACGGCTGTAATAAGAAGCTAGGTTACGGTTTTC
>OY744613.1:24401184-24408684 GCA_963556255.1 Allolobophora icterica
TCGAACATATGCATCCCATCCGAGACTATTGTCTTATCATCTCCATATCTTCAACATTTGACATCAGATATGCCGTGTAACTTAAGTCTGTCTATGGAGATCAGCAACCACCTGACAGGCTTCTTCATATTTAGGTCAACAATAAAAAGTGCAATTTTTCAGAACAGCTGAAAACAGCCATATTTTTGTGCCTTTTTTCATTCCTGAACTGTTCTATATAAATGTTCAATACATACACACCTACATACATACATGAATGCATACATACAAACATACATACATACAATGTCATACATGCATACATACATACATATACACATACATACATACATACATACATACATACATACATTAGGGTGTCCCAAAAACATTTTTTGCTTAATATTTATATGCAGTCCCTCTAAAAAGTTTCTTTATGGTCCCATAATAACACCTGTAAAATTTTATGACATTTCAAAGATATTTAGAGGTCCCCCAAGACTCTCACATTTTCCCCCAAATTGGCATAATTTGTGCCCGACGTGTCCAATTTTTAAACGCTTTTAGACATCAACTTTAGATCCCATGATAACATGTTAAACCTTTGGAAAGCTCTTAAATAGCAGAATATACAAGTATATAACGTTATTGGATACATAGGTATGGTTTTACAATTAAATAATACAAAAATGGAACAAAACTTAAGATTTTTGGACTTTCGCAATATCAGTTATTACCACTAATTGTTAGGAGTAATCATCATTACAAATCCTTGATAATGCAACAAGCCATGGTTTCAGCTCCTCCATACCTTCATCTGCTAATTCTTCATCACTTTTTACACCTTCAGCTGCTTAGTTCTTCAGTTATACAATCTACATTCTACATGTCTACAAGATTGTCATGATTGCATTATAAAAGTCTACAACTTGTAGAAGAAACTGTTCTTCGTTATTGTTGAACTACATACTGTTACATACTGTATAAGAGCAACACAACGTTCAACACTCTCATTCACACATGCCAAGTTATTAACAAACTCACAAGCGATTTTATACGATTGACTTTTGGGCCACTCTTCAACTGAAATATCACGAAAACTGTTGTCGATAGTGGTAGTTCGGAAGAAGCTTGGAGAAATAGGTAATTCCGTTATTGTGCGGGGAAGACACTGAACCAGGTGCAATCCTTGATCATCTTTCATTGATCGAGATAAGCTGTGCTTTCTCTTCATAAGACAGATGCTGAGAAAAGAGAGAGAGGATCGCAAGCTCTTGGCTTAGGTACCAAGAATGATACTGTATCATCTTCAGACCTCTGGTATGCAGAGCAGCATCAAGCATCAGCAGCCACTCGACATGAGAACCATGAGTGGATGTAGATGTTGACTACAAATCTGTTAAATCTTTAGATGACCTGAAATTCAATTTAAATCACTTGAAGAGGAAAATGGCAGGCCCATGCAGTTGATGGACAAACTTGACCAAGGCACAATAAGAATGCACCAGACAACAGGACTTCAAACATGTGATGTCGACAAGCCATTCACAGCAGATTACGACCAATGGCTGTTTCTAGAAGAGTGCAGGCTGCATTAACTCTGCCAGTATTTGAGGCCGTTGCGTCAAAGCACATGCCGATACAAATGTATCGCAGTGCCATGACCTCAAAAGGTTCAGAACTGCTACCGCTGCTGCCTGTCCTGATCCAGTGACCAACTTTGGCACACTCAGAAGTATTAGTACTTCTATCAACTACAGATGAAATCGGGACTGGTAATCTGTCGGCTTTGTCCCCGTGTACACCTGTGATGTCGGAGATAGCAGCTTGTCATCCCAGTGCAAGACAGATTTACAGGCTCGAAAGTCATCCTTGGTTTGCTCGGCAGCTTCACTGTGAAAATGCTTCGTTGATGGTGAACAGTACTCTTAGAAAGCACTGCTGAAGATGTTGAGCAGCCTGTTTCGTTGACTAGAGATGCTAGGATCATTGTGAAAAATATTGGAAAATTTATGTAAAAATATTGCAAATTACACTGAAGCCAAGAAATCTTGATTTTGTATGTTTTCTGTATTCTTCATACTTTACATTTTATTCACATAATTAATTATACAATTAGGTTATATGTTTACATTGTTTGTTGATTGTACTATTTAAGAGCTTTCTAATGGTACTAGGCTTGTTATTATGGGATCAAACTGTGGTCCTCCGACAATTTTCAAACTCAGAGACATCACACGTAATTTAGGAAAAACTACCCTAATTCTATGAGCCTTGGGGGACCCCTAAATATTTTAAAAATGTCATAAAATTTTGCAGGTGTTCTTATGGGACCATAAAGAAACTTTTTAGAGGGACTGCATCAAAAGTTTCATAAAATTTTTTTTTCCTTGTTTGTCTTGGGACACCCTAACATACATACATACATACATATAGAGACATACATACATACGTATAATATTGTGTCCCGACATATGAAAAGGTACCATAAGTCGGCGTACGGTTTCACGAGAAATCGCGCATAATGACGTCGGGGGAATATATTATCAAATTTGAGCTCTTGGTATTTTTAGCAGCAGGCAAGCCTAAGGTATGATGTCATCGCTAAATATAGCACATTCACCACTTATTTTCTGGTTTAACTGGTCACTAAAACACCCACCATTGGTCAGATAAAACGTACCATAACTCGGCTGTGCTTGCGCTGTGTAACCGGCTGCTTGATTGGCTGCACTATGTGTAACCGGCTGTCTGATTGACTGCACGTGATCGAAAATAATGAGCCCTGTCATTTTAAATCCGTTCTGAGTAAACATTTTCATTAATAATATTATTATTGTATTATCTTTTTCTACCAAACATATCAGAAGGAGGTAATTAAAACATTATTCTTTTCTTGAACCTATACAAAGAATTAAAAACAACTTTGCTATGCGTCAGTATTACTCATTACTTGCTACGGTTGTCAGTTGTTATGACAGTGGTTCCGTGCGGAAAGTCGTGCCTTCAATGTTTACTGGTATGGTTTCTCACCTGAAGGGTCATAGAATTTTAACTGCCCAAGCTAGGTGAAGAACTGTGAGGCCTTTTACAGATTTTTTACATGCACAGCAGTCCATAAATTATCAAAACGGCAGTTTGCAATTCTATCGGAAAATTTAGGGTTTAGATTTCCAAGCCACAAAGGCACTTTGTAGTTCTATTGGTAAATTTTGGTTTAGATTTTTGTGACAGCAGTTGTAGCTGTAGTTGCAAATTCTTTCACTGTTGAATTCTTTTTAATATTGTCAGAGTTGTACGATGACATCGCGGGAGGCATTAATTGCACGGAAGTTATCAGGACTACCATTCGTTATGTCACCTGATGTCCATGAGGAAATAAGACAGTCTATCGCAGATTACTTCCTTGACGACACCCACGATAGCGATAGCGAACTGTCAACATCTGATGCTGAGAGTCATGATGCAAACGAAACCACAGCTGAGTCATCCCATTTCCTAGCTACAACAGTTACAACTTCACTAATGCCAAATACCGCTTCATCACCACCTGCATCCGTCTCTGTCGCTCGACAAGCATCCACTCCAACATCGGTCTTTGTTATCAATCCAGCAACAATCCCTGAGGCCGAGAGGAATATTCTTGGTGTTGGTGTGCACAGCCTTGGAGATGAGGGTCAAAGTGGAGTGGAAGAGAAAGAGAAAGAAGTGAAACTCGTTGAAGAGATGCAGGTGAAGAAGTGTTGCAGCAACAACTGTCTTGCAAAGATACCAATCGACACCATCATCTCCTGCCGTGAACAGTGCCGTGAACTGCAAGTTCGATGTGATCAACATGTTAATCACCTACATTTAATTCTGCTTGGTCACTTTGATGCTTGCTTACAGGACAGTAAAAAGACATCGAGCAGCAAGAAAAAGCCTACAGACCGAAGTCGCACCAGGCTGATGCACACCTTCCACGGCATGCCTGTCTGTATTGATTCATTCCACTTCTTGCACGACATAAGTCGTCGTGTAACAAGGAATTTGAAGCTGCAGTTTGAACAGTACGGCCTAGAACCAAGCGCCCACGGTAACGTGCTGAAGACGTCATTGTCAAAAGCACTCCCGTTTGAGATGCGTTGTGACGTAGTGAAGTTTATTGAGAACTATGCGCTGAGCAATGCTCTCGTTCTTCCAGGACGAACAGCTGGAACCAAAAACCCAGATATTTTACTACTACCCTGTGGGACAACCAAGAGCAAAGTTCATACTCTGTACGTTCAGGCATGTGGAGACAATAGATCCATGTCATTTGCTGCTTTCACTGCCACTTGGAGGAGGTTTCTACCAGGGATTTGTATTCAGAAACCCCGGACTGATCTGTGCTCTACCTGCAAACAGCAAACTGTAAGTCTGCAGAAGCTGCGTTCACTGGACGAAGATGTTCGCAAAGATCTATTAAGTCAATCACTGAAGCATCTTGAAGTCGTGTCCGAACAGCGGCAGTATTACAAAGATTGCATTTCGAATGCAAACATTGGACTTCCACCACAATTTCAATTTGGCCAGGTGTCAGATTCTGCTGTAGTGCAACACTTCAGCTTCGACTTTGCACAACAGGTCTTCATACCAAACTCTAGCCAGCAGGTAGGGCCAATCTACTTCCTTGTACCATACAAGTTGGCTCTTTTCGGAATTATGTGTGAACCTATGAGCCGTATGGTGATTTACATTATTCCGGAAGCTGTCTTAGTAAGCAAAGGCTCAAACCTCGTCATAAGTTTGCTGCACCACTTTCTGTCGAAGTATGCTGCCGGTGTTACTCAGATGGTGTTCAACGCAGACAACTGTGTAGGGCAGAACAAGAATAATACAGTCCTTCAGTACCTGATGTGGAGGGTTGTTACAGGGCTCAGTTCAAGGATTGAACTGGCGTTCATGATATCCGGACACACTAAGTTCGGTCCAGACTACGGGTTTGGCATATTTAAGCGTCTTTATAGACATGCAGAAGTTAACTCAGTGGATGAAGTGTGTAATCTGATGAGCGGTTCAAAGCTGTTGATTGCTGAACCAGTTGGCACGGAACAGGGTGAAGTACGTATACCATGCTATGACTGGCAATCAAAGTTTGCTTCACTGGGTAAAATCTCTGGTATTAAACAGAATCATCATTTTTCATTTGACAGAGTGAAGCCGAATGTATGCTCTGTTAGGACATATGCTCAGTCCGCAGTTGCAGAAACTACGGTAGATTGGGACAACGAATCGATGTCTTCTGAAATGCCAGAGATTCTCATCCCAGCCGGTTTGTCCCATGCCAGGAAGGAGTACCTCTATGCAAAAATACGAAAGTATGTATCAAATGACATGAAGGACAGACTGTGCCCAAAGCCAGCTGATGCAGTGGAAGATATGCCAGAAACTTCAGCTGTGCAGAAAACTGTGCAGCCAACTGTTGTGCCTGTTAAAGAAGTCAGCAGTAGGAAAGCCAAGCAAGTTGCAGGCAGAAGTCTGCTTACTCGTTCTGTAGCTGCAACATCCTGTACTGAACAAATTCCAACCACCATGGGGCTATCCATGCCTCATAGGAAGCGTGCTGCTCCAACCTGTGGTTACTGTGGTGTTCAGGGACATAGAGATTCCTTTAGGTCAGGCAAACCTCTGTGTCCAAAACGCAAAGCAGAGTGTGGACAAAAATAACTTTTTGCTAGAGCTATTAATGCATGGTGTGTATAATATTATGATTGTTTTAGTGAGTATGGTATTGAAAACTGAACTGAATTCATCAAAGGACTGTTGTTTAAACCGAATTTGACATTTTGAGTTGCAAACACTTTTGTATCGCAAAGGATGGCAGTCCACAGATTTAATGAAAATCAGTCTTATGGATTTGGGTTCAATTGTGACACATAGACCAGCTATATTGGCTGAACCTGAGTTATATTTGATTGCCACCATTACGAGGTACTCATAAATTGTGCCCATTGAATAACAGTTAAGGATTTCTGTGCGAATTGTCTAGACAAAATGTGTCGTGTTTTAAAAACAAATTTCCCGAAAATGTCCAGTTCTCGTGTTAAGCCATGTTTTATCTTATAAGTCGGTCATTTATCATCCAATTTTTATCTGGTTTTCAGCAAAATGTTCAGCTCACTTAGCTGCTTTATGAAGGCATAATAACTCCAAACCCGACTTATGGTACCTTTTCATATGTCGGGACACATATATATAGATATACACATACATACTGAGTAATACTTCTCAAATATGTTACATGTGTGTGCATGTACCTATACGATAGGCATACATACACATGCATGCATACATATGTGTATATATGCCTGCACGCATGCATACACCCAGTCTGAGCTGCATTAGGCAGATAAGCAGACCTGGAATATGATACTAAATAACCAGACATCTGGAAAGCCATATCATGTCAAAAATTTATGCCCTTCCCAGCTGATAAAGTGCAGCTGGTAACCATAGCAACAGTCATCTGACCCAAGAAGCAGTGCATAATCACAGACCTTCAAAGCTAAAATGTAATGTAATGTAATCATTTCATACATGATTTATTTAACATAGTTTCAGAATACAATAAAAAGCTTTAAAAAAACTACCAGAAGTGTTTACCTGTTTACACAAAGCAGATGGAAAGGATTCTATATTAGAGGATTGGTTACTCATGAAAATAATCTGTATACCCGTTTTACCTCACCAACAGATGTCGCTACACTTTAGATTTTGTTTTTGACAGTTAATATAATGTTTTAAATTTCCAAAGACAATTTTTTACTTCGCAAACAAAATTTTTCGTGGATTTGCCTTCATAAATATAGTTAACTTAATGGATTTTTTTTATGTAAGTAAGATGCGAAATTTTCCTGACCCCGATTATCGCTTAAAAACTAGGTACACACCATTATATAAGGAGTTTCCAGTCCTTTGTAAAACGTCCTTAAGCAGATGGTAACTATGGAAACGGTCTCCATGACTCCATTGCTGCAAGATAGGTGAGCGTTTAAGCGATTTCTTTGGCACATCAATTGCTTAGCAGTAGAGAAAAGATTCTGAATAAGAATGATTGACGTTGAAAACCGGAACCAACTTTGAGATATTGCAAAGCCAGACTAGTCACAGCAAAGATGACAAGCTCAGAGTTTGCCCGACTTTCATTACAGATGCTATAAGATTCTGTCTCTCTCTCTTCCGTCAGTGGACTTCTCCAAGAGTGTTTACATAAGTCAAGCTTCCAACATCAGGTCTCCTCAGAAGGCGATCAGTTTATGCACGCTGAGAGTGCTTTATTCTTTTATCAGGGGTTATGAAGAAAGAATATTTCTGATTGAATGGAAGAGTTGTGCAACCACGTAATGACTCATGTAACCTCATCTCATTACCAAGGTGACTATCATCACCGAGGCAGCTGGGTAAATCAGCTGCCGTCCGTGTAAGAACAAAACACACTTACAAATAGAATTAAATTACCCGAAATGCAATATCAAATGCAAAGAGGGCCATGGTATACTT
>OY744613.1:24413684-24438684 GCA_963556255.1 Allolobophora icterica
GAAGAGACATTTGTTTAACCATCTGACAGTCAATATTTAAACAGTGTTAATTTATCTTTGTTTCTGACGAGATACAACAGGTATAAAAAGTGTTCAAAGCATCTATTCTACAGATTCCAAAACAATCGTCCTTGATATGGCGGTATTGTCAAACGAACTAGATTCCCACTGACCTAGCTATAAAAACTGCAGGCCTACGATTCAGTTCCTGGTTACATTAATGTAAATTATTTTCACAACATTACGTTATGTATGTTACAGAATGTACCATTATATTATGTTACATTATGCTATGTAACATTACGTTATGTTACATTACGTTATGTAACATTACGTTAGGTTACATTACGTTATCTTACATTATAGTATGGTACATTACATTATGTTACATTACGTTACGTTACATTACGTCATGTTACATTTTTAACTTCCATGCAAGGAGAATCACTACTTTATACCTAGAGTTTTGTTCCGACATGTTCTAGGAGCTAAATAGTATTCTACCATTTGTCGACTAATCTAGACTAATGTTTTTTCCTGTAGCATACTCTTTCTGTAAGAAGTTGCGGTTTGTCAACTTTGATTTATAATAAACGAAATTATATATACATTATATTATGGTACATTACATTGTCACATAACATTATGTTACATTACATTATGTTACATTACGTTGTGTAACATTATATTATGATACATTACACTAAGCTACACGAGACTATGCTGCATCCTAGTACCTAAGCATGAACAAAAACATCTAAAATTTTAGATTCATTTATCTAGCACTGTTATATAAATCACAGGGTAACAAAAAATCTAGCTATGTGATTTTAATAAAACTCAACATTCGTGCGATCGGATACCGAAGGTTTTCAGCTTCTCACCTATAATTATGTTCCAGAACCTTAGGCAGATTCTTCTCTTAAAGGTCCTGCTTGAATACTCAGACATATCATTTATACATGCATAGATTCACGCACGTGCTTAAAGAAAAACCAAAAGAAGTATTGCCTCAAGTGAGCATCAGCTGCCTTATGTCATATCGAACATGATGGGCTCATGCCCATGGCCTGTACCCTTTATCATAATATCCAACCAGGATGCCTTTGGGCCACTGTGTCCTCTACGACTACGTAATATCAAACAGGATGCCCAAGAGCCACTGTCCTCTATATCGTATCTAAACAGGATGCCCATGGGCCACTATTCTCTATATTATATATAACCAGGATGCCCAAACGCCACTGTCCTCTACATCGTATCTAAACAGGATGCCCATGGGCCACTATTCTCTATATTATATCAAACCACGATGCCCAAAGCCCACTGTCCTCTACATCGTTTCAAACCAGGATGCCCAAAGGCCATTGTCCTCTACTCCTCTACATCGTATTCAATCAGGATACCCAAAGGCTATTTTCCTCTGTATACGTCATATCGAACCAGGATGCCCAGGGCCACTGTCCTCTGCATCCTATCGAACCTGGATGTCCACGGGCCACTGTACTCTACATCGTATCTAACCAGGATATGATACATGGCCACTGTCCTTTACATCATATCAACCAGGATGCCCAAGGGCCACTGTCCTCTACATCGTATTCAATAAGGATACCCAAAGGCCATTTTCCTCTGTATACGTCATATCAAACCAGGATGCCCAAGGGCCACTGTCCTCTATATCGAATCGAACCAGGGTTGCTGCGGGTGTGTCCTGACAACGGGAACTGTACCTGTCGCCCTAAGCCTCCACACGACAGACAGACCGACAGAAGAAGCATGTTCTTGCACGCAGACAACTGAATGGCGGATATTAGTTCTGAACATACCTGTTCCTCAAGTGAAATCCTCTCTCCTGTCAATCCTCACTCGTTCCAAATGATTACGACGAACAACGTTCTCGATCGCCGGCGTATATCTCTCTCACACCCGTCTGCACCACAAAACGGATCTGCGCCGCCCAGGCAAATGCGGCGGCGGCAAGGGCTGTGACGAGAATCAGGCATAGGCGCCACCAGCAGAGCCACCAGCAGCTGAGCCAGCAGCTGCTGTGGCGAAAGCAGCAGCAGCAGAGGCCGCAGGAACCGAGGCTGCAAGGCCGTTGGTCGTACAGGCTTTTTATTAAATTGGACATTTACGCTGCAACGGCGCCCAATCGGAGGAGCCGAGAGAAACAGCTGCTGAAGCCAAGCTCCATAACAACAGTCTTCGCCTCGTCATCCTCATCCTCCTTCCTGACTCTGTGAGCCAACGCTCTCTTGTACCTCGGCAGGAAAGAGCTAGACAGGTCTGCGACAACGACAGACAGACAGACACTCATACATACACACAGACAGACACTGGAGCAGACATACAAAAAGACACTCGTACAGACAGGCAAATAAACAGACACTCATACAGATAGACATATAGACAGACAGACACTCATACAGACAGACTGTCACAGACAGACAGATAAATACACTCATACAAACAGTTAGATGGACAGACATTCATGCAGACAGACAAACAGATACTCTTACATACGGACAGATAGACAGACAGATAGACAGACACTCATGGAGACAGACAGATAAACCCAACACTCACACAGATAGGCTGACAGATTGACAGACAGACAGACAAACAGACAGACATACAGACAGACAGATAGGTAGACACTCATGCAGACAGACAGACAGACAGATAGATAGACACTCATGCAGACAGACAGATATCGAGACACTCATACAGACAGACAGACAGACAGACAGACAGACAGACAGACAGACAGACAGCCAGTGTTTATTCAACTGCTGGTTTGAAGCAATTGAATCGGCTGTCACATGCCATGACGTGGCTGTAAAAAGATGAAGAAACTCGTGTTTAATTTCCCATTCGCTTAGTTATTCAGACGGCTGACATCGTCAGATTTTAGTCATTGTGACGCTGAGAAGGTACACAGTGGATGAGGAAATTTATTCAAGTGGTCCGCTGCAGGCCTACAAGCGAGACCCGGATTTGTTCATCCTTAACTAAAAACAACGTTATACGTTCGCTATAGGAAACGTTTACAATATTTACATTTCCCTTTATAACTCGAATCCCACTATCAGAGGCCTATCGATGACGCTACTTGCAATCCTATACTATGTCAGTATAGGCGTATACATACTAACTTAGCGGTATTCGAAGTTGCGATAATATGCTATTCATGGCGCTTAAACCCTTGAACTGCTTTTTCCGCCCGAATTTGCTTATAGCAGACTTTAAGAATGCCTCCCTCTTACGTTCCACAATGCAATGAGAGACTGCATACATGGCCTATGTCACTATGTGATATGACTGAGGATGAACTACAAAGAATGGGAGCATGAAGTCGAAAACTAACTCTGTCCAAGTGGAATTGTGGCTGAGAGAAAATTGATTTGATGAAACCGCAAAAACATACAGGGATGGGTAATTACGGTAAGGTCGGCGTCAACATCCTATTGGCCTACCGCTGATATAATGCATCGTAATGCTCAGTACTGAAGTACTAAGGGCAATCGGCGTGGCATGATCTCCTCTAATTAACCGCAGAACAGTATGAGGCAGGCCAGCAATTATTGCTATCAGTGATCTTTACAACCTTTAACCTCTATAAGTATGTCCGGTTACCTTTTGACCTCAGATATGATTATTCAATCTGCTAAGCCTATATAAAAATTATGGTTATTTACAGTCCTGCGTTTGCGATGTGCGGAGTGGACGAGAGATAAGATCTTCCAGGTTCATGGCTAACGCCATGATCATATGATCATGATCACGATGGATCATATCTTTCAACGGCGTTAGACATGATCCCTATGGGGATCATTGCCTTCCAAGACACTTTTGCTCTGCAGGATCTTGACGAGTTCTAGCCGTTCCAGAATATTTTTTTATTCTCCGGATAATTTTTCAACTTTGAAGGGATCATCTGTACCTCGAGAAATAATAATAATAATAATTATTATTATTATTAATAGTAGTAGTAGTAGCAGTAATAGTAGTAGTATCAGTAGTAGTACTAGTACTGGTAGTAGTGGTGGTGGTGGTGGTGGTGGTGGTGGTGGTGGTGGTGGTGGTGGTGGTGGTGGTGGTGGTGGTGGTGGTGGTGGTGGTGGTGGTGGTGGTGGTGGTGGTGGTGGTGGTGGTGGTGGTGGTGGTGGTGGTGGTGGTGGTGGTGGTGCTGGTGGTGGTGCTGGTGGTAGTGGTGGTGGTGGTGGTGGTAGTAGTAGTAGTAGAGAAAGGCTATATTTGACAAGAATGCCTTTCTCTTCACCTGCTTTCTTCTTGCCTCATGTGTATCTTTTTAGACAAACTGTGTCATGTTTTGTTTCCTTTCGTCCTTTTTTATGCGCTGCCTTTGTTTCTTTCCCCCCCCTCCACCTTTGGGTTTAATCCTGTTTTTCCTGGTTCCTCTCTTCTGCCATTATTACCGCCTTTTACCTTCTTCTCTTCGACGACATCCTTTGTTCCGCATTCTTAGACTGTTAGACAGCACTGCTTTCTCTCATCCACTTCTCGCCCTGACTGCATGGTGTTATTGGTCTTCTGCTTATCCCCTTCCATGTAATTCCTCCTTTCTTCTCTACCTTTCCATTTACCACCTCCACATCATCGCATCGACCAATTCCTTTCTTCCGCTAATAACCTGCTTCGTTCGTTCGTTCTTGGCCTATTGTTTATTCTTGAATTCGTCTCGATACTGTATGTATACGTATGTATGTATGCATCTCCTCCTCTTTCTGTTACGCCTTATCCATCTACTCGTTCTTTACCTGTTATCCTCATTCTCTGCATCTTCCTCCTTTTCCCTTTTCCCCGACTTCCTCCCCTCAAGCACATCCACCTCCTTCGCTTCCTCCACCTTCTCCGCCTATTCTACCGTCTCCTCCGCCTCTTCCGCCTCCTCTACCTTCTCCACCTTCTCCGCCTATTGCACCTCATCCGCCTCCTCCACCTTCTCTGCCTATTCTACTGCCTCCTCCGCATCCTCCACCTTCTCCAACTATGCCACCTTCTCTGGCTATTCCACCTGCTTCGCCTCCTCGACCTACGCCTTCTCCTACGCTTCCTCCATCAACCCTTCCTTCAATGTCTCTTGTTTGTCCGTCCGCCTCTTCCACCTCCTACATGTTTTCCGCATTATCCACCTTCTTTGCTTATTCCACCACCTCCTCCTATTCCACCTACGCCTTCGCCTACGCTTCCTCCATCGACCGTTCCTTCAAAGTCTCCTGTTTGTCCGTCCGCCTCTTCTACCTCCTCCATGTTTTCCGCATTATCCACCTTCTTTGCCTATTCCACCACCTCCTCCTATTCCACCTACGCCTTCGCCTACGCTTCCTCCATCGACCCTTCCGCCAATGTCTCCTCCTCATATAATCACTATCTACAATGCACCGTCAGCATCCTTCGCTGTCGCAACAACCTTGCGAGCGAGCAACAGCGCAGTCCTCGTCAGCAGCTGCAGCACCAACAGCAGCTATGTCCATCCGTCCGTCCGTCAATCTGTCTGTCCGTCTGCCTGTTTGTCTGTGTGACTGTCCTCGAGCCCTAGACATCGCTTCATCGACATTCAGCCCACGCATGTTACGCACGTCTAAAATTAGAAGCGACAGCCTTAACGGCCTTATTACGGCCTCCAGCCATGGGACGGACGCACGGACAAACAAAGAGACGGGCAAACAGACAGACGGACAGACAGAAAGGCGGACAGACAGACAGACAGCCAGACGGATGGACCGCCCACAAGATAGGAAGAGAAAGGCTGATAAACAACGACGAAGACTGCGCTGCCTCGGTGGCCGATCAGTGATATGTTTGCCCTTAGTCTGCGCGTTCCAGATTCGAAACCCGTTGCTTCACGTGAAACTGACAGCTCGATGATGTCAAGCAGAGTAACTCAGCTGATCGATTGTTGTTATCGTGTGTGCACTTCAGCCGAAATATCCTTCAAACCGATCTCGGAGTCAAGGACTACGCACGCCTTTCGAGGACGATAACAGCTTGTAATAAATGAGCGATTACTGTGTCTTAGCCCACCTTTAACCTTATCTTATCCTTACAAGACAAAGAGAAGCGCAGGATTCAAGAATAATAAGAAAAGAAAGATAACGAGGAAGAGAAGGAGAAGGAGAAAAAGGAGGAGAAAGAAGAAGGAAAGAGGAGGAAGAGAAGGAGGAAGATAAAGAGGAAGAGAAGGAGAAGGAAAATAAGAGAGAGAAGGAGGAGGAGAAGAAGAAAGAGAAGTAGGAAGAGAAGGAAGAGAAGAAGGAGGAAGAGAAGAAAGAAGAGAAGAATGAGATGAAGAAGAGAGGGAGAAGGAAGAAAAAAGAGGAGGAGAAGGAAGAAAAGACAGAGGAGGCAGAGAAGAAGGAAGAGAAGAGAGAGAAGGAGGAAGAGAAGGAAATGGAAGAGAAGAAGGAGGAAGAGAAGGAGAAGGAAGGGAAGAGAGAAGGAGGCAGAGAAGGAGAACAAAGAAAAGAAGGAGAAGGAGATAGAGGAGGAGTCGTTCCATTAAAATGAAAGCAGAAAAAATCTCAGACGTATTTTCCATCGCCGATCTAAATTCTTATAAGCTTCTTTGTAAAATCCAGGGTTTAAGACATTTGATATCAGGCCTGATGCGAACAGTGAAAACTGCTCAAAATAATTTCTGTCTTTGTTGCCTTAAGATATCGTTAAACTGTGGATCCATCCATCCAGTGTTTAACGACAGCTTCTGACTGCCCTGGCTGTTGACCTCGAACTTACCTCCCAACTCTAACCTCGACAGTAACGGATCCTATAGTAGGCGCTGGATAGGGATACACGGAAGAGTAAATGTATACGGTTTTCTATACCGACGGTATGGCCTCAACGCATTAAGGGGTGCTAAGGGTACTGCAGCACCTGGGCCCGCAGTTTTGAGGGGCCCTCATTTTCGGAAGTACATTTAAAATTTTTTAGTGTACTTGTAATTGGGCCCCGCGCTGGTGGCTATATATAGGTAATCACATCACCCGTTTGAATGGGTTCCACGCCTTTTAAGGTCCCTTGTACGGACCGTGCTAGGTCTATAATCAAAGCAAGAGTCAGTTCTCAAAGCACAAAGAAAGAAATCGTCTAAAATAATGACCAGCACCTGAACGATACTCTGTTGTCAGTGGATTCTGTAGAATTGAGTCAGGCAACCGCTGTCCGAGTGAGTGGGATTAGTGAGCGAGTGCTCGGAAGTCGTCAGTAACTGCGGCTGTATGGGTGTGCCGGTAGCAATTCTCCGTTCACGTCCGAGACTGTATTATTAGTCGCCTGGAGTGCAGTGACGCGCGAGTGATGTAATTCCGGTCCTGGCATTGGCTGCTGCCGCTGCTGCTGCTGCCTCAGCTGTTCGTGGTGATGCTTTCGCTGCCTGTTGGTGATGCAGATGCAGAGGTACTCGTCGTAACGCAACGATGCAAGCAGCTGCTTCCTGTATAATACGACTACTTGCCCTGGCCGATTGGTGCGCAGGAGGCACTGGCGGCAGCGGTAGCAGCAGCAGCAGCAGCTGGAACGTGGGATGACGAGGCCATCCAGGTCCCTGCGTGCTGGAGTAACCGCTTTCCGCTCATCCGACTCTGTACTCTGCAGGGAACCGTCGATGGTGGCCTCCGTCCTCCTCCTTCTCCTCCTCCTTCTCCTCGGCACCGTCATCGATTATTCCCAGGGTCGATCGATGATTCCCAGGGTTAATTGATTCACGACGAATCATCAGCCGATTATTAAAAGCACGTGACACGAGCACCACTGCGCATGCGCAGGGACTTGTCCAGGAACCGAGAAGCCGCATACTCATATAGTCTATATATATATGACTATGTACATGTATATGTATATATATATGCATATACATATACATATATATATATCTAATAATACTATTACATAATTATATCTCATAATACAAGATCATATATATATATATGTATAATATATATATATAAATATATATATATATATGTATATATATATATGACAAAAACAACAATATCATTTTGTTGGTCTTTTATTACGCACATTAGGTAATTAAAAGAAAAATAGTGAATAGCAAACAGGCCTTTAATATGTCTATTTAAATTCTATTCTAATCCAACATGTAGGCCTATATTGTACGTTTGACATCATGTAGAACATATAGGCCTAATACAATGTTTTAGTGAGTATTACATAACATATATATGTATATATGATACGACTCGCAGTTTCCACACAGGCAGAGCAGGTAGAAGATAGATTTAAGATAAACAGAAGACCGACAGACAAACAGACATACATAGAGACAGACATACATAGAGACAGACAGCCAAACAGACAGACATGCATACAGACAGACAGACAGCCATACAGACAGCCATACATACAGACTGACAGACATACAGATAGACAGCCAGCCATACAGACAGACATACATACAGACAGACAGACAGCCATACAGACAGACATACATACAGACATACATGCATACAGACAGACGTCGATGATTAGACGGAACAGAGTATAATAGAATAGAATTAGAATAGAATATAATTCGAATAGGATAGATTTAGGAGGAGGTTGGCGGATGGCGTTGCGCTTCATGACCTGAAAGTAGGCCATAGTCCCACCTTCGAGGCCAATGTGAAACAAATAACATTCGAAGTCGTAAGGAAAGACAATATGCTGCTGCCACCTAGCCAGCTTATTTGGTGTTTGCCCTGAAGGTCTGGAATAGGGCAATAGGGGATTTACTTTCCGCCACAGTGACATGCACAAATTCTAATTCTATAATGAACATTCGAAAGAGCACCAGTCACCTTACAGAACAAGGAAGATGTTGCAGTCACCGCCAGAATTTATTATGCAGGTTGTCAAGTAGGCACAATGATCACGACAGCTATATTGATGATGATGATGATGATGATGATGATGATGATGATGATGATGATGATGATGATGATGATGATGATGATGATGATGATGATGATGATGATGATGATGATGATGATGATGATGATGATGATGATGATGATGAAGATGATGATGATGATGATGATGATGATGATGATGATGATGATGATGATGATGATGATGATGATGATGATGATGATGATGATGATGATGATGATGATGATGATGATGATGATGATGATGATGATGATGATGATGATGATGATGATGATGATGATGATGATGATCAATGATGATGGTGATGGTGATTATGATGATGACGACGACGATGACTTTAACAAAATCTAGGGTACCGTGATCCCTTGTACTCTAGTCTCAGCCGTGTCACCATGCATTGTTCCACTTCTTGATTCCTCGTTTTTTATCACTGATTGACGATCACCAGAATCTCTCCCACAACAAACTAACTAAGATAGTCTCTGCTAAATGATTAGTTAGTTCGGATGACGTCGACGAAAATAACCTTCACAGTTCACAGCAACAAGTTCTGAAGTCGTTAACCCTACCACTACGATCACTTGAGGTCAGTATAGATCAGCAGATCTCAAAAACCCATTGGCAAAATCTGATACCAAAGGTTCACGCAATTCCCACAAATCAACGCTAACTACATTTTGTGTGTATATATTTATTAGTGCAATGCGAAGGCGTCAAAGAAACCTTAGAGCAAATGCTCCATCCAAGAAATAGGGGGGAATAGGGGGAGATCTGTCAGTGTGTGTGCCACCATTTTAGGGAGGAAGGAACGGAGAGGAGGAAGAAGAAGGGGAAAAGGGACGTTGCTCCAATGACTTAGGGGGGATAGACGCCCCTGGTTAAAGCAGCTACTTTCATTATCTTTTTTATGCGTGGAGATTTGTTAGTATTTTCCTGAAGGTCTAAACAGTTACCCTCTTTACCTTTCTTGCGATGTAGACTTATTAGGATAAGTATTAGTATACATCTAAAGATTTAACTTTACCAGGCACACAGCATGAGAATTGTAGAAAAGAGACTGGGGGTTAGACCTTGATTTATGTGGAGTCGGGGTGTGCAATAAAGACTTAACTATGGGGTCCTGAGAAAGACTAGGGGGTTGAAACCCCCAACCCCCCGACAATTCTCATCCTGCAGGCACATCCAAGATCGTCCCCGAGTGAGAATATGGCCGACTCGGTTCATATTCAGAGTATAGTTCATTCGTGATACTCGGTTCATATACTCAGAGTATAACTACCTCGTGATACTCCGTGCATACTCGGAGACAACGCTCAATTGGCCCATAGTATTCAGACACAGGATAAAGGTCACAAAGCAGTTCTAGTTTTAAAAGTCCGACAATTATCAAAGTACCTTTACTAAGGAGACTGGCGAGCAGAGAGACAACAGAAACTCTAAGACGATAGATACACTTCATGCTGATGATACGTTCAAGCTCAAACAGGTGGTTTATAGTTATAGGCCTATACTCGTGCACCGAGACTTAGATATGATAATTAATACTACAACCGTTTAAAGCAACTACAGAACTTTTCTTGTGGGTTTCGTCAGATATATAGGGATGCAGGCTGCCAGGCACTTTTATCTCCGGTTACAAATAATAATTAATGCCCTTGAACACCAGACACTATATACTCATACAAATAGGCTACAGCTACAGGTCGTCAAGTAGTTAAGGACATTTATCGGGGTCCAGATAGGCAGTTGGTGTGACCTATTTCGGTCGTAGTGTGACGGTGACCTATCTCTAGGTCAGCGTAAACATGACTTACTATAGGTCACAGCCAATGTGGCGTACTTTGGTAGTCCAACAGAAGTTTCTGACTGCAGGTCCCAACAACTGTCACTATGCACTAATACGTCGATAATCATCTTTGTGACCACATTACTTTTAGTGTAGGCCTATACGAATCGTTTATTCAGGACCACAGCCACCAGCAACAGCTGTTTGGTGCAACGAAGGCAACAGACAAAACGGAAGCAGCGGTCACATCCTCCTGCTAGTCTTGTTGTCAAGACCTTAAACCTCAAGACCAAGACCAAGACCAAGACTTTGAACCTCGAGACCAAGACCTTGAACCTCGAGACCAAGACCAAGACCAAGACTTTGAACCTCAAGACCAACACCAAGACCAAGACTTTGAACCTCAAGACCAAGACCAAGACTTTGAACCTCAAGACCAAGACCGAGACCGAGACCCAAAAATCACATTCAGCCCAAGACTTCGTTTCCTTACAAAAATTGTCATGTCCGACTACTCGCTATTTTGATGAAAATGTGAGTTTTTTTTATTTTATTCAGGCAAATTAACTTTAAATGCAGACTGCAGAGAATTCCGATTTCGTATTTACAAAAGTCCTTCATGCAAATTGTATTCCTAATGCCTTTTGTATTTTATAAAAACCAATTCGCTCAGAATTTTCTGACCAAAACTTGCCTTGTGGGGCCTTATAAAAATTTGCCATGTGAAAAAATACTTTCCATAGGTGCTGAAGTCGCTGGCACACACAGTAACTTTTCAAGCACTATATGTAAATGTACAAATCGTAAGCCTTTTTTAAATCCTCCAATGGTTCATCAGACCTTCTGGCTTCAGACAACGTCTCGGCAGGGCTTCCAGACACAGCATAGCTTAGTTGCTGCTGCCGATGGGTTTTCCTGACTAACAAGACTTGCATCCGTCCGCAGGTATTTGTCGTAGGCTATGATGCAAGCAGGCTTGATAAATTTTTAAATTCTTCAGCTTTGTTAAATGACTGTTCATACTGACAGCCGGTCTTGGTCTTGGTCTTGCGAGACCAAGACCAAGACTTTTGGTCTCAAGACCAACTGACCAAGACCAAGACTTTGAACCTCAAGACCAAGACCAAGACCAAGACTTTTGGTCTCAAGACCAAGACCAAGACTTTTAAAAACGAACTCGTGTGCACTCGAGACCAAGACCGAGGACAACAAGTCTGCCTCCTGCTGTTGCTGCTGCTCCTCCTCCTCCTCTTCATCGTGTTGCGTCTACATCCTGACTCCAGACTTCCTCATCTGGATGATGGAGACAATTCCAGCGACGAAGCAAAGAACGGAGGCAAGAACGGTGACTGCGAACGACCAGAACATGTAGTAATCCTCTTTGCTCTTCTCAACTCCGTAGATGATAAATCCGATCAGCATAAAGATAACTGAAAGAACAACAACCCAGGCAACTGCAACAAACTATGCCCAAGTATGCCTATCCATGCTAAATGATACAATCGAAGGCTTAACCGAGACAATCCATAATTAACTAAACCATCATATCTTCGGATGTGTAATTATTACACCGGTAATGATATTAATCAACAGAAATAGCCGAAAGATTCAAAAGCGAACCCAATTAAACAACCTTTGAACTTTGTAACAACACGACGGAATATTCCAGGTGGGATTGACTTACACGAGATGAAGCAGACACAGACGAGGGCGATGATCGTTGAGTTCTTGCTGACTGTGTGGACGCAAAGGTAGATGGTGATGAGCAGAAGAGCCAAGAGAAGACCGATCAGACTTATGCACATCATCGCCTGCACCGCAAGCAGCCAATCTACACAACAACAAACACAACGTTGATCCATCGTTTCATGATAAGTCCATTGTAAGGCATATCATCCGACTTTCCATCCGGTTTCCCTTCATTTGTGCGCGATGGTGTAGTGGTTGGCGTGATGCGCTGTCAATCTAGAGGTCGGGGTTCAAATCCCCGCCAAATTTGGTTCTGTCACGCCTGCATCCCTCATCCAACTCAGGGACTGCTTCTTCTTCTTCCCTTCTGTTTGCCCTTCATTTGTTATTGTCCTGCCCTTTGTCGCTTATATACAATTATACATTGCACATTTTTGCTATAGCTATTATGCCTTCTTTTCTTTCACGTTTTCAAAATTTCATATTTGTTTGCGAAACCTCACCGATCAAGTTTCTTTTGTCATTTCGGTCTCAACTTTAGAAGTACCTTCTCTCAATGGTTTACCCACCATAGCCTGTTCAACTGTCTCAGTGGACTCACTTTCTCGTGCTGCTTGTCTACGGCTTCAGTTTGGTGCGCCACCGCGGTTGATGCCTTGCACAATATACATCGGTGCTCAGTGTTTTAGTTGTCGGGGGGTTGGGGGGGTTGAACCCCCCCTAGTTCTCTTTCTAACCCCCTCAGCTAAGTAACTGAAAATACGTTGGGGGGGTTAGTTTACTACAAAAAACTGGTGTTTGGTCTATGTGATGGTAATCTGCAAATTTTTGACCCCCCAGTTGTTTTTGGACAACTAAAACACTGTCGGTGCTATTCGTTAATTATTATCCCCCCATGTTGGAACGTAGAAGAGGCGCTCGTTTCCTGACATTACTTGGACCTGAGTCCTTGGATGCGTAACCTTAAGGTCACAGATCAAGCCGGCTACCCTATGTACCACCAGGGGCGTCTACACCATAGAACCGTGGAGTAAATGCTCCATCCAAGAAATAGGGGGATCAATCACTGTGTGTGCCACCATTTTAGGGGGAAGGAAGGCGAAGGGGAAGAAGAAGGGGGAAAAGGGGAAGTTGCTCCAATGACTTAGGGGGGATAGACTTAGGGGGATGTACTACCGTGTCGCGCATAAGTTTGATGCTCTTTCTAATGCAGCAATATCTCTATTCTCTACTGCTACGATGCAGTGGCGGATCCGGAGCTAACCCATGCCTTCATTGGATTTGGAAGGGGCATTGTCAATTGAGTAACTTCAATTTCTGGGCACCACTCATTTATTCAATTGGTTCATAGTTTATCTGAGCTGAATGTTCGCTTCAGATTCGAGCCCGGGTCCCCAGAGATGCAGATATTCACAACACTATTCACACCCATATTCACACCGCTGAACACAGCAATGGGTGCAAATGGGGATCATGTAGTTTCAGCGGCTCTGTTTACGCTGATGTGTTTTTGCTTAAGCGCGGTTTGCTTGCGAGAGATAGATCTCCGTCAATTCATTCGCCAGGTGGCGTCTGTTTGCCGATTTTGGGCCAATTGTTCCCGCATTCCCCTCAACTTAGCCACTGAGAAATGTTCCGTTGTTTACAAATAAACTACCACGCCACATATTAACATAACTGAAGCTTAACAGTTGAAATAGATTTACTAAAATCTATATAAAAATTGCCATTACATGCAGGACTCCTATATATATATATATATATATATATATATATATATATATATATATATATATATATATATATATATATATATATATATATATATATATATATATATATATATATATATATATATATATATATATATATATTGTAAAATATACCAATTGCAACGTGGAGCCTGTTTCTTTCTCGCCTGTGTGGTGCTCTTTTACCACAGCACCTTCTTCGAGTCGTCCGTTTGAACGCAACAGCATTTACTCTTTCTTGTATTGTATTGTATTGTATTGTATTCGGATATTTATAAAGCGCTTCTAGCGGGAGGGCCATTCAGAAGCGCTCCCAGTGCGATAGACCCCGAGAGAAAAAGCAAGTTTTAAGAAAGGTAAAAGAGGAAGAGACGCTACCTGAGAGAATAGAAGAACGAACAAACGGAGGAAGCCCATTCCAAAGAGCAGGGCCAATGGAAGCAAACGACCTAGATTGAGCCAGTGAAGTCCTGACACGGGGAACGAGGAGGTCCAAACGGTCAGATGAACGAAGAGGACTAAGAGAAGCCGCAGAGTGAGGGCGATGAAATAAGTCACATAAATATTTTGGAGCGAAACCAAGCTGAGCCTTAGAGACAAGGATGAGGACCTTAAATTGGATGCGGGCAGAAAGCGGGAGCCAGTGGAGTTCTTCTGCCATAAAGGTGGTGATATGAGAGAATCGAGGAAGACGGGCAATTAATCTAGCAGCAGCATTGAGAACGGACTGAAGAGGAGCAAGACGGACTTTGGGAAGACCAATGAGGAGGGAATTGCAGTAGTCAAGTCTAGAGCAGACAAATGCATGGACAATTGAAGTGAAAATTGGAGATGACAGAGAGCGACGGATAGCTCTAAGGCGCCTTAGGTGAAAATAGGAAGTGCGAGTGAGTTTGGAAATGTGTTCAGTAAAGGTGAGAGAATTGTCAAGGGTCACTCCTAGATCACGAACGCTAGACGAGAAAGTGAAAAGCGGAAACCTTTGAGACAGCACAGCAAAGTCGAGTTTTTTAAGTTGCTGAGGAGTGCCAAACCAGATAAACTGGGTTTTTGACGAATTGAGGGAGAGGCGATTGCAAGACATCCAGGTATGAAGATCACGAGAAAGAGCTTCGATGCGCTGAACAAGAAGAAGTTGAGAGGAAGGAGGCCCATGGACATAAGCCTGGACATCGTCAGCAAAGAGATGGCCTGAAGCCCCATGGATGGGGAAGAGAGAGGGGATACCAGCCGTGTACAAAATAAAGAGGAGAGGGCCCAGAACAGAGCCCTGCGGAACACCGAGTTTAATAGGGACCCACAGAGTTCTAGATTCACCAGAGATAACCATCTGAGTGCGATCAGACAGGTATGACCGGAACCACTGGAGAGGGGGGCCCTTCAGACCACAAGAGGTCTCAAGACGCTGTAGAAGAATGGTGTGGTCCACCATGTCAAAGGCTGCAGAGACATCATATAGTGCCAGAAGGGTGAGTTCGGACCTATCAACAGCTGAATAAATTTCAGAAAGCAAGGAAAGGAGGGCAGTTTCAGTGGAGTGGTGAGCCCTAAAACCTGACTGAAAGGGAGGTAGAAGCCCAGATTGTTCCAGATAGGGAAGAAGTTGAAGAGAGACAAGGCGTTCAAGGGTTTTAGATAGAAATGATAGATTAGAGATTGGACGGTAGTTTTGGCAGAGGTTTGTGTCAAGATTGGGCTTCTTGAGTGAGGGGAAAACAATGGCCCGCTTTTGCGAGGCGGGGACACAACCTTCAGAGAGGGACCTATTAAAGAGATAAAGCAGAAATGGAGCAAAATCATCTAAAATGTCACTAAGAATGAAAGGGGGAAGAGGATCTAATTCACAAGAATTTAAATTAACTGATGAAAGAACTGTACGAAGGTCCGAGTCCAATATGGGTCGGAAATCGTCAAAAGCAGAAGACGTTGTGGTAAACGTCGGTGGAGGAGCATCTGATGTGGAGGCTCTGAGTCGGTCAGTCTTTTCCGTGAGCATAGTCAAGAATTCATTTGCGGAGAAGGCAGGAATTTCTGAAGGACGAGAAGGCCGGCCCAGTAGACCCGAGATGGAAGACCAAAGGCGTCTTGGGTTTTTGAGATTGCGTGAGACCAGCTTCTCCCAGTGAGCAGCCTCCTTGCGATGGTAGAGACGATGAAGGGCACGAAGCTGGGTAATCCAAGCCAATCGGTCATTAGGATCCTTGGTCCGGCGAGAGCGTCGCTCCAAGCAACGGGTGCGACGGCGAAGTTTATGACAGTCGGCGTCGAACCAGACGCACTGCATGACCTCAGAACATGGTCTCCACTGTCAATCCATCATGGGAATCCCGTCAATTCGTTGGGCCCTGCGTGTGTGCCGCTATGTAAGTGTTAAATTACAATGACATCTATATATAGTCATAGCAGTCAGAGAACAAGACTGACCTTGGCCTTGAACTTTGCTGCATTCGCACGTTTCCCAGAGACCCTCTCTGTCCCGACCGGTGTTCGTCTTCTTCGTCGCCCATCCGACCGTTGAGAAGCCGACGACAAAGAGAGCCAGGGACGCAGCCAACAGGGAAAATATTATCCCGGCTTTGCCTCGGAAGCTGATCGTGTGGACGGCAACGTTCGTTGTGGGCATTCTGGAGTTCAACTTCAACAGAACAATTCACAAGCGATGTTATCAAGGTTGGGGTTGTTACGATTCTCATCATCACCATCTTCATCATCATCATCATCATCATCATCATCATCATCATCATCATCATCATCATCATCATCATCATCATCATCATCACTACCATCATCACAATCATCATTATCATCATTATCATCATTGCCATCATTACCATCATCCCAATCATCATCATCGTCACCACTATCATCTCATGATCACCATCACCATCATCGTCACCATGGTCATCATCAACATCATCATCATCGCCATCATCATCGTGATTCTCCTGACTGATCCTCGATAGTTAACTATTTTGTATAATGTCGATAATTATAATTAGAGCCACCGTGGCCCATGAAATAGAGCCAGGGCCTATCATCGGGGCAGCAGGGCCATTTGGCCCGGGCCTCACAAAGTGAAGGGGCCTCAAACTGTGTAAATGTTCAATAATTCTCAATAACAATTTCTGCTGTTAAATAAACATACAGGATATCATGGAAAAATAAACTAAGGAGTGAAACGACTACACTGGATATTCAATATAAACAAAGGCATAATACAACAGAGGTTTACAGTGGATTAGAAGACTAAGGCTTGTGTGAGAACCACCTCCAGACACATGTCCTAATATATCTGCCCGAGCTTGGCCTTGAAAGTTGTTGAGTGATTCCACCGAAACCGTCTCATCGCGCAGCTATTTCCAGGCGTTAATCGCTCTGCTGGTGGAAATCTTTGCTTGATAGAGGCTTCTTCTGACTTCCTAAAGACTTTATCTATGCTCTCGTAATCAATTTCTGTCAGCTAGCTTAAAAATTTCGAGAGTGATGTTGCTTCTTTGTTTGTCATCAGCATGTACAGTATATCTCAGTAAAATCACCTCTGCATCCTCTTTTGTCTAGGTTTGTTAATCAAAGACTTGTGCGAATTAGGGGAGACGCATATATGGAACTTGACAACTGATCGAAAAGTACAGAAATCGTTCAGTTGCAAACATCGTTGTCAAAGGGCTGACGTCAGGAAACTGATGACTAAGACAACGACGACGACGACGATGATGATGAATATGATGTGAACGATGAAGATGATGATGCTGGCGGCGATGACGACAACTATGACACATAGCAGTAGTCGTTAGACCTTCTCTGTGTGGTTTACTGAACTTTGCTGTGTCATGTTAGTTGTTGTCATGTAGCGAATAACAGTGACGTAACGTAAAGTACCGTCCTGCAAATTCTCAGTTTCAGTGAAAACCGTAGGAGAAAGTGCACATTACATACATAACATAACAAGGGTTTTAAGTGGTTCAGAAGACGAGTAGTCCGTGTTAGAACCATTGCAAATTAACCTGGAAAGCTAGTCCAACTTTCCTAGCTTCTTCTTAAAAGCTGTTATAGTGCCCACTGAAACAGTACTATCGTCCAAACCATTCCACAGGTCTACAACTCTTGCACTAAAGAATTTCTGCCCTAATGTTCCCTTCGGCTTCCTAAATAACTTATACCTGTGTCCCCGAGTTGCCTTGTTTGGTGCTAATTCAAATAACCTCTCCCACTGCAGTGCTTCCTTTCCAGTGATAATCTGATACGCTTCGATTAGATCTCCTCTGCTCCTCCTTCTCTCCAATGTTGTTAGTCCACACCTTTTCAGCCTTTCCTTATAACTCAAGTTTCCCCCTATCTAAAGTTGAGTTTGCCTTTTTGGATGCTTCGGCACATTGCCTTGAAGGTTTTGCACTCTTGTGAATAATCACTCCCAAGTCCCTTTCTTCCTCACTCACTTTCAATACCTTGCCCTCCCCCCATTTTATATGAAAACTCGTTGTTTCTCTTCCCCATATGCATCACTGAGCACTTTTCCAAATTAAAGAGCATTTGCCAATCCTGCGACCATCTGAATATTCTTCTTAGATCTTCCCGCAGTATCTCCGCTTCTTCTTCATCATCCACTGCTCTACATAGTTTTGTATCATCCGCAAACTTAGAGATGTTTGATAAAATCCCATCGTCTACGTCATCAATAAAAAGTACGAACAGCAGTGGTCTAAGCACTGATCCTTGTGGCACTCCACTTAGCACTGTCATGCAGTTAGAGTGTTTATCTCCTATGCCCACCTTTTGTCTTCTGCCTGATAGCCAGTTTTGAATCCATGTTAGTTAGTATACTTGCCCTCTAATCCCACTTCCTCGCAACTTTTTGCCCAGCCTTACATGTTCCTTGTTCATTGATCTGTTCATTTAACACTCCACGCCTATAATGCGGCTACTCTGCGTCATTGCCAGGTCTATGTCCAAAAAGTCCCGCTGAGCTGGCATATGCCTACGGTCATAGCAGATCCGAACGTGTGTGCCTTCAACGCCCCTTTATCTGATATAAAAGGGAAGGCATGGCTTTCCGGGTTACTCCCTTGTTTACAGAGAAGATTTCGTTGTGAATATCCGTCCATGTGATTTAAGCGGGTGGCATGGCCGCCAGGATACGCCCTTGTTCACAGAGAAGAGTCTATCATACATTGTAAACAGGTTACATTCCCAGGCACATTAACAACGAACGCGTGAATTGAATGATGAGCCGCTCATCTCCCTGTCGTGGGTCCTGCACACAAGGACGTTACGATTTGACTATTTATTAACTGCTCTAATGACCCAATCTAAATACTTCTATACCCTGTTGCCAAGGATTCTATATTAGATGATTGGTTAATAGTGAAAATAATGTGCACATCCGTTTCACTCTTATCCACAGATGTCGCCCCAATTCAAATTTGTTTTTGACAATTAATATGGTGTTTTAAATATCCATAGACAATTTTTACGTCGCAAACATAATTTTTCGTCGATTTGCCTTCAAAAATATAGTTAATTGAATGCATTAATTTTGTTATGTAAATAAGATGCGACATTTTCCTGACCCTCGACTATCGCCCAAAAACTAGGCACACGCAGGGGCGTCTATCCCCCCCCCTAAGTCATTGGAGCATCGTCCCTTTTCCCCTCTTCTTCCCCTCTCCCCGTTCCTTTCCCCCCCCCTTAAAATGGTGGCACACACACTGACAGATCTCCCCCTATTTCTTGGATGGCGCATTTGCTCCAAGGTTTCTATGGTGTAGACGCCCCCAGGGCCGCCGACAGAATTTCCGGGCCCCTAGGCAGAGCAGTCACGGGCCCCAAAACTATCATTAGGCTTCATGAGAAAAGTTGATTGCGGGCCCGGCCCGGCCCCCTAAAACGCGTCGGAAAATCGCCGGGCCCCTGGGCATTTGCCCCCCCCCCTGCCCCTCCCTCTCGGCGGGCCTGGACGCCCCTGGGTACACGATCGACGTTGTATAAGGCGTTTCGGGTCTTTTGTATAAAAGGTCCTTGCTCTGACGCATGAGTCATCATCGGTCGAGATAGTCGCAGCATGTGAAACCGTTGTCAAACAATGGATTTCGTTAGAGAAGCTCTGACTTTTACAGATGAAGTTTATGTTCGTTATTAACTCCAACATCACTTAAGCCATGTAGAAGCGGCATCGGGAGGTTCTAAAGAAGGCGCAAAGGATTTCCTTGTTTACATAGATACATACATGATATATGCATGCATACATACATGCATGTAAACATAAATATGAATACATTGCATACATGCGCACATACATAATATTACATACATACTTACATGTACATATACTCAATCAATCAATCAATCAATCAATCAATTTTGTTTATTCTCAAAAGCAAGCTGACAAGGCCGCAACTTGTACACATACATACATACATAAATACATACAAAAATACATACATACATACACACACATACATACATACATACATGTATATTGTATACATACAGTCATGCATGCCTTCATACATACATTCATACATGCATACATGTACATGCCCTCATACATACATTCATACATGCATGCATACATACATACATACATACATACATACATACATACATACATACATACATACATACATACATACATGTACATACAAATACGTTCATCCATACATACGATTCGTTATATATCCGTGTACAGCCTGTGACTTGTAGTTGTTGCATATGCGTTAGAGATACAAAAACCACTTTTGCGATCGCTGGCTAAGTTGGCGCATCCAGGTCAAGGCGCATTCTCTATCTTCGTCTGCCTAAGGCGGCGATAGTAGGACGCAAGGAGGAAATGGAAGCGAGAGAGACGTACAGACAGGAAGAGAGACACACTGGCACAGAGCGAACAAGAGCGACGGAAAGAGTTTGCCAGGAAACAGATAGGCCTAAGCAATCTAATTGAGGTGATGAAATGCGTCCGTGGTAAACCGATCGAGGTTAAGACTGTGCAGTGGATGCCTTGTGCATTATGATACCGTGTGTGTGTGTGCAGGGGCGTCTATCCCCCCTAAGTCATTGGAGCAACGTCCCTTTCCCCCTCTTCTTCCCCCTCCCCGTTCCTCCCGCCCCCTAATATGGTGGCACACACACTGACAGATCTCCCTCCCCCTATTTCTTGGATGGAGCATTTGCTCCCAGGTTTCTATGGTGTAGACGCCCCTGTGTATGTGTGTGTGTGTGTGTGTGTGTGTGTGTGTGTGTGTGTGTGTGTGTGTGTGTGTGTGTGTGTGTGTGTGTGTGTGTGTGTGTGTGTGTGTGTGTGTGTGTGTGTGTGTGTTAGAGAGATATATATATACATAAGGAGAGAGACAGACAGACAGACAGACAGACAGACAGAGACAGAGACAGACAGAGACAGACAGAGACAGACAGACAGACAGACAGAGACATACAGAGACAGACAGAGACAGACAGAGACACAGACAGAGACACAGAGACAGATAAGGAGAGATAGAGAGAGATTCAGTCATACAGAGAGACCGACAGACAGACAGACAGAGACAAACAGACGTAGAGCAAGCCAACGGCATAAGTTTCCTATAAAGTTAGAATATTGGTTGGTTAGTTAATGTTTAACGACGCTGTGTCATAACAAAGATGGTCAGCGTCGCCCTCTTCCTTTACCAGAGTACGTGCTGTTGTTAGAAGAACACAGAATAAGAACTTTTAAAGCGTACCTTGTTTTTATGAGATGAACAGACAACGCTTTCCCTCAGCAAAACAAAACCAAAAACCTTCAGACCGACCAACAACAGTTCCACTCGTCTGTCGCTAAACGAAATCTCCGCTGGTTATCAGAATCCCACAACCGCAACTCAGCTGCCTCAGCAAGCACAGCTTCGGCATTAGCGAACAACAACCTCCGTGGTTCTATCTTCTCAGGGCCAAATTAATAGATCCTCCTCCATCTCCCGCGTAGGCCACTCCGGCTGCTGTTGCTGGGCTACTGCGGAGGCCTCCGTTCTTAGCTGCTGCCTGAGCACATCAACCTACGCAAATGTGTAATGCCCTGTGTATGCGTTGCTATTTTTGAAGACGCTATATTGCGTACAGCCTACATGTGAATCCTAGAAGCATGGTCTTATATATATATATATTATATATATATATATATATATATATATATATATATATATCTATGTAAAGGCGCTGGTTTTTAGTCTTTCTTTTTCGTTTGGGAGTTTTAGCCTCTTAGGTGTTTTTTCCAGAGACCAAGGCAGTTGATTTAGGGCGGATGTTGTCTCTGGTGTTCTGGAGTCTGAGATGCCGAGTCTCAGATTTCATTGACTTGAGGATGTGTATCATTCGGTTTCAATATGTTAAACTGTGAAGTGATCAGTTGGCTTATCCTCATTCTGTCAACTTTGTTCATATAGTGTTTCAAGGCATATCCTGTGTTGCCATCTTGATGTACCATTTATTTGCTATATAAGTGCCCTTGTAGCGGGATTATTATTCCGTCTGGGCTTTTTTTGTTACCATCGATGACTACTGTACATCTTACAATTATTGTGTCTTGATAATTGTTTCAATAAACTTGATTTAGTTTTATTTTATATTATCTTCTATGGATATGGTACTTCATGCTGCTCGACCTCAATCCTTTAGAGCTGTTTGAACGTGTCCCATAGGCCAGGCAAGAAAAACATTTAAAGACTTAATATGTCGCCTGTAACGCCCTTAGCTATTAAACCGACTGTAGACTGGTGATGTGGTGATCAGACGACGAGGGATAGGAATGGCCACCTGCCTTTGAAAGACTAAGAAAATGAAGATGTTAAAACCAAAGTGCCACCGTACGTTACTTGCCGGAATAACGTACGCGTACCGTACGTACGTTATCGAAAAAATAACGTACGCGTACCGTACGCGTACATTAAAAATGCCGCAAGTTTATCTGATCAGGTACTAATTAAGAACCTCAATATATCTCTAGTCTTATAGCGTACGCGTACCGTACGCGTATACGTCAAAAATGATCGGCCTAACTCTACAGTATTATTCTCCCCGTATGCAGGCCTAATTATTTACGAACGGTACCGAAATTTAGTATTACCAATAAAATGACCACTGGCACTGGCCATCCTATAAAGTGTGCCGTAAATCTTATTTATCTTCGTATTATACATTTAACAGAATGTCACAACAGTTTGGGATTTGAAAGATTAAAAGTAGAGATCATTGTACAGCTGACTGATGCAATGGTTAAAATTGGCTACGACCTTCAATCACCAACTATTATTGACTTTTGTTTTGCATAATGTTATGTATTTTATTTTCGTCATGAACTGATGTGAACGTACGGTAACGTACGGCATAATAACGTACGCGTACCGTACGTACGTTTTAGAAAAAATAATTACGTACGTACCGTAGGCTACGTATACGGTCGCACCTTGCCATGGCTGAAACTTCATACTCATGGCTGTCTCGAGGTTAGCCTGGGCAGATACTGTCTTCATCATCGCTATCATAGTCGTTTTCGTCATCATCATCTTCATCGTCGTCGTCATCATCATAAGCCAGACATGCGCTGCTAAAGTAATTTAAGTAAACAAGCAACCAAGCAACTGAGCATGTGTGTTTGTATTTTCTTATTATCACGATCCATGAAGTTCACTCTGCTTGCCTTAGCAGCTCCTCTGCCTATCTCTGTCTCTGTCTGTCTGTCTGTCTGTCTGTCTGTCTGTCTGTCTGTCTGTCTGTCTCTCTCTCTCTCTCGTTCTCTTTCTCTCTCTCTTTGGACTACCTGGCAAACGGACGTGGACTTCCTTTGACTACCATTTGAACAGCCGCTCTGAGTCGACGCAGCGCTCTTGAATAAGCTGGTGCTCTGAGCTTATATGCTTTCAAGTGGCTCTTTAGAAACTTGGAGTTAACGATTGCAGTCTCTATAGTCAACCTATTGTAGTCCATCAGTTTCTCGTTGATTCGTTATAGTCTTCATGTATGAGCGAAGCAGCCATCGATCGGGTATAAGCTGATCTCAAGGCACTACTACATCCTATACTGCATATTGTGCCATATCAAAACGCACCAACCTTCTGCTACAGAACGCTAAGTAAGTAAGTAAGTAAGTAAGTAAGTAAGTAAGTAAGTAAGTAAGTAAGTATATTCTTTATTATACCACCTGCAAACGCACTGTGGTTAACAATACAGGCTATACAAATAGATGCGTATGAAACTGAAAATAAAAACTAGCATAATAATAGCATACTCTGCAGTTGCGATAACGAGATAATATTAGAAACAACTTATCCTAATGCCGATGTTGATCGAATGACAGACACCCTATGGTGCCATCCCCAATGGTGCACGTCGGAAGATGCCGGCTTCTGCTGGTGCTGCTACAGCCTGCGTGTCCACACTCAGCCATCAGGCAGCGGCACCCTGCCTGTGCAAACCTTCGCGAGGACAGACCAGGGCCCAGGCGCATTCGAAGGACGACAAAGGCCACAAGTGATGATCTAAAATACACAATGATTTGCTGACAGTATTGCTTGCCGTATGCTGCAACGATTGTAATTAGGCCAACCTCTGCTGCCTTTACAACTGCTCTCTACGTCGCTTCTCATGGGCGGCGATCCCGGGGGGGTCGAGGGGGACAAGACTCCCCACCTTTAAGAGTGGGGGGGACACGCCATACATCGGACCCCCCAAATTTTGAGGAAACGGCAAAAAAGGTCATCAAAAAAAATTTTTTTACCTCTTTTTTCACCAGATCAGTTCAAAACTCTTTTTTCACCAGATCAGTTCAAAACTCTTTTTTCACCAGATCAGTTCAAAACTCTTTTTTCACCAGATCAGTTCAAAACTCTTTTTTCAC
>OY744613.1:24443684-24451184 GCA_963556255.1 Allolobophora icterica
GAAGTCCACTGAAAAGAAATATCGTCTGATATTCCACGCGGTTTTCTCTCCATTTGCAAAACTTCTCGTCCTCTCCGCCCTCCATTTTTTAAACTTTTCATGCCATTTGTAACATAGCCTACAGTACATATACATTACACATCTTTGCTTTAGCTGTGGGCAGGGGTATCTACACCATAGAAACCTTGGAGCAAATGCTCCATGCTAGAAATAGAAGGGGAAATCTGTCAGTGTGTCTGCCACCATTTCAGGGGGGAGGAAGGAACGGGAAGGGGGGAGAAGAGGGAGAAAAGGAACGTTGCTCCAATGACTAGGGGGATAGACGCCCCTGGCTGTGGGCCTTATCTTGCACGTTTTAAAATTTATATTTCTAAGGGAACGCTCGCCGATTAAGTATATTTCAGCATGTCGGTCTCAAACACAGACGTACCTTCTCTAAATGGCACACCCACCATCGGCTGTTACACATTGTACAACCGTCTCAGTGGACAGACTGTCTCCTACTGCCTGACCACTGCTTGATTTTGATGCGCCACCGTTGATGCCTTGCACAGTATGTATCGGCGCTATAGAATTCGTTAATTATTATTGTCTCGTGTTGGAGCGTAGGGAAGGTGCTCGTTATCTGGTCCTCGGTTCTTGAGTTGGCATTGGACGATTCCAAAGGACACGCTTGGACCCGAGCATAGGCGTAATTTGTGGGGGTACGAGGGGTACCCGTGCCCCAGTCTTTGAACAATGCAATCAATATTTTATTGTTGTGCCTTCCCAGAGAACGCAGTCTCCGCCTTGCTTCGTGTATGTAAGAAATTGGTACCCCCACTTTTTAGACCAAAGTGACGCCTCTGGACCCGAGGCCCTGGATGTGTAACCGAAAGGCCACAGATCAAGCGGGCCACTGATATACATGTACCTTCGTATCGCGCAGATCTCTGATGCTCTTCGCATGCACCAATACCTCTAATTTTGCGGTGCAATGGCTCATGGCCTCATTGGATTGGGGAGAAGCATTGCCAGTGGAGTAACTTCAATGGCCGCCACTCAGCAGATTACTCAACCAGAGCCGTAGCAACAAAGAACGTGGCCCCCTCCAAACACGTCCGGGCCGGGGCTCCTTACAATGCGGAAACTGAAATGCGGTAGTATACATTATACAGTGTTCATATTATGTTCACGGTTATTTTTTTCACTTTTAGGGGCCCCTTTCCAGGAAGGGACCCCCTCCGGTCGGAGGGTACGGAGGGCGGTCGCTACGCCTCTGTACTCAACTGGTAGGCCTACATGTTCGTAGTTTATCTGAGCTGACTAATCGAGTCCGGGTCCCCAGAGATGCAGACACTGCGATTCATATTCACATCGCTGAACGTAGCAATGGGAGTAAATGGTGGTCATGTAGTTTCAGCGGCGCTGTTAACGCTGATGTGTGTTTGCTTAAGCATTGTTTGCTTGTGCTATTAAGCGAGCGCTAGATAACCGTCAGTTCATTCGCCAGGTGGCGTCTGTTCGCCGATTTGGGCCCGTTGTTCAAGATTTTGAACCTCAAGACCAAGACCAAGACTTTGAATCTCAAGACCAAGACCAAGACTTTGACCCTCAAGACCATGACCAAGACCAAGACTTTGAATCTCAAGACCAAGACCAAGACCAAGACTTTGACCCTCAAGACCAAAACAAGACTTTGACCCTCAAGACCAAGACCAAGGCTTCGAACCTCAAGACCAAGACCAAGACTTTGACCCTCAAGACCAAGACTAATACCAAGACTTTGACCCCCAAGACCAAAGATGAGACCAAGACTTTGACCCTCAAGACCAAGACCAAGACTTTGACCCTCAAGACCAAGACCAAGACTTTAAACCTCAAGACCAAGACCAAGACTTCAAACCTCAAGACCAAGACCAAGACCAAAACTTGAAACTTAAGAGCGAGACCTAAAAATCAAAATCATATCCAGACTTCTATTCCTTCCTAAAAAAATGTGAAGTCGGACTACTCGCTATTTTAATCAAAACATGTGTCTTTTATTTTATTTAAGCAAAGCAACTCTCAAATGCAGACTGCATCGAATTTGGAATTCGTATTTACAAAAGTCCTTCATGCGAAATATTATTCCATATGCCTGTTGCATTTTATAAAAACCAATTCGCTCAGAATTTTGTGACCAAGAAGTGACCTGTGAGGTGACTGAGGTCTCATAAAAATTCTGCCATGTGAAAAAATACGTTCTACAGGTGCAGAAATCGCTGGCACACGTAGCAGCTTTTCAAGCACCGGATGAAAAATGTACAAATCGTGAGTCTGTTTTGAAATCATTCCATGGTATATAACCGGAAGTCAAAATAATTGTCCAAAACAACAGTAAAGCCAAATTCACGCCGTTTAATACTAAAGCAATTGTATTAGTAATCATTGGATAAATTTGTCAAATTCTTGCCTTTTGTTAAATGACTGTTCGAATTGACAAAAGTCTTGGTATTGGTCTTGCAAACTTCTCCAACATCACTTGCTAACTGCTTAACTGCCTAACATTGTATTATTAGCCACATAGCCTATAGCATCGCTTAGGTTAGCGTTGAGATGGCCTCTGATTACGTCCTCAAAGCGGCGTAATATAGGGGAGGACGGGGCAAAACGGACACAGTTTCAGTTTTCCTCGCATTGTATGCCACCTATTCATAATTAAAATCTGAAAATATTTGTGAGTACAGGCGAAAGTATGGTTGATGTAATGAAGAAAGAATTTTTTTTAGAAATCTTTATTTTAAATGCTGGTAAATTGAAAACAACTAGAAGTTGTAAATCCCGTTTTACCCCAATGTCGGGGCATAATGGGACGCTCTGTTCCTTTTTTTTATCAAGCTTAAACTTAAGTGTGTTTGTCACTAGAACATGTTCCTATTCATAGGAAAAATGCTTTGATTGCGATGCCTTATTATTATGGTCTGCAGATATCACAAATGAACAAGTGTTAAATTACAATTACATTTACAGCAGTCGTAGGTCTAAACTAGCAGTTTACCTTCAAGTGATCTGCATGTGCAGTTTTCCCATAAGCCCGCTCGGTCTTGACTGTTCGTCTTACTCGTCGCCCACCCGACCGTTGAGAAGCCGACGACAAAGAGAGCCAGGGACCCCGCCAACAGGGCGAATATTATCCCGGCTTTGCCTCGGAAGCTGATCGTATGGACGGCAACGTTCGTCGTGGGCATTCTGGAGTTCAACTTCAACAGAACAATTCACAAGCGATGTTTTCGAGGTTGGGGTTGTTACGATTCTCATCATCATCATCATCATCATCATCATCATCATCATCATCATCATCATCATCATCATCATCATCATCATCATCACCATAATCGCCATCATCATCTTCATTATCATCATCACGATCATCGTCACAACCACCATTGTCATCGTCAACATCACCGCCGTCGTCATCGCCATTGTCATCGTGATTCTCCTGACTGATGCTCGTTAGTTAACCATTTTGTATAATATCAATTATTATAATTATAACTAGAATATTTGCCCGTCATATCTGACGGGTTGCCTCTGTTTTGTGAACGCGACAATGCAACAGAAAGCTGGCCATGTGGATTAGCAGGGCCGTTGTGCCTGCATTCCCCCCATTCAGGCCTTAGACAGCGTGAGTTACATTCCACAGCTTAGCCCGTGTCCCTGCATCGGCCCGGGCGCCTCCATCGGGCTCGGCCGATAATAGCCCGTGCGCATGGTTCTGGCTCGCCCGATCTACATTCCAGACAGCCCGTGCACTTGAATGGAGCTCTCCCGATGCACATTCCAGACATTCCCTCAGCGTTTATCTTACGATGGACACACAGAGCTAGGAAATTATGTAAGAGATTATAGCGGCCGTGGCCCATGAAATGTAGCCAACGCCTATCAGCGGGGCAGGAGGTCAACCCCCGGGACTCACAGAGTGAAGGGCCTCAGAGGCTCAGAATGTGAAACTGTTAATTAATACTAGTAAACATTTCTGCTGTTAAATAAGCATTACAAGATATGATGGAAAGATAAACGAAAGAGTGAAACGACTACACTGGATAGACAATATAAACAAAGACTTGTATAGTATACGAAATACGAGAGAAGCATTGACCTGATCGAAAAGTACAGAAATCGTTCAGTTGCAAACATCGCTGTCAAAAGGGTGACATTACGAAACAGGTGACTAAGACAACGACGACGACGATGATGTGAATGATGATGGTGATGATGACGACGACGACAACGATGATAAATGACAGTAGGCCTAGTGGTTTACTTAACTTTGCTGTGCCATCACTGCCGCCATGTTAATTGATGTCAAATTCTCAGCTCCGATGAAAAACCGTCGGAGAAAAATGCAGATTGATATCTGTTCAATTAAACTCCACCCCTGTAATGCGGCTACTCTGCGTCATTGCCAGATCTATGTCCAAAGATCCCGCTGAGCTGTCATATGTCTACAGTCATAGCGGATCCGAACGCATGTGCCTTCAACGCCCCTTTATCTGATAGAAAGGTTAAGGCAGGGTTTTCCGGGATACGCCCTTGTTTATAGAGAGGATTAATCCATTGTGAATGTATCTAAAGCTGATTTAAGAGAGTAGCATGGCCTTCCAGGACACGCCCTTGTTCACAGAGAAGAGGTTATCATGAATTATTGTAAACAGGCTACATTGTATTCCCATGCACATTAACAACGAACAGATGTACATGTAAGTATGATGAGCCGCTCAGCTTCCTGTCGTTGGTTCTGCATGCATGGACGTTACGACTGCACTATTAACTGTTGTAATATCCCAATCTAATAACTTCTATAGCCCTTTATCGTGATGCATGAGTCATCAGTCGATGGTCTCTGCATGTGAAGCCGTTGTCAAACACGGATTTCGTTGGAGAAGCTCGGTCGTTTAGAGGTGATTTTTTTGGTAATTAACTCCAGCATCATCTAAGCAATGTAGGAGCGGCATCGAGAGGTACTAGAGAAGTTAAGGTTTTCGACCGGTACGGTCTTTGTGTAGACTGTAGAGTTAGGGTGTCTCTCAACGCTGTGTCTCCGTGTGGAGAACTTTTGGAGTTTTCGGAACCAGGCGCGTTTGGTCTCACTGAAACTGGCTGCTTCTTCCCTGAGGTTGTTTTTGACGGTGAAGTGCTGTTTCGTCGTCTAATGGCTCTATCTACACAACTAGGCTAACAATACATACATACATTCGTTCATACAATACATACATGCATACCTACCTACCTACCTACCTACATACATACATACATACATACAAACATACATACATACATACACACACACAAACATACAAACATACAAACATACAAACATACAAACATACAAACATACATACATACATACATACATACATACATACATACATACATACATACATACATACATACATACATACATACATACATACATACATACATACATACATACATACATGCATACATACACACATATATACATGCACGTTCATCCATACTTACATACACACATACAAACAAACACATACATACAAACATATATACATACAGATACATGCATGCATGCATGCATACGATTCGGTATATTTCTTTGTACAGCTTGTGACTTGTGTTAGAGATGCGGACCACTTTTGCAATCGCTGGCTAAGTTGTCGCATCCAGGTCAATGCGAACGATCTATTTTCGTCTGCATAAGGCGGCGAAAGGACGAAATGGAAGCGAGAGAGACGCAGAGACAGAAAGACAGACATGCACAGAGCCAACGAGAACGACGGAAACAGTTTGCACGGAAACAGATAAGCAGCCTGATTGAAGCGATGAAAATTTAATGCGCCCGTGCTAAACTGATTGCGAGGTTAAGACTGCGCAGTGGGTGCATTGTGCATTATGATCGCTTGTGTTTTTGAGTGTTTGTGTAGGTGTGAAAGAGTCTCAGAGAGAGATTCAATCATACAGAGAGACAGACAGACAGACAGACAGACAGACAGAGACAGAAATACGCAGAGCTATAGCCGACGGCATAAGTTTTCTACAAAGTTAGGAGACTGTTTGGTTAGTTCATGTTTAACGACGTTATCATAACAAAGATGATTAGAGTCGCCTCCTCCTTTATCCAAGCTTGGGAGTGGCACTACTAGGGTACGGGCAGTTGTTAGTAGAATACAGAATAAGAACTGTTAAAACGTACCTCGTTCTCCTGAGATGAAGAGACAACGCTTTTCCTCAGCAAAACAAAACCAAGTACCCACCACCACCGACCAACAACAGTCCCAATCGTCTGTCGCTAAACGAAATCTCCGCTGGTTATCAGCATCCCACCACGACAACTCAGCTGCCTCAGCCAGCGCAGTCTCAGCACCAGCGAACAACAGCCTCCGAACTTCTATCTTCTCAGGGCCAAAGAATATACTCCATCTCCCCCGCAGGTCACTCCGGCTGCTGCTGCTGCTGCTTGGCTACTACTGAAGCCTCCCATCTTAGCTACTGCCTTAGCAGTGAGCACATCAACCTACGCAAGTTTATATATGCCCCGTCTATGCGTAGCCATTTTGGAGACACTTTTGCGTTCAGCCTACATATGTATCTTATTAGCTATATATGGGATGCTGATAACGTAGAGTTCTGTGTACGCACACTCATATATGATATACATAGACACGGTCCTAGGCCTATATATATATATATATATATATATATATATATATATATATAAATAAATATGCTTATGTAAGGCGCTGGTTTTTAGTCTTTCTTTTTCGTTTGTGAGTTTTAGCCTCTTAGGTGTTTTTTTCCAGAGACCGAGGCACTTGATTTAGGGTGGATGTTGTCTCTGGTGTTCTGGCGTCAGAGATTCTGAGACCCAGATTTCATTCACTTGATGATGTGTATCTTATTAGCCTTCATGCTCCTCGACCTCGATCCTTTAGAGCTGTTTGAACGTATCCCATAGGACAGGCAAGAAAAACATTTCAAGATTTATGTCTTCTCTAAAGTAACGTCATCAGGTTTTAAACCGACTGTAGACTGACGGTGGGATAATCAGACGGCGAGGGAGAGGAATGGCTACCTGCCTTTGAAAGACTAAGGAAATGAAGATGCTAATACTTCATACACATGGCTGTCTCTCGAGGTTAGCCTAGGGAGACTTTGCCTTCATCTTCATCATCATCATCATCATAGTCGTTGTCGTCATCACCATCTTCATCGTTGTCATCATAAGCCAGGCATACGTTGCTAAAGTAAACAAGCAATCAAGCAAGTGTATGTGTGTTTCTATTTTCTCATTATCATAATCCACGAAGTTTCTCTCTGCCTGCCTGCCTGCCTGCCTGCCTGCCTGCCTGCCTGCCTGCCTGCCTGCCTGCCTGCCTGCCTGCCTGCCTGCCTGCCTGCCTGCCTGCCTGCCTCAGCAGCGCCTCTGCCTTCCTCCTTCCCTCCCTCTCTCTCACTCTCTCTGTCTCCGTCTCTGTCTTTCTCCGCCTGTCTGTCTCTGTCTCT
>OY744613.1:24456184-24781184 GCA_963556255.1 Allolobophora icterica
AACCCATTGGCAGCAGCAACAGTTATTCTGTATCAGACGGATGATAAACCATGGGAAGATTTCAAAAGGACTCACTATCTGTACATTTACATCCAGTGCTTGAAAAGCTTCTGTGTGCGTGTGTCAGCGACTTCAGCACCTGTAGAACGTATTTTTTCACATGGCGGAATTTTTATGAAGCCCACCAGGCACGTCTTGGTCAGAAAATTCTGAGCGAATTGGTTTTTATAAAATACAAAAGGCATTTGGAATAATAGTTTGCATGAAAGACTTTTGAATACAAATTCGGATTTCTCTGCAGTTTGCATTTAAAGTTAATTTGCTTGAATAAAATAAAAGACTCATGTTTTAATTAAAATAGCGAATATTCCGACTTGACAATTTTAGAAGTCTTGACCTGATTGCGATTTTTTGGGTCTTTGTCTTGGTCTTGGTCTTGAGGTTCAAGGTCTTGGTCTTGGTCTTGGTCTCGAGGTTCAAGGTCTTGGTCTTGGTCTTGAGGTTCAAGGTCTTGGTCTTGAGGTTCAAGGTCCTGGTCTTGGTCTTGGTCTTGAGGTTCAAGGTCCTGGTCTTGGTCTTGGTCTTGAGGTTTAAGGTCTTAACAACAAGACTGAGTATGCCCTACAATAAGAGACGCACTAAATAATATTGTTCCAAAAAAAACTTTCCAACGGAGGATGATCGGATGACATAAAACAGCGTTATCGACTATTTCCTTTGCCAAAGTTATAAAGCTCACCCGCCAAACAATGACCTACTTTGGACCGCTCCCTTTGTCCGCATTTGGGCGTACTAAACCCCGCTTTCACCGTCCTTGAGGGCGTCATTAATGGACGACCCCTTAGGCCTCTACTACCTTATAGCGGTCCACGAAAAGGAATGTGCATGTTTAAGAAACGCATTAAACGTACATATATGGCCTAAGATCAGAAGATACGAATAGGAGTTTAAGGATTCCTTTGTAGATTCTATCCCACTAGGATCCACTTACATTTCAGCAGACGTTGACCCATATATAATGTATATATACATGTATATACATACATACATACATACATACATACATACATACATACATACATACATACATACATACATACATACATACATACATACATACATACATACATACATACATACATACATACATACATACATACATACATACATACATACATACATATATATATACAAAAATATATATATATACACACATATATAATCATATATAACGTGTATATAATATATAACCACATTGCAGAGGCGATAGGTTACCCATATAATCCGATAAGGACCTTTAGGTCAACACAGCCAACCGATTGGATCCGACACATTACACCATCCATGCCAGCGACGCCTGGACCAGCGTCGCATGAAACGAACCTCAACGCTCTGGTTTCGTTAGAACTGACGACAGCAACACTTAACGCCCGGTTTATTTATGACACGTACATGCATACGCTTACATACTGTTATATATATATATATATATATATATATATATATATATATATATATATATATATATAAACATGTATTTACATGTACACATTCAATTAGAAACATAAAACAGATGAGACCTGAACCTGGTACAGAAGGACATGTAGGCCTAGACTAAGACATAGATAGGCAAGAAGGCGAACAGATAGACAAGCAACATGAAACATACATGGCCGGTATAGTTTACATAGGGTTTAAAGATACAAAGAGTATTTATAATAAATATATCAATTTGCTAAATTAAAAGCCAATGTAATGGGAGATCTAAAGAGAAAGGAAACCAGAGAGGAAATGAAGGACAACTCGAAGGCAACAGACTAAAAACAACACCGAAAAACAAACCCGCTTTTAACATTTAAATTTTTACCTAATAAATTCTCAGCTGTTAAATACACAAAAATATTTGGTTTCCTGAAAACAAGTTACAGCTTCCAGTGCATCAACTTGATCACAGCGAACTCTAAAGCTTCTCACATAATTACAGCGAAACTTCAATATATTGAACTTCGGTATTTCGAACTTCCGGTTATATCGAACAGCAGTAAATTGCCTGACCACAATCCATGCAAACATATACAAACATAGCTCTGCTTTATCTAACCTGCTTCTATTGAAGTCTCGCTTTTTCGAATGCTATATTCGGTCCTTGTCGAACAGTGCGGCTGCAGATTTATCGAAGTTGCAGGGCCACTCTGCAACTCGATCCTATTGGACTAATATTATTGAGGTTTACTGACGAATAATGAACAGATGCTTTGTTTCCCGACTGGCCAAGAGACAAGACTGATTGACATGTATGTCTGGTCACCGGGAAAGGGTCACTTTATGTTTATTATTAATGATAATAATTATTAATGAGTTGATTGATTTCATTTTTGTACCGTATGCATGCCTCGTCTTGCCTCGTCTTGAGAATTACGACGAGGCACTTGCCTCTTGCTGGTTACGGGCCTGTCTGCACAGTCTACTTTGCCATATCTTAACTACAGAACACATCTTAACTAAAGAACTACCGTATTTTAACTAAAGAACACATCTAAACTAAAGAACTCATTTAAACTAAAGAACTTAACTAAGGAACATATCAACTAGAGAACTACCGTATCTTAACTAAAGAACACATCCAAACTAAAGAACTATCATAACTAAAGAACAAAACTTAACTAAAGAACTATCTAGCTAAAGAGCACATCTAAACTAAAGAACACATCTTAACTAAAAGAACCATCTTAACTAAATAACACATCTAAACTAAAGAACTATCTTAACTAGAGAACACATCTAAACTAAAGAACAATATCTTAACTTAAGAGCACATTTTAACTAGAGAAAACATCTTAACTACAGAACTATCTTAACTAAAAGACATCCAAACTAAAGAACCATCTGAACTAAAGAACACATCTTAATTAAAGAACTATCTTAACTGAAAAAACATCCAAACTAAAGAATCACCTTAACTAAAGAACGAAACTAAACTGAAGAACTACCTTAACTAAAGAACTATCTTTGCCAAAAAACACATCTTAACTAAAGAACTATCTTAACAAAAGAACCCATCTGAAGAACTATCCTAACTAGAGAACACATCTAAACTAAAGAATATATCTAAACCAAACAGGTGTCTTAACTAAAGAACATAACTTAACTAAAGAACATATCTTAACTAAAGAGCACATCTTAACTATAGAACTATCTTAACTAATAAACATCTTAAGTAAAGATCCATCTTAACTAAAGAACACACATATACTGAAGAACTATCTTAAGTAAAGAACACTTCTAAACTTAAGAACTATCTAAACTAGAGAACACATCTAAACTAAAGAACATATACTAACTAAAGAGCAAATCTAACCTAAAAAACATTTAAACTAAAAAACTATCTTAACCAAATAACGCATCTTAACTAAAGAACTACCTTAACTTAAGAACATATCCTAACTAAAGAACTATACTGACTACAGAACACATCTAAAGAACTATCTTAAGTAGAGAAAACATATAGGGTAAAGAACATATCTTAGCTAAAGAACACAACTAAAGAACATATCTTAACTAAAGGACACATCTTAACCAAAGAACTAAGTTAACTAAAAACATCTAAACTAAAGAACCATCTTAACTACGGAACACATCTAAACTGAAGAACTGCTTTAACTAAAGAACACATCTAAACTAAAGTACTATCTTAACTAGAGAACACATCTAAAGTAAAGAACATATCTTAACTAAAGAGAACATCTAAACTAAAGAACTATCTTAACTAAAGAACACATCTTAACTAAAAAAAACTATCTTAACCCAAGAACACATTTCAACAAAAGAACACATCTAAAGAACTGTCTTAATTAGAGAACACATCTAAACTAAAGAACATATCTCTGCTAAGGAACACATCTTAACTTAAGAACACATCTTAACTAAAGAGCTATCTAAACTTAAAAAAACACATCTAAACCAAAGAACATATTTTAACTAAGAACGCACCTAAACTGAAAAACTATCCTAACTGAAGAACAAAACTAAACTAAAGAACTATCTTAACTAAAGAACTATCTTAACCAAAGAACGAATCATAACTAAAGAACTAATTTAACTTAAGAACATATCTAAACTAAAGAACCATCTCAACTAAAGAACACATCTAAACTAAAGAACTATCTTAACTAAAGAAAACATCTAAGTATGGTATGGTATAGTATGGTATGGCATGGCATGGTATCTGGGAATTTATAAAGCCCCTCTCACAGTGTAAACTATTCAGAGGCGCTCTCAGCGTGTGAGCCTCGCGGAAAGAGACAAGACTTTAAACGATGAACAACAGAGAGAACCTAGTAAGTCCCAAGCAGTACCAAGAGAAGGGAGCTCCGTAGGGATGGGCCCACGACAGCGAAAGAGCGAGACTGAGCCATAGCAGTGCTCACCCGGAGCGGAGATAGGAAGCCAATGCAAAACATCAGTCATATAAGTAGAGATGGACGAGAATCGAGAACGACGAGCAATGTGTCCGGCAGCCGCGTTAATACCGATTGAAGAGCAGAAAGACGGACTTTCGGAAGGCCTACCAGTAAAGAATAACAATAATCAATGCGGCAACAAATGAATGCATGGATAATGGTAGGCCTAGTGAAAACTGCAGGAGAGACGGATCGACGGATAGCTCGCAGTCTCCTCAAGTGGTAGTAGCGAGTGCGAGTAAGTAAGGAGAGGTGAGAAGCATTAAGGTTAGTGAACTGTCTAAGGTGACCCCAGGTCGCGGACTTTCGTAGAGTATGAGGAGTTCGGAAAGTGAGCTGAGAGAAGTGAGAAATCAAGTTTAGATAATTGCTGCTTTGAACCAAACCAAATGAGTTGGGTTTTACAGGAGTTTAGGGGTTCAACCGATTAGAGAACATCAAAGAGCGAAGATCTTGAGAAAAGGAAGTCAACAAGAAGAAGTTGGTCAGCTGGGGGACCATGGACATAAGTTTGCACATCATCAGCATAGAGATAGCCAGATGCTTGGAGAAGAGAGAGTGAATGTCAGAGGTAAAAAGAATGTAAAGGATACCTAGATAGGACCAAGAACAGAACCCTGGGGGACACCAAAGTTAATCACAACCCAGGGCATTCTTGAGGTAGGCTCATGATCATTGATCACCCTTTGCGTCCGGTCAGTAAGATAGGATTGAAACCAGCAGAGAGGGAGACCAGATAAGCCACATGAGATTTGAAGACGGCGAAGAATGATCTTGTCAACCCTATTCTTCCGTTGACAATCCTTCTGATTAAATTCTTGTTCTCTTCGTACTTAACGCCTATTTAACGTTCACCTTTTGAACACTAATTCTACGTATAAGTATAACCTGAATTAATCAGCAACACAGTTTAATATCTTTTCAGTTTAATAAGAAACAAACAGACAGAACTCAATTCGATTACAACTCAACTAGTCAGCCACACTACTACAGCGAACATCGAATTCAAACTTCTCTAGTCAGCATAATTCTTCGCGCCTCTTGACACACCTGTCTTCTGTGCGCCTAAGCGAACTCTAATAATATACATATAGCGCGCCGCTGCCGAGATTGGCCGGCCGCGCGTGTCACTAAGACTAAACGTTATACATCTATCATATATACATATACACGTGAAACTAAAGTAAGCGCACTAAATATATACGCTAAATATCTCGCACTGCAAAACTGTACACAAAACTCAGTTCACATTACCTCCTTCCTTTTTCTGGAATTGAGCAAATTAAATTTCAAAATTTGCGAAATTACCATAATACATGAAACATATATATATCTAACTAATTAATGAACAGTCTTACGATTACTTATAACCTTGACAAACAATCAGCAATAACATTCAATCTGCCCTTCTTGTACTTCACCTCAACATCAAAAGTTTGTAAGGCTAACGCCCAACGCACAAGTTTAGCAGACTTAGACATTGACTCAGTCAAATATGTAAGAGGATTGTGATCAGTAAAAATGAAAATTTTCGATCCAATTATAATTTCTTTTAACTTGTTTAAAGCCCAAACAATAGCATAGGCTTCCTTTTCCACAGTAGCCCATCTCTTCTGGGTATCAGTTAATTTCTGACTGATAAATGACACAGGGCGTTCTATTCCCTTGTCGTCCATCTGCGTTAAAACAGCACCGACTGCAAAGTCACTACTATCGCAGTACAAATTGAATGGTTTTCCCACTTCAAAAACATATAATACTACTTTGGATCGCACAGCCTCTTTAAGTAAATCAAATGCTTGCTGATGTTCAACAGTCCAATCAATCTTATCAGAAACACGTTTACTAGTTAAATCAGATAAAGGTTTCGCAATCTGTGCAAAGTCCTTAATAAACTGTCTGTAATAATTAAAAAATCCAAGCAGTTGCTTAACTTGCTTCTTAGTTTCTGGGATCTTCAAATTAGTCAAACTTTCAATTCTGTCTGGATTCATCTTTATCTTACCAGACCCAACCACATGACCGATAAACCTTACTTCACTCTTACCAAATATGCATTTTTTCAAATTCAAAGTAACGTTATGCAATCTCATTTGCATCAAAAATGCATCTAGATGCTGCAAGTGAATATTCCAACTGTCAGAATGCACAGCAATGTCATCAACATACGGTTCTGCAAAGTCACTTATAGGCTGTAAAACTAAATTTATCGCCTTAACAAAAGTTCGTCCAGAATTTATCATTCCAAAAGGAACACGAGTAAATTCATACAGTCCATTATGTGTTACAAAAGCTGTCTTCCATTGATCAGATTGTTTTACAGGACAAGTCCAATAAGCACTTCGACAGTCCAAAATGGAAATCACATTAGACTTTCCAACTTTGTTCAAAACGTCTCTGACAATCGGCATCGGATATTTACAATCCACTGTGAATGAGTTAATGTATCTGTAGTCACAGGCAAGTCTTAAAGATCCGTCTTTCTTTTTAACAATAACCAAAGGGCTTGCCATTCTGCTCGATGATGGTTTAATAATGTTTGTTTTTAACATTTCTTTGATCTGACGTTCCACTTCTGATCGATAAATCAAAGGAATTCGGTATGCTGCAAATTCCTTTTCACGAAATCCTGGTTTTAGTTCAATTTCGTGTTCAACCAATGTACATAATCCGGGTTTTTCTGAAAATCTGTCACAGTATTTGTTCAAGACTTTCAACAACTGTTCTTGCTGAGTTACTGTTAAATGGCTAATTTGTTCAGGATCGAGGTTAAGTGAATTCTTGTCATCTTGAACCTCATTCCTCATTGGTAATTCAACCACTGAACCAAAATCTTCATCTTCTTCAACGATTAGCCCACAACTTAATGCTCGAGTTACATATTTTCTGATCTTGTTGGCGTGAATTATTCTTCGACCATTTTCACCCATATCGACTAAATAAGAGTACTTTGATCTTCGATGTATGATCGTACATGGACCATGCCATCGAGAAATAAGTTTGTTTGTTGACGTTGGATACAAAACTATGACTTTCTCACCAGCTTCAAATTCTTTGTGCTTTGCTCTCTTGTTATACTGATTCGTGTATTGTAATTGCTTTTCTCGAGAGTAAGATTCTGCAAACAATAATGCTTTCTCCATATTTTCTTTGAGTTCTTTCAAATACTTTTCTGGTTTAACTCCAACATGAGGTGGTAAGTTTATTTCTCTAGTCCAACTCTCTTTTAATATTGCCAATGGTCCTCTCGGAATTTTCCCATAGACAAGCATATATGGTGATACTCCAGTAGTTGCATTCGGCACTTCTCGTAATGCCCACACTGTGAAAGGAATTATCTTGTGCCATTTCCTCGGGTTGTCTATTATCACATGATGGATCATCTTTTTAAATGTCTGATTCCATCTTTCTACTAATCCAGCAGCCTCTGGGTGTCCTGGTGTGTCGAATCTTGGACTACAGCCCATTAAATTGAGAAATTCTCTTGTCAAACTGGCTGTGAAGTTCGTTCCTTGGTCACTTGTAATCACGGACGGCACACCAACGTTCATGAATAGTTCCATCAACGCTTCACACACAGCCTTCGCTGTCAGCGATTTCAATAAGAAGATTGTAGGCCATCTGGTGCACGAGTCCACAATGCATAAACAATACTTGTGACCTGCAGCAGATACTGGATCGATCGGGCCAACGAGGTCCATCGTCATTCTCTTGAAGGCGACCTCTTCTCTTGAGACCGGAGTGATAGGCACTCTATCCATCACCAAACTCCTTGCCTTTAGTTGACATTTTTCGCATGACTTACAAAATTTCACAATGTCTCTTCTCATCTTTGGCCATACAAAAGATAATTTTATTCGTTCTCTTGTTTTCTCTTCTCCTAGATGTCCTCCAAATACCGATTCATGCGCCAATTCCATCACTTTAATTCGTCTCTCTTTTGGTAACACTAGTTGATATATCGTCTGGTCTAATATCTGATATTTCTTATGCAATAAACCGTTGATCACACAGAATTCAGATTCTTTCTCTTGTGCTAACTTCCACCACGGCTTCAACGATTCATCCTTTCTCTGTTGCTCTTCGAACTTCTTCGAATCGGCAATCTGCACCTTTTGTTCTTCATCCATCTCTTCATCTCTATACAAGTCTCCTATCCCCACATCACATTCATTGTCTTCTTCAGTTTCATTTAATGTGCCATTCTCGCATGCAGCCATCTCTTGCTCGTTCATCTCTGCTATTACACCATCTCGCGATAAGCTTCGTTGCTCATTACTTTCGTTTTCCTCATCACTTGAACTTTCAGTTTCATTCTTTTCATCAACATCTACCATTTCCTGTTTCCGACTCTGCGCTCTCGTCATTACATTTGCTCGTACACTCACATCTCCTTGTATCGTTTTAACTTTCATCTGTGGTACGGCTTTTAATTCGGCAATTATCTCTGGATGCAACAAGAATCTTTCTGTACTGCCCATCTTTGCAATACTAGCACACATCAAGGTGACATAAGGTGTAAGTGAACACTGGATTTTACGCGGAAATCCCTCTTCTTTCACGTCACTACCACACAATCTAACATCCACTTTCACTAACTTCGCAGGAATGGCATCTCCTGCCACACATTGCAAATTCACTTTTCCAATTTGTTCCACCTTCATGCCTTCCAGTAATTCTTCACTAATCACCGGAATTTCTGCTAGAACTAGCTGCTGCCACTGGAACTGGACAAAATTTAACCAAATGTTTGTCTGAACCACAGTTGTGACAACGCTTCACAACTGTATGGTATGGTTGTGAAATACCTCGTTGTTCATTTCCTTCATATCTCTTATACTGCGTAAACGATGTGTTGCCTTCCCTCTTGGCAAACGGCGCTGACGATTTGTTAAATCCCTGACGACCAAACGTCACTTCTCTGGTTTCATTGGGTACAGGGACATTAGCCTTGACTTCTTTACCTTTAAACTGATTCCCTGTTTCTGGATTACTTTTCCACTTTCCACTCTGGCTTTGGTTTACGGAACGTTGAGAAGGATAACTGTTTATATTTGGGATCGCAAACCCAATTCGATTGTTTACATGAATGTCTGCTAAGTCTGCCACTGCACTAGCTTGAAGACAGTCAGTTCCTTCCTTCGACAATACAAACTGTAGTGGACCTGGCGGTAAACATTCTTTCAGCTTATCCGCTACCAGCAAATCAAAGAGCGTATCATACTCTCTGTTCACGTTTCGACTTCTCACGTAATAGTTTAGTAAGTTCTTCAGTCTTGCCGTAAACATCGTATAAGTCTCTTCTGTTGTCTTCTTAGCATCCACAAATCTGGCTCTGTATTCTCTCGAGGTCAATTTAAATTCTTTTAATAAGTGCTGCTTGACTTTATCGTAATTGTCTAGATCATCGAATGACAATCTATTCAGAACAGTTCGAGCTTTCGGCGTCATCAATGGTAGTAATAATTTAACCCAAAACGGCTTCTCCACAGCAAAGCTACGAAACGCGTTCTCGACTGTTTCAAAATATAATGGCACCTCCATCATATCAGTTGGCATTTGAGGCAATACATGCTTCATTGCATCACCTATTTTCTTAATTTTTGACACCAAAGTTTCACTTTCTTGCTGTTTCCTTCTTTCAGCTTCCCGTTCTTCTCTCATTTGCGTTTCTTTCAATGTCAATTTTGATTTCTCCAGTTTCAGACGTTCTTGTCTTTCTGTCTCTGCCTTTTCCAAACTTTCTTTCTGAAATTTGAGTTCTTCTTGTCTTATCTGTTCTGCGCGTTCTAACTCTAACGTTCGCGCTTTTTCTTTTTCTTCTTCACGCATTCTCTTTGCTTCAATCTGTTGCTGACGTACCTCTTCATCACTTTTTCTAGCTTTTTCAAATTCAATCATCTGCTCCAATCTTCTTCTTTCAGCATCTTCCCTATCTCTTTTCAACTGTTCTAACTGAATCTCAAACTGATTCTTTTGCAATTCAAGTTCTGCCTTACGCACTTGTTCTGCTTTATCTTCTCTCTCTCTTTGCAGACGCAATTCCTCTTGCCTTGCAAGTTCCGCTTTCTCTTCTTTCTCTCGCTGCAAGCGCAATTCTTTCTCTTCTTTCTCTCTCTGCAAACGTTCTGCTTTCTCTTCTTTCTCTCTCTGCAGACGTTCTGCTTTCTCTTCTTTCTCTCTCTGCAAGCGCAATTCGTCTTGTCTTACACGTTCTGCTTCTTGTCTCCGTTTATCTTCTCTTTCTTTCTCTTCTTGTCTACGTTTCTCCTCTCTATCCTTCTCTTCCTGCCTAGTCATCATCATCCACTGCATCAACATCTCCATAGACATAGGCGCAGGAGGTTTTTCAATAGCCTTTTCTACGGCACCGCCAACGGCACCTTCTTCTTCGACTTCTTCTTTCACCCACACTTCAGCGAGTTCCTGTATCATGTCACCACGTGACATACCTTCTAATTGTTCTTCTTTAAAACCGGCTTTCAACAAACGCTGTTTTAGCCTTTCCGTAGACATCTTCTTAATATCTGCTTGTCTTTCAGCACTTAGTTTCTCCATCTTACTTGTTTACTTTGGTGATTTCTCTTTTCAAAGAAGTCACGGTTTTTCTTGTTGTGTGAATCGATAAACAAACGGGATTTCTTTTGTATTTGTTCGTGAAAAACAACGAAATTTTTATACCGTTTCTCGTGTTCCACCGTCGTTGATATCGTAAACTCGTCACACAGCACACAACGCGTAGATTCTTCTAACACCGTTGTAAATTCTTTTATCACCGTCGTAGATTCTTCTATCCGCCGAAGGAGGTGATAACGTGAATTTTAATCCACCGTGAGTTTATATCCACCGTGAGTATTTATCCACCGTGAGTATTTATCCACCGTGAGTTCTTATCCACCGTGAGTTCTTATCCACCGTGAGTTCTTATCCACCGTGAGTTCTTTTCCACCGTGAGTTCTTATCCCACCGCTGCCACCAAATATGTCAACCCTATTCTTCCGTTGACAATCCTTCTGATTAAATTCTTGTTCTCTTCGTACTTAACGCCTATTTAACGTTCACCTTTTGAACACTAATTCTACGTATAAGTATAACCTGAATTAATCAGCAACACAGTTTAATATCTTTTCAGTTTAATAAGAAACAAACAGACAGAACTCAATTCGATTACAACTCAACTAGTCAGCCACACTACTACAGCGAACATCGAATTCAAACTTCTCTAGTCAGCATAATTCTTCGCGCCTCTTGACACACCTGTCTTCTGTGCGCCTAAGCGAACTCTAATAATATACATATAGCGCGCCGCTGCCGAGATTGGCCGGCCGCGCGTGTCACTAAGACTAAACGTTATACATCTATCATATATACATATACACGTGAAACTAAAGTAAGCGCACTAAATATATACGCTAAATATCTCGCACTGCAAAACTGTACACAAAACTCAGTTCACAGATCTCATGAACGATCATGTCAAAGGCTGACGATGCATCAATGAAAGCTAGAAGAGTACGGCAGGACTTATCCATATATAGCCAGGTAGATGTCAGATAGGAGGAATAGGACAGTTTCAGTGGAAATGAGCTGCTCTAAATCCAGATTGACAAGATGGGAGAAGGCGAGACTGTTCAAGATAGGGAAGAAATTCTATAGCAACTATATATACTCTCGTGTTTTAGACAGAAAGGTGAGGTTAGCAGTCGGGCGACAGTTTGAACAAAATATATATATATTATTAGGGTAAAGGTTAGGATTTTTAGAGTAGGAAGAACTAGGGTCCGCTTTTGTGATGTCGGAAGGGACCCTTCAATAAGGGACCGATTAAAGGTATAGACCAAAAATGGGGCTATAGCATCTAAAACAGTAACAATGACGAATGGTGGGAGAGGGTAAAGTTCACATGATTTATGGTTAGAGGAATTTATGAAATTATGACTCGACGAAGTTCATCCTCCGAGATAGCCCGAGTCTCCGCCGAGAGCCATCGAAGTGGAGGAGAATATTGGTGGTGGAGCATCAGCAGTGGAAGCCCGGAGTGCCTTAAGTTTGTCCATCTGTGAACGATCGAAGGAAGTTCTCCGCCGAGAAAGTCGGAGACGTAGCTTTGTTGGAGGTATGGCCCAGTAGACCCTATATGGTAGCCCATAGAGGCTCTTTTCGTTCTTAGTTACTTAGTTCTCCCAATAGTGGACCTCTTTCGAGCTTTAAAGGCAAGCGTTTAACTACCTGGTTAACTAAGTAAGCAAGTGTTTAACCATGCAGGGTGAGAATTGTCGGGGAGTTGGGGGGGGGTTCAACTCCCTAGTCTTTCTTAGGACCTCATAGTTAAGCCTTCATTGCACAACCCAACTCCACATGAATCAAAGTCTAACACCAGGGCCGTTTTTAACACAGGTGCAAATGGTGCGGCGCACCGAGGGCCCCTGAGCCGAGCGTGTACAGCAGTTTTGTTGCTATTTGCTAAATATCGTATGCAAGTCTCAGCCTGTCTTCAAATTTCTGTAAAATTGTAAGTGTAAGGAAACACTAGTGATTATATTGATTTAATTCACTTACACTGTTTGCTACATGGTACTATCATGGGCGTCTTTGTTTAGGCGTAATCTTGAAAATTTAACGTATAGAGTTCTGTCTTGGTAATATGGAAATTCATATTGTCAACCCCGATATGGGAAGATTCATTCACTCGTGTCGACTAATTGGTATCGCATTCCTTTTACCAGCGGCTGTTGTGTTGTTTTTAGCCGATCGCTGCGAGATTACGGGTCGGGCTGGTGAACCGCGGAGTCAGAACGTTATTTATAATATGTATATTTATACACATCCATAAATATATATATATATATACATATGTAATTGACACTGGCTGGAGCGACAGTCTCTAAGTAATGAGCTTCTTCCCTTAGACGCCAACTAACACACGTTCTGCCAGACTTTTTAAATATAGGCGTATACCCCGCTAGCTTCGGAGCCAGTTCCAAGCCTGGATGAAGGAGGAATGCGAATCTATTGATCTTTGTTGTCACACGGGTCATTAAACTGAAACTTCTACTACTACGCTTTGTGAGTCAGTCGGGCAGTATTAATAATTACAGGAACGGAGAAGACGAACACTTCTGAGTAGAACAATTTCGTAGGAACTGTGAGGGTCGACTGCGTTGAGGCCTTGAGGGTCTTAAAAACTTGTTAGGAACGGAACAGACATGTCGAGTCGTTTGTTTTTCGTTCGAACAGGTGTTGTGTAGTCGGTCAGACTTTACCGAAGAAAAGGTACGAGTGTTCTTGTAATACAACCGTGAAGTTCTTGGTTAAGTTTGTTTCGTGGTTTTACGTGTACCGGTACTTTCTCTTGAAAGTGAGCGCTGAAGAAAGTATATCTACGTAGGCGTTTCACGTGTGTTGTCTTGCTGTCCCTGTATGAAACCGATTCCGTCTTGGACTGGGAAGGTATAGGTTTGCTCGTATTAGGCCTACTTTGAGGGAGGGAAAATAGAGTAAGGGAATATTTGTGCAAACTCTTTGCTTGATCATTAGGCCTATTTTATTTTTTTCTATGCAATTTTGTTCTATGCAAAAACGCAACCCCCATAAACAAATTTTGCTCCCCTAAAAATTGTTGCGCCCCTAAAAAAAGACGCCTATGGGTAATGTACGTAACATGCACCCACAGTCCATAATAGATCCATGCATGCACCCACTCTCTCTGTTTACATGACCGTGAATCCGTGACATCACATCATGGGGCCTAATTATAGGAGACCTAGGCCTTTGTAGCCTATAGTTAGCGCAGTGTTTGACTGAATTTGACGTGTTCACTTTGCTTAAAAGTTAAAATGTTAAATTTAGCAAGTGGCTGTGCCTCTCGAGATCTGTGACTGTTAGGCCTACGTTACTACGTATAAATAATACTGAGTTCGAGAATTCACTTATATTCAGCAAAACATTGTAATCGAATGGAAACCTGTTTTGGCCGAATTGATTAATCAATCTTAGTTTTACCGATACAACAGATCGAGCAAACGACGCCCGAGCCTGACCTGCTAATGCAGCAAACTTTGGATTCAAGTATTTCAACCTCGGGTAATAGGGCTACCTTTGAATTTGAAAGTGAGATGATTATCGAGCAATAAGATGATGATCAAAATACGCTCAGTGAAATTAATGAAGCCCAATTAGCCCGTGACAGTCTTCCGCACACAACTGAGCAATCACCAAAGGTCGTTATCATCGACAACCCGTTAGAGCCCTGCGCCGGCCGCGCCGCGCCGCCGCCGCCGACATTTCGTGGGCGCCGCCGCCGCCGATTTTTGCTTGTCGGCGCGCCGCCGCCGCCGCCGCCGACAATCGGTCGGCGCGCCGCCGATGCCAATTTGACATGCTTAATTGTTATTGTTGCATTTTTCATGTTTTGCATGATATTGCGAAAAATTGTTGCCTTGGTGCGAAATGGAAGTGGATATCTTGTACTTACTTACTTTATTTTATTTTTTTGTTTTTTTGCGACACTTGATAAGCAACACGAATTGGTGTCGGCAATGCTGTGAGCGTATGATATCACCAATTCGTGTTGACTTTCCACTATTTTTAAAAATTAAACTAAAACTATTTTCCAACTAAAAAAATAGTTTAACTAAAGTTGGCAACTGATTCTGGAAATTAGTTAACTAAACTAAAAAAAAGTAGCTTAACTTTTCATAATTTTTCCATTTTTTCCAACTTTTCACGACAAATATTTTCACAATAACAGAGGTAAAGTGAACTGCAATAATGCAGAGCGTCAGTGACAATTTCACCTTCAAACTATGCAATATATACTATTCTAGAATGCAGTTACAGGCGTACTCTCGTTATTGACACTGCACCTTAGGCTACTATAAACTGTACTGTGTGCAATAAGGAAGTAAACGTCGCGTTGAGTTGTTGACAGACTGTGTTCAATGCTCATTGTTGAAAAATCGTTGCATATTGCTGAATTTTTAGTTAAACTTTTCAGTAAGTAGGCCTAACTAAATTTTTTTAGTTAAACTATGGTTTTAACTAAACTATTTTTTTATAGTTAAACTTCATCCTTAACTACATTTTTTAGTTAAACCAAAAGTTTGTAACTTTTTAGTTAACTATTGCCCATCACTGATAGTGACTGATGCTTCTGACTAGGGCACGCCGCGCTGCGCCGACGCCGACATTTCGTGTGCGCCGCCGCCGCCGATTTTGGTTCGTCGGCGCGCCGCCGCCGCCGACCCAAAATGACCGGCGCGCCGCCGCCGACACTATGACGTCGGCGCAGGGCTCTACAACCCGTAAATGACATTGGATACTTCATTAGCCAGTGTTTGTCAAACCTTCGAGGGGGCAGAAAGTTGATATTGTAAAAATAGGAGCATAACAGCCGTGCATGAATTTTCCCAAAACCGGTAAAAATCACAGATCATTCTCAGAGAGTTACTACAGCAGCACTATACGATCTCGGTGGAAACTGACCAAAATGGTGGCTTAATTAGCTATTCTCCATCTTTGGATGATGCATACTGCCACAGCTGCTGGTTGTTTTGTGAGGGGCAGCCAAAGCTGTGGAAAGACTGGAAACACTTGAGTATCAGATTAGCTGAACACAGCAAACTCAAGACACATCTCGCCATTTCTGTTTGACACAGGAGACATTTTCCCATGCACTGAAATGTTGCACCACCTGTTCGTAAAGCTGCCAATCGGAATCTCGTCCGCTGAACGTTCTTTTAGTGTCCGGCGTCTTTTGAAGATTCCTTTACGGACAACCCATGACATCCCATATAGGTCTTCCGACTTGGCGTTTTTGTCAATTGAGAGCAATCTAGCAAACGACTTGCAACTGGACCAAGTTTTTGACGCGTTTATGTCACAAAAAGCTAGACGTGGAATTTGGGCTGTTTAGCCTGAATTTGCTGGATTTCACCAAACTGCGTGACTGCATGTGAGAGATGAACACGGACTTTGCTGATATTTAGGCCTAGCTGATATTTTGGTCTGTGACATTTGCTCATTTGCTGCAGGCTGCAGCGTTCAAGAATTAATTACATATTTAAGATTTATCAGATTTTATTGACAAATTGATTTTACACACTGTTGAAGTGTCCATGTGTAGGCCTACACTAACTGAAACAGTCAGTGGCCGTCACTTAGGCCCTAATAGTGTCATAGTGTGTATAAGAATTATAACTAATTGATAAATAGGATATAAAAGCCTATTAACTCAGTGAAAAGGTCATGCAGATAGCAACATTAACTACTAGAAAAGCCTTAGATATAATTTTTGATGATATTTATACGCCGTACATGGTATTGGCAAACCAACGGCCGCTCGACCAACACGGGCCCCTTTTGTAACTTTTTGCACCGACATTCGCGGAACCTTAAAAACGGCCCTGTCTAACACCCCCCCTCCAGTCTTTTTTCTACAATTCTCATACTGTGTTTAACTACCTGCCTTTTAAAACGGTTTTAGGCAACTACCTCACTGACCTTTTCGTCCCTCACGGAAGGTTGAAAGAAGGAGGTGTAATTTAGATGCAGATGCACTGGTCATAACCCTTCCCCCTATCCACATTTGTCCTCATTTTAGTGACCCTCCCTCCCCTCATTTCGGACTCCTTTATGGATGACCCCTAATGCCTTTCTCGGGCGATCGCCTAGAAATGTCGCAATCACATCGCCGTGTGGAGTACAAACTGCAATATGATTGGCTGCGGCACATCCTGGGGTTCCATAAAGGATTTTGGAGTTAGGCTAAGAATAGGTGGTGCAAGGCTTGTAGTCACATAAACAAAGACTTGTAGGCCTACTCCCATAATACCTTTCTCAAACATAAGTAGTAAACAATAGCGTTGTTCTGGCCCACTTTTTACCGTATGAAGCGTTGTTCTGGCCCACTGTTTACCGTATGAAGCGTTGTTCTGGCCCACTGTTTACCGTATGAAGCGTTGTTCTGGCCCACTTTTTACCGTATGAAGCGTTGTTCTGGCCCACTGTTTACCGTATGAAGGATTGTTCTGGCTCACTTTTTACCGTATGAAGGATTGTTCTGGCTCAATCGTTACAGACAGAGGTTCTAACGAAATTAATTCTTTTATATTTAATATATTTTAATTATATTTGAAACCTAATTTGTACTCTTACACGATTTATTTTTCACATGTATATGAAGAATAAACATATTTCTTGCAGCAATTTTAAGTAGAGCCTATATTTAAATTATTTTGAACTTCACCCATTTGTATAGCGCCCTAGCAGAGCGAGGCTTATTTGAATATGGTATTTTAAAATATATATTATGTTATAATCTAAGATATATTAAAAGTTGTACTCTTTCGCAAACAGAAAAAACAGACAAACAGTCAAACAGACAAACAGAGAAACAGACAAACAGGCAAAACAGACAAACAGACAAACAGAAAAACAGAAAAACAGACAAACAGACGGTCAACATATTTTGACATCTTAATAATAATAATAATAATAATAATAATAATAATAATAATAATAATAATAATAATAATAATAATAATAATAATAATAATAATAATAATAATATGGAAGCGTTTTAAGCAAGAAGAGAGAGAGGACCCATGAGCTAACCCGGAGGTAGCCATGGATATGAAGTGTTAGCAACATCAGTTTCTAAGACTCGGAATATGTTTAAATACATTTAATTACAAAACGCGAAGAAACAAAGATCGTTAGGTTCTACAGTTGGGAATGAACGCACAGCCTGTCATTAATTAGCATATAGTTGAGTTCTCTAAATTATTTGCTAAGAAATACAAAACTGATAAGTAAAAGAGAAGGAAGAACTCTAAATTATTTGCAAAGAGATATAAAACTGTAAAGTGTGGAGAGCGAGCAGAATTGAAGGTACATTTTAGTGGCTTAGCGCTGGGAGCAGAGGCAGGAACGCTGAGAAGTTGCGGGAAGATCTGAGAAGTTGCCGGAAGATCTGAGAAGTTGCGGGAAGCGCTGGGAAGCTGCGGCGGCGGCGGCGGCAGCGGCGGCGGCGGCGGCGGCGGCGGCAGCGGCGGCGGCAGCGGCGGCGGCAGCGGCGGCGGCGGCAACGGCGGCAGCGGCGGCGGCGGCGGCGGCGGCGGCAGCGGCGGCGGCAGCGGCGGCGGCGGCAGCGGCGGCGGCGGCAGCGGCGGCGGAGGCGCTGGCGGCGGCAGCGGCGGCGGCGGCGGAGGCGCTGGCGGAGGCGCTGGCGGTGGCGGAGGCGCTGGCGGAGGCGCCGGCGGCGGCGGCGGTGGCGCTGGCGGCCGAGGAGGCGGTGGCGACGGCGACAGTGGGAAATTTGTTGGAAAGGTAGGTTTTCGATTGAAGCAGTTCAGAGCATTTTGGGTGACGAAACTTATATGTATGGTATTTCTACCGGGGACATGTGTGAAGTCTGAACGTACAATTTATGGAAACTTAAAGTGTTTGTCTGAAATGCATGTGAACTTGTACCTCTTTTGGAAAATTTTGTTGACACATATATGAGAGTCTAACTGATAAAGTATGAAACATGGGGTTACCCTCCCTTCTACCCTCCTTTCTACACCCTCTCCCTTCACTCTTTTCATCAGTTACAAGTCCATTTTAGAACTGCAACCAAATTGAAAGCACTCGAAATGTTGAAATTCACGCGAAATCAGTTGAACGCAGTCACCCGAAACGGTTCGGTTGAGTGCACACACACTGGGCGATTCCCGCACCGTATACCTTTCACCAGCCTCCACCCATTCCCTCCCCTTACGCAATTCAACAAAAGCTCTAACACGCACGAATGACCATTCTCATTAGTGTATTGACCAAGGGTTTTGACCATATCGGGAGCACAATGATAATGCCCAAGGCATACACTGGAAAGAAAAACCAGGTCAAGCTCCTTTGTTTTGAATACCTGTATATTAACTTGAGTGCACCAACTCACCTGTTGTATACCTGGCGGTCTTTACCTGTCATACATTCAAACACACCTACAGCAATCGAAATATATATTTACTTTCATCCGTCATACATGGCCAAGCATTATTTACCTATGTTAAAAACATATACATATTGTCTAAATCATTTTATTCTATACGTACAAAACTGCACTATACGCTATAGGCATATGTGATGGAAACACGGCAAAATTGTAAAAGCACAACTTGTGTGAAAAATGAAGATCTTTGACTTTAGTATTTGCATGTAAAGTGGACCTTCTACATATCTGACAAGTTCGGTCACCGAAACTAGATTTTTGTATGCTTCAAGAGCATGTCAAAGAAACTTTGTTGACTCGGCATAGAAATTGTATTACTGAAATGGATCAATTTGTAATACGCAGCTCATGTCTGTAAGTAATTGATAATTTTTGCAAGCATTTGAAAAACCCTTGAGAATGAAAATACACAAAGTCTCACACAAATTGAAGTTGCTGCTGTCACATCAATTTCACCACCTTGACTCTCCAAATGCAAAGCCACTCATTTTTCAAATTTTTCGCTCCAACGCTCTCAAAGAACTATCATACAGAGCAGTTTCGCCATTCACAGTCTCCAAAAAATGAGCAGTTTAGGTGGTTTTCACATACGCTTCAATCTGAAACACGTCTTTTCCAACAAATTGTATGTGTGCAAATCACCTCTAGGATTAAACTTCATCTAGAAATAATATGACAACATCAGAATTCGCTAAAATGTGACGTGTATTCCAAAGGAAAACACTCTATTCCCACAAATTGTAACCCCATGTTTCATACTTTATCAGTTAGACTCTCATATATGTGTCAACAAAATTTTCCAAAAGAGGTACAAGTTCACATGCATTTCAGACAAACACTTTAAGTTTCCATAAATTGTACGTTCAGACTTCACACATGTCCCCGGTAGAAATACCATACATATAAGTTTCGTCACCCAAAATGCTCTGAACTGCTTCAATCGAAAACCTACCTTTCCAACAAATTTCCCACTGTCGCTGTCGCCACCGCCTCCTCGGCCGCCAGCGCCACCGCCGCCGCCGCCGGCGCCTCCGCCAGCGCCTCCGCCACCGCCAGCGCCTCCGCCAGCGCCTCCGCCGCCGCCGCCGCTGCCGCCGCCAGCGCCTCCGCCGCCGCTGCCGCCGCCGCCGCTGCCGCCGCCGCCGCCGCCGCCGCTGCCGCCGCCGCTGCCGCCGCCGCCGCCGCCGCCGCCGCTGCCGCCGCCGCCGCCGCCGCCGCCGCTGCCGCCGCCGCCGCCGCAGCTTCCCAGCGCTTCCCGCAACTTCTCAGATCTTCCGGCAACTTCTCAGATCTTCCCGCAACTTCTCAGCGTTCCTGCCTCTGCTCCCAGCGCTAAGCCACTAAAATGTACCTTCAATTCTGCTCGCTCTCCACACTTTACAGTTTTATATCTCTTTGCAAATAATTTAGAGTTCTTCCTTCTCTTTTACTTATCAGTTTTGTATTTCTTAGCAAATAATTTAGAGAACTCAACTATATGCTAATAAATGACAGGCTGTGCGTTCATTCCCAACTGTAGAACCTAACGATCTTTGTTTCTTCGCGTTTTGTAATTAAATGTATTTAAACATATTCCGAGTCTTAGAAACTGATGTTGCTAACACTTCATATCCATGGCTACCTCCGGGTTAGCTCATGGGTCCTCTCTCTCTTCTTGCTTAAAACGCTTCCATATTATTATTATTATTATTATTATTATTATTATTATTATTATTATTATTATTATTATTATTATTATTAAGATGTCAAAATATGTTGACCGTCTGTTTGTCTGTTTTTCTGTTTTTCTGTTTGTCTGTTTGTCTGTTTTGCCTGTTTGTCTGTTTCTCTGTTTGTCTGTTTGACTGTTTGTCTGTTTTTTCTGTTTGCGAAAGAGTACAACTTTTAATATATCTTAGATTATAACATAATATATATTTCAAAATACCATATTCAAATAAGCCTCGCTCTGCTAGGGCGCTATACAAATGGGTGAAGTTCAAAATAATTTAAATATAGGCTCTACTTAAAATTGCTGCAAGAAATATGTTTATTCTTCATATACATGTGAAAAATAAATCGTGTAAGAGTACAAATTAGGTTTCAAATATAATTAAAATATATTAAATATAAAAGAATTAATTTCGTTAGAACCTCTGTCTGTAACGATTGAGCCAGAACAATCCTTCATACGGTAAAAAGTGAGCCAGAACAATCCTTCATACGGTAAACAGTGGGCCAGAACAACGCTTCATACGGTAAAAAGTGGGCCAGAACAACGCTTCATACGGTAAACAGTGGGCCAGAACAACGCTTCATACGGTAAACAGTGGGCCAGAACAACGCTTCATACGGTAAAAAGTGGGCCAGAACAACGCTATTGTTTACTACTAACATACGCCAAGAAATGAAGGCTGCTTGTGCGAACTGTAGCTTTCTGAGCTAGTCTGGAGACGTCTATAACTGAATGCTAATGTTCAATCGATCATTCATTCGATCATAAGTCGATCATTGCTTTAAAGTAAGAAAAATTCTTATCCTAGTTAGGCCCATGCCATTAGTTTTTGTAAAAATATCAACAGTTTTGCCTCTGACGAAATGATTTGGATCCAAATCTGTCACTCATTTAATTCGCTTAAGCTATAGAACTAGCCTATAGAAACTTGATAGCTCTCTCTCCTTCAAATATCACATCTCTAACCTCACACGTGTTTCCTACTGTACGACGATCTGTCTCATCCTCTGTTTTACAACGCTGGTCCATGCTTTCATTTGCTTCTGAATCCACTACTGCAATTCGCTTCTAATCGGTCTTCGTAAGGTCCGTCACATGCCTCTGCAGTCAGTCCTAAATGCACGTCTTACACGCTACTCACGCATTTCATCCTTCATGTTTGAGCACTGGCTTCCTGTCTTTGCGCGTATTAAGTTCAAAATCATTATTCTGGTGTCCAAGACATAGCAGGGTCTCGCCTCCAAACATTTAATCTACAGTGTATGTAATTCACCGGCCTCTTTCTGTCTCCTCGCATCGTTCACTTCGCTCCTCGAACAGATTTGATCTTTCAGTTACTCATACTAGAACAGCTATGGCGAAGTCCCGATCTTTTGCCTGCCTCTCTCTGGAATACACTGTCTCCTACTCGCTCTCACATTTTAATAGGTAACCCCTCGTCTTCTTTTGCTTTCCTCAAGGCTTATTTCTTTTCTCTTGGCCTTGCGCACTGGGAGCGCCTCTGAACGGTTCAGTCGGTCCCTACTGGAGGCGCTTTATAAATGTTTAAATACAATACAATACAATACAATACAATAGAAAGCAATCAATTTACGTTTTCGCAAATTTTATTTATTAATTAGTGGACTATAGTAGGGCCGTCGGAAAAAGATGCTGAGATTGGCCAGAAATGTGATCATTTCTGGCCAATCTCAGCATCTTTTTCCGACGGCCCTACTATAGTCCACTAATTAATAAATAAAATTATTACTTTTCGGCTTTTCGCTCTAAAGCCAATTGATTTGCCCTCGTAATCAATCAATCAATCAATCAATCAATCAATCAATCAATCAATCAATCAATCAATCAATCAATCAATCAATCAATCAATCAATCAATCAATCAATCAATCAATCAATCAATCAATCAATCAATATTCGTCTATTGCAAAAATCTCTGTCGACACAAACGCGACAGGATTACACAGTCTTAAAAAACATCGTAATCGTAATCTCCAAAATTCTAAAGCGCCACTCGAAGGCCAAGCGCAGGGCGCCAGCCTATTCACCAGCGCTATGTCAGATCAGAGGGGTTTCCAGGGAGTAGTCCAAGAGGTCCGAGTCCGGTTTCCAGAAGGCCAAACCAAATCAGAGGGGGTTCCAGAGAGTGGTCCAAGAGAGGTAAAAGTCCGATTTCCAGGGTACCAGATCAGGAGAGGCAGAGCAGCTGTCGTTTACGGCGAGAATAACAATTGGAAGGCGGAGTATCAGATGAGTCAGGGTAGGAGTATTTGAAAAGGTGAGACTTCAGCAATCGATTAAATCAGCTCTAAATTAGGTTTCAGTGACTAGTTAATGTTTTATAAAGCATACGGGATATAAATTAAATATATAAATATATAAATATATAAATGTATGTATTGATTACGGCCCTTACAGCTTAGTAACAGCGTACGCAACGAAGTAACTCCAATTAGTAATCACAGTCAGACTCTTGCGAGGCAAGCTATTAACGAATATAATAAGCGGCATATCGATGGTTGCCACTTCCCTAAGAAAAAACGCCATGACGTAATATCGTAATTCATAACAATTCGATGCTTATAATTAATAAAAACAGTTAAATGACGTCAAGAATGACGTAATTTCAGTCGTATAATAATTATATTCTTTATTATTTCAAACCGACAGACGCAGTAAGATTACATTGAAACATGAAAGTACAATCAATATCTTAATTAACACACGGTTTGGCAGCCATGCAAGGCGCCGCCGTAGAGGGGGTTACGGGAGTCGATTCGCGTACCTTATGCTCTCCTGGCCATGAGTGTTACCACTACTCTATCCCCTCCCCCATAAAAGAATAAGAAAAATTTCTACCACGGGTAGGCCTACACATACATCATTTAGGCCTACCAAAGATAATGACCTTGTTAAATATAATATGTCTGGGTAATTAGAACTGGTTTTAAGTAATGTGACTGGCCAGAGTTCAAAATTTTATAAACCATGAGCCTAATCTGAAACTAATTCTTTCCTGAACAGGAAGCCAGTGCAAAGATTTAAGCACAGAAGTTCAAATTTGGACGTAGCCTATTAGTTATGGCAGATCTACCAACAGAGTTCTGAACTCTTCACTGTCTGCAGCTTCACTGCCTCGGCATGTTTGCATGACTTATTGATACCAGTAAGAAGCGAATTACAGTAATCTAGGCAAATGAGAACCAACGCATTTGTATGTTAGCTTAACATGTAGCATAGGATTTATGTGTTCCGTCGCGTTTTGCATAATAAATTGCTGCGTCATTGTGTGAGGAGAAATGCAAATTACATCGAGGAGCAATTTTCAACTAGGCAGCAGTCTTTTGATCGAGTCGGTGAAATTATCAAACAGTTAAAATTTATATTACACAAAGACCTCGTGCTACCTAATTGGCACCATATTAGATTACACACATAATCTTCTAAGCAGTTGTGTGAAAAGTTTATGACGGCTTCAGTTGACGGTGAATATGCTGGTGTTTGACGCGGCTTACGTCGTGCTGGGATTTTTGGAACTTTACTTTACACTACATGCGTTGAGCCTCGAGTCATATATCGCCTATTTCGAACCTCGAATATATCGCTGTTGACGATGGTCCCTTGAGGTTCGATATACCGAAGTTTTGCTGTATGCATATTCTCAGCCACCTGAGCCACTCAAACTGTGACTGCAAATCATGAAACCAGAGCTAACAGAAGATTCTGGTAACAGCAGACACTAGCGTCACAAGAACTGTCGAGGGACATTTCTCTGGTGGCCAGAGTACACCAATATTGCACCGCTAAAATCCATTTTTGCAGATAGCCATGCTCATTGGGTGCAGAGTGGGCCCCACGGCTGTAGTCATAAAATTAGAGGCAAGTACACGCTAGTGGTTAGTTTTCCTATACAAATTGGAGGGGAATATACGCTACAGTATTTTGTGAGTATACACTACAGTATTTTAATATAAATATAAATATTTTGTGAGGCGAGTATACAGTCTCTACAGGCGAGTACACGTTGTATACCCATGTACATAGGCATAGACTCTGGGGGGTCAGCCGGGGCACGTGCCCCCCAATAATTGAGGAGCCAGGGCAATGCCCTCCAAAAATAGAGAAGAAAATTTCTTCAAAAATTAAAATATTATGTTTCAATATAGACAAATTTCTTCAGAAACAGAAAAACAGAGACATAACTTAAATACTATCAGAAATTCGTAATGAAAGCAAAGATTTATTTTTATCTTCAATTTCTTCGATATGAAACAAATTTGCATGTGAGCAAAACGCCCCATTTTATACGCATTAACGTAACACCGGAAGCCTCTGCTGACTGTCCAGACCAGAGGTGAAAAGTTTTTTCGGATTTTGGTTTTAAACAAAAAAGGAAAAGAAAACCACAAAATTTGTTTTTTGTTTAAAACAAATAAATTTCTTATTTTTGTACAAGTTATCTTAATAACATTGATTTAATGATTTTTAATTTTCGGAAATTGCAACTGAATTAAACTGAGTTGGAGCTCTTGTTAGTTACCGTATGTCTTAATTGGCCATTTTTCTCGATTTTTATGATCCGAAAATCTTAAAAACAACAAAAACTATAAAAACGAAAAAACGAGAAAAAAGAAAAAACCCAACTTTTCATCTGGAAGAAACTTGTTTTTTTGCCCCTCTGGTCCATACCCCTTGCCCCACCAATATTTTGGACAAGTTTACGCCAGTGCCCGTGTATACGCTTGACTACAGCCCTGGTGGGCCCGCACTGTACCACTGATGGCAGCTATGAGCACATTGTAAGCCAAATAAAAATGGCTCTCAGAGAAACAAGTAACGATATAAACGTACACTCTGACAACTACTTGACTCCCGGCCACATCCATGATTTATAACCAGAATGTACCCCATATTTATACAACTGCATTGGTTTAAACTTGTTTAATGGGTCAAAATTACACTTTTCTCTGTTCCCAACTCCTTTTCGTCTCAAACCTAATCCACAATTTTTCACAAATTCTCTTTCTTCCGTCATAAGAACGCTGGATTATTCAGTTAATCAAGGAAAACACTAGAGAATAAAAAGAAATCCTTCCCCACAGTTTATGTAAATTATTAGATGAAGCCTCAGATGATCTATGCTTCCATGTGCTAGTAATGGCACTCGAAGCAACCAACGACTTATGCCTTGGACATTATAACAGTGCAATAGAAGTCACTTGATTACAACAGACCACTGAGTGTTCATCAATACCTAAAATTATAATTTAAAAAGAACTTTTAGTCAAGCTTGAATTTTTTAGTTAAGGATAAAGTTTAACTGCAGAAAACTACTCTAGTTAAAGCCAAATTTTAACTAATATTGTTTAGTTATTAACTGAAAAGTTTAACTAACGAAATCAACAACTACGCAACAATCTTCCGCAATGACCACTGTCAACAACTCAACACAACGTTTACTTAATTATTAACACTGGTGTTGCCTCTGCATAGAATACATAGCATGGCACAGTGTAAATAACAACATTGGACCATAGGACTATCAGTCTAATACACGTTACATAGTTTGAAAGTCAGAAAGTGAAATTGTTATTGATGCTCTGCATTATTACAGTTCACTTAACCTCTGTAATTGTGAAAATGTTTCTCATAAAAAAATTTTTAAAGTTGGAAAAAGTTCATTTTTAGTTTATTTAACTTATTTACAAAATCTGTTGCCAACTTTAGTTAAACTGTTTTATTTTAGTTGAAAAACAGTTGAAGTTTAACTAAAAAATTAGTTTAGTTTAGTGCCTACTACTGGCCATTTGCATCAAAGTACTGCCATTATACACAAGAATCACAAGAAAGATAAATGCATTTAATATTCAATCAACAGTTAACTGATTCAATCAAGTCCTTACACTTTAATAACTCTACAGTCCGAGACAGACATATGGATTCGGTTCATACAGCTAAACACCAAAAAGCCAACTAAATTAAACTTGGTTGTTTCAATACTGCTCGACACTTATTGCACCAAATGTCTCCCTACCACACGAACGATGGAACAACTAACATCGTAAGTCGATTAGCACCACATTTGAAGACCAGTTCCAATTGATTTGCGGGTCGGTGATCCGATTTACGGATCAATAAATGAGACCATGATGTATCGCGTTCCTTTCGTAGTTGGAAGTCCCTCGTGATGGTGAGTAAGGCGGCCTGGATGCATAAGCATCCAACCTTTCCGAAGGTCAATCAGGCTGCAGTTGTAACGCAGGAAGTGAACTCCACCGCCCTGTTTAAAAATAAGATCATCTGGCATCAAGACCACACCACCATATGTAAAACTACGACAATTACTGTACATCAGTGTCCTTTACCATTCTTTACCATTCAACCCATACCATACTGGAACACGCACCCATGCAATCTGCAACATGTGCTTCTACTTTCTGTGCTTCTATATCGCAAGCGGTTGAGGACCTTCTGTTCGATCACAATCTTGTATCATGCCTTACCATCACACTGGCTCTTGCTATTCGCACTGTCCTCTTTGGGATTTTCCCTTGCACTAAAAATGACCGGACAACTTGGACTTGATTTCGCTAAATGTCAGTGCATGAATACAAAAAGGTTTCTGAACATTTATATAGCAAGTATTCCACATACCTCATAATCGACGTTTGGAGTGTTAAGCGCAAGGTTGATGGTATATGTAGAGGAATCTGAGTGAGGACGAAGGCGATCCTGTTCTCCGGGACGGTATCTCACCACAAAGTTCATGACAGCACGACCCTTGGCCCAAGAACAAAACAAAATTCATCATTAGAACTGCAGGTAAAAAACAGTATCTGAACTAATACCAAAATACCCAGAAAGGTTCGTTCAAAAGCATTTTGTAATGGTCTCGAGGATCAAAGTGTGATTTTCAGCAGTTATATTTCTTCTCCTAACTTAATATCTCATTCTTGATAGATCATTCCCACCATGGGAGTAAAGAAAATAATAATGATAATCATAGAAATAACAACAGTAGGATTATCCACAATATTAACAATATTTAGGGAAACAATTATACAGAAAATGAAATAAGCAAACAACAATAAAACTGGAGCAAAGACTGAGCATTTTTCTATATCTTGTTCTAATGCAAAAATACTTAAGCCTGGAAAAAAACGGGCAGATCTGTTGAGAATATTGCAGCCATGTAACTGACCTCCGTATAGTATCCTTCGTAAACCTTGGCATTGAGCGGGGCAATGAATTCACGCAGGAAATGCAACCAGTGCCGTTCCCATCCTATTTGGTTTGTGTGTATATCTACGGTTGGTACATTCTCGTATCCTCCCTGAAGACGACCGTCCTAATCGCAAAAGCCAAAACAAATCAACAATCACAAACTTATGTTCACCCGAAACTGTGTTTTATCTTATCACCATTCAGATTCCCTTTACTGTGCGTCAGTAAGTAATTCAAATACATAATATACAACCAAAGTCTCAAGTCTCACTGCAGCTCAGCATTGATTGGTACTAGAAACTTCTAACGAAATTTTCTCCCAGTGCATTCTTTCTGCCAACTTTGTTCTGGTGTTGAGAGCACGATCAAAAACCAATCTCCTCATACTAAAGGATCAAAAGACTATCTTTTCCAAATTCTATATAAAAATATCTAAACCCCATCTCTTCCAAATCTCATATAACATTATCTAAACTCTATCTCTTCTACATGTAAATCCCATACATTATCTAAACCCTATCTTCTAAATCCCATATAACATTATCTAAACCCTATCTCTTCCGAATCTCATATAACATTATCTAAACCCTATCTCTTCCGAATCCCATAAAACACTATCTAAACCCAATCTCTTCTGAATCCCATATAACATTATCTAAACACTATCTCTTCCAAATCCCATATAATATTATCTAAACCCTATCTCTACCAAATCCCATAAAACATTATCTAAACCATATCTCTTCTGAAATCCCACATAACATTATCTAAACCATATCTATTCTGAAATCCCATATAACATAATCTAAACCCTAGCTCTTCCAAATCCCATATAACATCATTAAAACCCTATCTCTTCCAAATCCTTATAACATTATCTAAACCCTCTAATCTAAATCACATTCCTCCACAGGCATAGCAACTCTGTCCATAAATGTCGTTGTCAAGGTCTCAGACTGTTTACATTTCTGAAGGTAAAACCTAAACTCCACCTAACAACTGGCAGAAACTGCTGCTAATCAACCAGCAGCACAATGGTCAACTGCTACCATTACTGTCTTCCATCTCTGAGCATTTGTGTCTAAGTATTTATATAGCACCTTTCAAGGCTTCTCAAAGGTTTCTGTGCCTGCCTGTACATTCCATTCTGGAACATCCCAAAAAACTAATTACATATAAAAAGAAACAATTCCAATAAACTAAGACACAGAAAGTAGAAGTTCTACGAAAATTAAATGATATAGAGAGATCATCTTACTTCATGTTTTCCACCTGACCATTCTCCAAAGATTTCCATCTCGTCAACATAGTCATCGCAAAATTTTTCCGATACTATTGGAAACCAAAATACGTCTGGACATGGCTAAAATTTCAAAATAAATTCAAACATTAAAAAAAATTAAAAGTTAAGATGAAATTAAATCTGGTTCATTCAGCAATATCTATGTCATCAACTGTTGGTTTGTGCATTACTATAACAACACTGCAGAATTTATAAGATTTTATTGGAATGGCATAAGCTAACATGATGACAACTAAAGTTTTCAAATATGTTAAAAGAAGTAATAATGTCTTAAACTACAAGATTAGAGTAGACTGAGCATGTAAAATATTCAGCTAAGTAACAAATATTAATAAGCGCTTAAAGTTACAACTATTATGCATATTACGAACTTAGACTATTTGTGAATTGTTTATTGCACAAAACAAGTATTACAATTACAGTCATCTATCACCAAGTACTGTGCAACAGGAGCCAAGAAAAGGTAATAGCTTACAGTAACACTGGCCCTTGGCTTATACTAACCTTGACCCCTTTGCAACTGTAAGAAATTTTTGAAAATAGTCAACATAAAATATGAAAATACCTACTGTGGTATGTAAATAGAATTCAAGTAACAGAGACAAAACTTGCTACGTTAGCATACTTCATCAACAGCATGGCCAAGAGATGGCACACGCACCTGCGGTAAATCCTTCTTAGCGGTATCATGCAGCACTTTGTAGTAGTCTTCGTGAATGTACTTCTTTTCCCAGGTCTGAAAGCCATATTAAAATGTCATAAAATTGTCAGCTCTTTCACCACAAATCGCGATTTATATAATAATTTTCTCAAGGCAAACTTATAAAAACACAAAATAAAAAGTTTAAATCTGTAAAACATTTCATCAGAAGAAGCTTTACAGTCACGCTTGGATAGTTCCATTTTACAAACTCATAACACAAAATAAAGAGTTTAAATCTGTACAACACTTCACAAGAACAAGCTTTACAGTCACGCTTGGATAGTTCCATTTTCACAAACTCGTAACACAAAATAAAGAGTTTAAATCTGTACAACACTTCATAAGAACAAGCTTTACAGTCATGCTTGGATAGTTCCATTTTTACAAACTCATAACACAAAATAAAAACTTAAAATCTGCAAAACATTTCATTAGAAGAATCTTTACAGCCACGCCTGGATTGTTCCATTTTCATACAATGCTTCAACAAGATTAGTAAACACATTTTTACTTCGTAAGTTATAAGTTTCATCAACGATTGTAACTGATATGTTGGTTCACTGCATTACGAATAAATAAATGCAGAGATGACATACATATCGATTGTCGAATATCTCCCACAGATCACTGTGTGTATGGGTCATGTCGTAGTTCTCGCTGTCTATTAGATGGCCATAATAAATCTGGTTGTCGAGATACATGAATATAAGCTGTCAATAAAAAAACAGACATGTAAAGTAAGAGAGAATATAGTGTGCAAAAACCTGCAGCAATCAAATATTTATGTAGCACCATTTATTACCTAAGAAGAGATGACGCTGGTACTGTTTGGGGCTCCATAACACAAACAAACTCTGACTGCATCACATTATTTTATTTCGATTGGTAACAAATGAACCCTTGTTATAATGCTACCATAGGCATGTTTACAGAAAACGGGGCCCTAGGCGCAAACATTTTTGCAGCAGACGGCCATTGTGGTTTGTTGCTAACCAGTTTGATGTTATTTTGCACAATTGCACAAAAATGAATTATTAGCCCAAATGAACAAAACAATTATAAACAATAATATACTTTTATTTGAATGCTGAACTGTAAGAAAATAGAATAAGAGGTTATATTTAAATAATTCAAAATTCAAAAATGTTATTTCTTATAATTTAAAAAAATATTTTCATTTGTTTGGGGCCCTCCGAGAATTGGGGGCCCTAGGTGCGTGCCTTGTGTGCCTATGCGTAAACACAGCAAGTACAATATTTAAAAAAGTTGCATTATCTCAAGGTAACAACATTCTAAGACTGAACTCAATATTAGATCCATATATGAATCATATTATATATCAAGCTTCAGTCTTTGGAAGATCGTGTCATTGATTCAGGGATGGTCTCAACCATGTTCTCTAAAGAATTACAACCTAATATGGAGGAGAAAAGCCAGCAGGTCAAGCAAGAGCTAGGACATTTGCCCATCAATTTGGAATGCTCTGCCTGGTTTGCTTCGGTATCCTAAGATCATGGTGGAGAGCTTCAAAAGATATTGAAGACTCATTTATTTGTGTCATCTAATTAGTACATGTAACTACCGTTACACATTTGCAGTCCATTTAGTAACATTATCTTCCACTTAACAAATTAACTTGTGATGATTCTCACCTGTTATGATTACGAACACACATTATTTAACCGAGTAGCTGAATCTTTAAAGGTGTTAGAGCAGAACTTACTTTATCACGAAGTGTTTTGCAGATGACCATATCAACGTCAATTTCAGTGTCCAGACGGAACTTTGAAAGCACCGGCAGATGGCGCTTCTGAACCAAATATACGCTATTTACATAAGGGACATTCCATATTCCCCTAAAAAAATCGATAACGAGACTGTAACAGTGTCATACCTGCAAATAATATGTCAAGCAACTGAAGCCAGAACCCAATGTATCCGAATGCAAGTATCTGAACATATATATAAATATATATATATATATTATATATATATATTATATATATATATATATATATATATATATATATATATATATATATATATATATATATATATATATATATATATATATATATATATATATATATATATAGCACCTTTCAAAATCTCATAAAGGCGCTCACAAATGTGACGATTTGACACATCTTAAAAGATGCGTCCTTAGATATGCTGAAAATATTTCTTGAGCTATTTCCGGCAGTAAAGTTCTAACTTTAAGTGCAAGAATAATGAGACAAATGCTCCAGAAAAAAGGTCCAAATCCACGAGAAAGTACGATGTCTGAATCATTGTATGCAGCGTTCATCAACCTGGTTGGAATGAAAACTGAACACAAAACTCTGATGACATGGCACCCTGATGTATCTTTCGGCCAAACTAACCACCAACACTTGCCCAAAGAGCAGGATTTTGAATATAATTCTATCGTCAAGCACGTAGGCCAAGACATGGGCAGTGTAGTTGGCAATGCCTTAAGCCGAGGAACTTGGAACTTCACTAATGTGTATGTTTCTTGCATACAATGAGTGAAGTATTTGCTGTTATAATCTCTGTACCTTTACTAAGAAATTAACAATTTAGTACTCAAGACAAACCACTAAAAATTAGAAAAATGAATACAAAACATACAGTAAATATCAAAACCTGTAACCAGCAACTTCTTTCTAGAGTGAATAAGTGGGGGCAGGGTGAAAGACCTCCAAATGTCGTTGAAAACACAAAACCCTTGTATGTAACGATTGTAGCGATTCAGACTTTATTGTTAGAAATAACATTTGTTAACATCATAGCAAGAACAGAAACTTAATTTCTTACATTCTGGTTCGTTGTACGACAGCAACGTAGTCTTCAGATCTCTTGTAGTAGCCATCACCAGTCAATGCTCCCCAGAAATTGGTCCACATTTTCCCAGGCCGTACAAGAAGTGGTGCCACGACAGATCTGAAAATCACGTAAACAAAGAATGAATGTCTTTTTTTCGGCAAACACCTGTGGTGTCAATCATCAACTTCCACGGAATTCAAAATCAAGAAATGATAAGAAAAATATGATAAATAGAGCCAACCTGAACAAGTACTGTACATTACATAAAAATTTGTCAACAAATATTTAACATGGAATTCAGTTTTTTATTATCAGGTACTAGTCAACTCATGGAACACGTTTACTCGTTGAAACTATCAGCTTTAACAGTATTTATCACTTTCATCCATACCATTATCAAAAGACTGGAGGTAGCACTTGATAAATGGCTGAGAGGAATTCTGCATATTTCACAGCATGATAAAATTCCCCATATTTCATGGCATGATAAAACAATAGGACAAAACTTTCAGAGAGAGGACAGGAGAAGAGGACATATCGAATATCATCAGAAAGAGAAGATTGAAAGATTGAAATAGATCGGGCATGTAATTCGCACAAAGATAGAATAGCCAACCAAGCGATGAGCTGGTTCCCTGCAGAGAAAAGGAAGACAGAAAACTGTCAGAAGAACATCAGAGACAACATCAGATGTTTGGAGATGTTTCGGGGTGAGGCAGGAAGACTGGACATGGACAGACATGAAAAGAGAAGCTGCGCATGTGCAGACTTGAACAGAAAGGACAAAGTACTAAGTATGTACCAAGTAGGTAACAAGTACTAAATATGTACCAGGTACTAAGTATGTAACAAGTACTAAGTATGTAACAAGTACTAAGTAAGTACCATTGCCATGATCATGAACTATCTCAATTTATTCCAATCAGAATAAACTCTTTTTTTCTAAACACATAAAAATTTAACCGTTAACGTAAAATGTCTGACCGATTTCTTTCGATCAAATTCTGAACTGTATCTCGATTCTCCAGCTGTGCATCACCATCAACAGAAAAATAATAGTCATTTTTGTGCAGCAAGGCTTCCTCCCTACAATATACCAATAATAGCAAATACACCAGAGATTCGTAAAAAGAAGCATTATTATAACACAAGTTCTAATATAGATCCCAAGAGTTGAGGATGAAATACAAACTCATTATAACACAATTCTGTTAAAACACAGTTCTTGTAATAGCTTCTAAAGACAGCATTATAACGAGTGTCTCGTGTACTCAAACTTCATAATGGAATCAAGGACTGTTAACCATTTCTGTTCAATCTTGGAATTACGATTAGAATATTTTGGCTTGTTGTACTGTAATCTAATGCAGAGTTTCCCAAACTGTGGATCGCGACCAAGCTCTGGCAAATGGGTTGCAAAATGTTTTCAAGAAACATTTATTTTTTGGAGCAAACAACATTTGGCTACGATTGGGCTTGAACTAGCTGGATTGCAAAAAATTGTTTACCTAAGTTTCCTTTTAATGCTTTAAATATGCCAATTTCTAAACGCTGTACGTAAATGTGCATACTTCAATGCCAATTAGGGTTGCCACCCGTCCCGATTTTGTCGGGACCGTCCCGATTTCGAGGTAAATGTCCCGTGTCCCGACTTGACCTAGTCGGGACAGCCAAATGTCCCGACTTTCAAATTTGTGCTAAGTTTGTCCCAACTAACAAAAATGTTGTGGCTTATAACACATTACCCGTACTATAATTTTTTCAAAACCACTATTAACCTGTAACGCAGGCGAAGTGAGATATCGTAAATATCGCGTCACCTTCGATAAAGGAAGAACAGTTAGCAGGCTAGCTGTTCTTCTGTTCTGTTCTGTTTACGAAAGATGCCGCACAGGTCTATCAAAGAAGCTTAGAGTATTTGGTAAAGTGGTCCTCATTCGATACATCACAAGTTCAAGTACTTTTCAGCGCTAAGTTTGAAGCACAAGTTCGGTTTCAATGAGTTAATGTCTGCTGTCATAATTATAGTAGCCGGATTATTGATTGATGACGGAGATGAGCTTTACGAGTATGCTCATTGCTCACCTTCTAGCAGCTATGCTGAAGCTAATAAGCTAGTCAGACAAATGTGCAGATCTGAAATGGGTTGAGTTTTTTAAAGCAACGAATTATCCAAACTTGCAAATCCGTGCCAGTGAGCAATGCTCCAGTTGAAAGACTTTTGTATAATGAACCTACAGACTGAGAAGCGTAAAAAATGCGTGTTGAACTTGAAGCTGAATATTATTGCTTGTGAAACAAATTATAAAATGACAAGTGCGGAGTTCAACGACATTGTTGAAAGCTGCGGAGTAATTTAAAATAAAACTTTCAATCAAAATCATGATCATCGCATACGTTAACTGCTTGAAAACTTGATCTGATCGACAGAATCTGCATGTGTTCTTAAACTATTTTTAAAAATTCAGTCAGACAATTAAATTCCAGAAATCAATGTTGGAAAAGACTAATAAAATTTATAAAAATATATTTGTTCCTCACACATGGGCGACCGGAGGGGAAGGGAGTATTTGCCCCCTGGATTTTTAAAATTGTCTCGTTTTCTGTGTTCATGCAAAAACGTCATTTTGCTCCTCCTATAAAAATCCCCCCCCAGAAAAATTCCTATGGCCTCACGCAAAAACTTTAATAACGACATTTAAACACACCCTGACATCACTACAGGGTTCAAAATCATAAATCTGAATCTTAATCGTCTTTTAAAATAACTTGTTACTTTCCCCAAAAATTTACTCGGTTGCACGACTTATGTCCGTGGTCCGCCACCGTGAGGTGTTATACGATTTTGGTGCTCCAAAATCGCGTCTCGACTTCCTAGTTTCGAAAGGTGGCAACCCTAATGCCAATTTACAAAGCATATTTTAGTACACAGTGCTTAATTTTACACATTGAGTATCGAGACAGCCAAAATATTTACAATTGGGTCCCGACTCAGAGAAGTTTGGGAACCGCTGATCTAATCTAATCTAATCTCTTGACCTCTATAGCGCTGTTTCCATAATGTCCAAGACATTAGTCGATGGTTGCTATACTTGATAGACAATGAACTCGTGAGCAGATGCCATCTGAACACATATGAGCAGCTGCCATCTGAACACATATGAGCAGATGCCATCTGAACACATATAAGCAGATGCCAGCTAAATGTTTACCATGAATAAACCTCATCATGCTTCAGGTAATGAAATAAAGACATGATGAACTATAGAAATGAACTGGTAAAAACAAACTAAATCTTACATGGCTAATTTTCTTGCTGTTCCTTCGTTTAAGCCACTCTCTGGACCATCAAAGTGAACAGTTTTGTACAGCAACTCTCTTTCGTTGACAAACCCTTTAACTAACGCTAGATGATGCGGTTCCTAAAATAGCCAGCAATAAAAAAAAATTTCCAAAATTTTCCAAAGTATCTCCAAAGAGAATATTGTGAACAGCGTCACTATTTAAACAGTAAATGATCACATGTCACTCTAAGCTGGACCACTCGGTAAAGGTGATGCCAATCCACAGGCAGTGTGATGGGGGTTTACCTGCATCCAAGTAGTTTAACTTTATTACATAAAAGACATTCTATATCAGCTTTAACATAGAGCAATACAAAGTAATTGATATTCACTTACAACAGCATGTAGTGTAAGTAAAATTATATAAATTTTAAATATTATGGTCATTTTTACTAAAATACCATTATGGGTTAGCATAAAGGATGTCTGCCAAAAAATTGCCTACTTTGGTCCCTCCAACCCTTGTCCATATTTGGCATTACCCTAGCCAATCCTCTTTTGCGGATGTCTGCACTCCAAATAATTACCAAGGCTTATATTAGGCTACCCTGATGACAAATGGGGTACTTTAATACTGCCACATTGAGCAACGCAACTCTACATGGATCTAACAGAGTGCAAATCAACTGATATCTGACTGAACAGTAAAATAACTGTATTTACCAACTTTAGTTGTGGATGTCTACACTGGGCATACGCCTCCCTTTGTCCACATTCAAATGACCCTTCCCTAACACTCCCCACTGCAGACTTCCTTAACACTTTAACGACGAGATGCATTAGTTTCCCAGTCGTTTTTAAAATGTGCTCGTCGTTAAGTGTTAATGGATGATCTCTTATGTAAAAACAAGCCAAAAAAATAAAACCATAATAATTAAACATTAACATAATTTCACATTAGAATTAATTCATGCACCTAGTGTCTCAACTCACAGCGACATGAACGTATAAATCGATTCTGTTCTTTGGATAAGTCAGTGCATCGATCTTGGCCAGAAAATCTTCCAAGAACGGTGTTGGATGTTCAATGAATAGCGCCAAGAGCACTGTTGGGTAATCGTCCATCTGAAGTCAGAAATATAATAACAATTTAATCCTTAAACAATTACATTAAAGTAATATCATTTTAAATACATGGCATTCTGTTACTTTAAAGCAAATATTCTGGCAAAGAGATGAAACTCGGATAAGCTTATTTATCCATTCACAAATGATACTTAACTCAGAAAATATTGACCAAAAGAGTACAGTTAAGCAAGTAATTCACCCATTCACAATATTTACTTAATCTTTTACAGTTTTATTTACCACTGTTAACATAATGAGATCATTTTAACACTTTAACAACGAGTGTACCAAAAGCGACTGGGAAACCAAAGCAGCTCATCGTTAAAGTTAGCCCTAAAACGATCAATTGTGTCAGACATTTTTAAGTTAAATTATCTTATTCTACAAGATATTTTGTCAGTATTGTGCTAAAAATTTATTCTTTATAGTATCATTTGTTTATAACATCATATTATTTCCTTCACGGTCATGCGATCGCTCATTGTTGCGTCATGCGATATCGGACAGGGTATGTTGTTGACCTCCGTTGCATGTTCATGCGATCTCCGATGGATAAATCTTGCGATCTTGGCTTGCCCCTCATATAAGTCGACCCCCCAACTTTGGATTTTCAAAATTGTCAAAAAAAACTCGACTTGTATGCGAGTATATACGGTATCTAGTACCACTTGTTTTTCGCACAAGTTCTGATAATCCAGTTAGTAGTGGTTAGCTGAATCAAACAAGACAGCACTACAACCGAAAGGCTGTGAGTTCTTGTCTGCCCAACCAAATTCCATGTAACGACCTTAGGCAATTTGCTTGCTTATGAACACAAGCCTTTGACACCAAGCAGAATTAATATTGGCATAAGTTGGGAGTTTTTAAAAAGTAAGTCTTTCCCTACATTCCACTGGGCCATAGCAGCTTTAGTTTACCAACTTTAATTCAACTTTTGTAACCACAAGTTCTGATAATAGTGGTTGGCTGCTAGAATCCAACCTGACCTTGACATCAGTTAGACTGATTGCATTTTTCTGACAATTCTGACATCCTTTAACCGGTGACCACTGATCCGTGATGTAGCTGGCCAAGCGGTTAAACTCTGCCTATAACATAAACAGAACTATAACAGCACTGATTTAACATACAGAAAATTTGAAAACTACAAAATTATATGCACAATATGCTGGATTAAAAACAAGCCCTCCGTTAATCCTTTAACGATGTGATGGATTAGTTTTCAAAGCATTTTAGTATCCACTTGTCGTTAAAGGGTTATATTCAAAATGGTAACTGAAAGATAGTTCCGACAGATGCTTAGTACAGGTAAGCTAAAGAAATCCACACGACTATGGTTACAATTTTGAGGAGTACTTACAAGCCGTTATGTTAAGTGCATTGGTACATACATAGTTACATACATATATACAAACATACACCAATACACACTGATGGCGATCTTGTTTGACAGATGGGGGGATAGAGTACACTTCTGAACTGATCTGGTCAAAAAAGAGGTGAAAAAAGTCTTTCATGCCCATGCGCGAACAAAAATTCTTTCACCTGTTTTGGTGTTTCTTCAAAATTTGGGGGGACAACTGTATACGGTGTCCCCAACTGTTAAAGGTGGGGTCTTGTCCTCCTCGGCCCCCCCGGGATCGCCGCCCATGACCATACATCAATACATACATACTTGTGGTTAAAGAAACATTCAAAACACATGATTCCAATCACTATCCAACTCTCTTCTTCCGAGTTACTCCAGTCAAGCTCTTGTTTACTTGGGTGCTAAATAATAGCAGATGTCTGTTTGCACATAAGAACACAAGCAACTTAAAGACAGGAGGGCAGAGGGTCAAAGTGAATAACCACAACTGGTACCAGTTACCTTTATAGGTCCATTACCATGCAGAACAACAGGTGTGTTGCCAGTCTTTGAGTTGTAAAGAGTTGTCCTGCTCTCATCAAATTTCACAACAACTTCATCTGTAAGCAAAACAGAAGACAGTTTTAAGCTTAAATAACTAACAGAACTGATTCAAAAATGAGAACGGTTTCCAGATCACAGAATTCAATTCGCTAGGCATAACCAATCTACCACAAAGATTTAGTTGCAATTTCTCATTCACATCATGCAAAGAACGTTTAACCTTGTCAACCCGAGAGGCCGCAAAAGCGGCCTTTTCTAAATTGACGTATCCCCGAGAGGCCGCTTTTGCGGCTTCTTGTCTTTTTACCTATTCCCGAGAGGCCTCGTTCGAATTTTAAGCGTTATAAATAGTCTAGCTACTCTATGAATGTTAGTTAATGTTTACGATGGGTGGTTATAGTCTAAATATAGAATCCTTGGGTTTTGTTGAAGCGATCTAGCAGACATGTAGATGAGTTCGGATGGCATGTAATTTCCCTCATCAGTGTTTATCTTCGCAAAATGTCCCAGAAAAACGTAAATAAAAAGCGTCCAACCGATAATGGATCTAGTGATGCAATGGGAAAACGCCAGAAATTCAATAGTAAGCAAATCCACGGACTAAAACACGAATGTGGTGTCCTCAGTGTAAGGAGTATCTCTGTGTTCGAGAAGGGTACACATGTTTCAAAGATTTTCACACAAAGAGGGAATACTGGCGATAGTTTTCTGTGTGAAACTTGACTTCTCAAGGACTGTTACTTATCTGAAGAAATTCAAATGATTATTTCACTAGTTACCCTGAGTACAATCAGATTTTTCAGAGACTTTCATAGAAGGCAGGAGTACTTTTGCTACCTTTCCTCAAAAAACCCGACACATCTTAGACTGTCATGTAAATATTAAATGGTCAACATGGATTTTCTAAATGGAATTTGATTCATCTGATTTCTGTGAGAAAAGCTGATTACTTCAGTGAAAATTTTATCATTTTATGTCTATTATTATAAGAGATATGTGAGTTTTAGTATGACCTATGTCTAAGTTACGCTTTCTTCTGGGGAGCCCAGGGGATACGGAAAATATAGCCAGGAGCGCAGGGGCGAAAGGGTTAAGACAATAGCATTAAAGAAAAAGTTTAAGGAATTAGTTAAAACTGGTGATCTTCTGTCAGGCTAAAGGATTTCAATGGGAATGGAAATTATTCAGACAAAAGAGAATCGTGACCATATAAATGTAGACTGTTGATTCCACAGGATTGCAGTTTTGCATGCTGCAATGGCAAAATGGACCACAACAGGGCATTCCAAGCCACAAAATCCGGATCTCTGTGGTCCTGGAATGGACTATTTGAAAAGGATTAGGCACACACAGACCTAGCCATTGGAGCTGTGATCTTTGCTTTGTAAACCTTGAGCTACACACAACCCTGAGACTCGGGATCAAGATGGCTGGCAAGGATTAGTGGAAATGGCATGCCACTGATGATGATAACATATAAAAAAGATGTCCACAAAAAGAGGGGAAGTGGTCACCAAAATGTGGGAGTGGCTTATGCCTGAAGAGGACGTCTTCATCTAACTTGGGTACATACAGCTATTTCAGTACAGCCTGTGCTTCAAATACCGACTACAGTCAGGCAGCAGGCAGTCTTCACTGCAGTGGATCTAATTAACTGAACACAGGCCTGCAAGATCAACGCCTTAGTATTCCACTTTCATGATCCTGCCTTCGCAAAGGCAGGATCATGAAAGCTACTGCCAAATGCAGGCAAACGAGGGCAAGAAGGAAGGACGGGACCAAATTGCAGACAACCTTTATCAACGACCCCTTGTGCCAATGGTTTATCATCGTTGTCATAATCTCATTTACTTACAAATAACATATTAAAAATTTTACAAAACAAACCTAATGCTCCATTTAGATTCTGAAAGATGGCGCTTGTGGTGTCCAACTTAATTTTCAATGCATTCTGAAATTAAAGAGTATCCATAAATAACCTTATTTTTACAAACCACACACACATATTATTTTAACACTGACATACAGCAACCAGATGCATCTGAATATTTCTGAACATTTCCAAATGCATTGTGTCAAATGGTTCGACGAATAATCGAATATTTGATTTTATTTCAATGATTGTCTTCTAGTTTTCTGCACATTTCTTTCTACTGTTGTATTTCTACCCATATCTTTTTCAACAATGTAAACTTTAAACAATGATCCACAAGACAAGAATAGAAACAGAAGCGACGACTGTTTCTTTAATTAGTCTACTGGGTGATCACTGATCAGGATGCCATACGTAGCGCTGTAGAAGTAGTTTCAAGAGACATAAACAGATTTTTTCTCAAAAAACTTCAAAATCTTTTCAATAAGGGCCTGAATTTGGACCACGTGTAGCAATGGAAATAAGGGTGATTTAAGTAGTGCCCTAAAAGTGGTCTATGGAGAGTGAATGTCAGCTCTCGTATGACAAGGTCCTCTATTGGATTAGATTAGAATTTGATGACAACTCTTCTGTTCCGACTTTCACGATTTCTTATATGCATGAACTGTTAAATTTAAGCTTCACACAATCATAAATAAGGTAATCTTTACAAAATCTAAGCAAGATTACTACATCATTACAGCATGTGTACTTGTAAGCAATGAATATATAACAAAACTTCCTCTGGTTTCAAAATTTCTGTTGTACATTAGTACCATAGGTAACTCACCCTTTTATCAAGGAAGATCTTAGAATAGAATAATTGGTCATCATCACTGTTGGCAACTTTTGAGCTGGTCACTATTTCATACAAAGTTGGAGCAAAGCCAACAAACCCTAAAGAAATACACAAAACAACATATTTGAAGTACACTATCTACCATATATGAACTTCCATATACAACAATGCCTTTTGAATTTTTAACATTAATTTAAATTATGTATTTGTCTTTTACTGCCTTTTAACATTAATGTAAATAATATATTTAATTTAATAAAAGCAATATTGTGGCTTAAAACACAATAATAGACAATAAAACAATGGCTTACCTCCAGAGTTCAAGTACCTCTTCTCGGTAACCTTAACTGTTGGATAATATTCCTGTAACAGACAAAATTTATATAAAAATAAATTTCTACATGTGTAACACAAGTGAAAACTTACTTCAAAATAAATTTAAGTGCATCTGTACGACAATAAACTGAATACGTTTACTGGATTTTGTTAAAGGCAAAGTCCAGAATTTTATGCATTTGAAAGACAGTAGAGAAAGTATTTTAAAGTTAGTATATATATTTTATCTATTTTAAAACCCTTCCATTCAACATCAAAATTACAATAGAAAATTGGGGCAGTATATAAATTTGGTTACTCATAAGTGCGATGAAAACCAACAATAGTTATAAAATAAATCATCATACCTATTGAGTAGGTATACAGGGGCGTCTATCCCCCCCTAAGTCATTGGAGCAACGTCCATTTTTCCCCTCTTCTTCCCCCCCCTCACCGTTCCTTCCCCCTAAAATGGTGGCACACACACTGACAAATCTTTCCCCCCCTATTTCTTGGATGGAGCAATTGCTCCAAGGTTTCTATGGTGTAGACGCCCCTGTAGGTATATCAATTTGGCTTCCTTGCACAAAAATGCACAGCCCACATCCATAGATAGTATTAACACCAAAGATGTACAAAGAAAATAGGATACACCGCCCAAGAATTTGCAAAAATTACTAGCATATAAAAAAGCACAGTGTGTTTGATCGACAGTGTTACACTTGGAGCTGACCTTGTATTATATGAATAATTGCTGATTAGATGCATTGTACAGGTGGAGGGGGAGTGTAGGAAACACTGCTTTGTGATTGGTTGTAGCTTTTGAGATCATTGAGCTAAAGGCCAAATCAGTTTGTTTAAAGTTTTATATTTGCATATATAGGTACATAATATTTGTATGAATAATATATATATACTATGATTAGTCAGCAGCTGGTCTGGAGATGTGTTGACAGTTGCTGACAGTGCAGGATTTGTAGTTGTGATTCTTGAATAGTAAAAAGTCTGAATTTATGTTTGTTTTGAGAGCTGATTGTCATATCAAGACTAAAGGTTATTAAATACAGAAAGAAGTTTGAAGTCATTTAGGTGACTATTGTGACTATCTAAGAAATACTGCAGTATCAGACACAGAGAGCAGTGCTGAAGCCAGGGATATATATGCACTGGATATATGTTTAATTATAGACAGCAACTGAGAAATATACAATAGTCTGCCGACAGTTAGCTTATGGCTACTTCATACAGGGTGAAAGATATGGCAATGACAATAAACATTGAACAACAATTGGAACATTTATAAGAAATGCAGAAGGGAAGACAATGGCAGTATTATGTCTCAGATTTCTTGTAGTTCTTAGTCAGCTCACGTAGACTAAGTTAAACAGGTAAAAAAATACACAGCTTTTCCAGTTAAGGAGTAACCTTACCGCTAAGTTTGGGTCAGGCCAACAGAAAGCCTCAGCCGAGAAAACTACGTTCGATTCATATGATCTGAACAGTTTGATAATTTCTTCCGGTCCACTTGTAAAGACAACATCATAGCTGAAAAACAGTTCCAAATTCATTTGATTATCAATCAGAAATTTAATAGGAAATGTTGAATACTTGGTTCAATTTTTCAGTCGGACCTAAACTCGGACATCTGTAGCACCAGAACTTATTAAACAGCTCATAATTACATAGTCAAGTTGATGACACATAAAGGCTATTTATAGCAAGCCTGCTAAAGGCATTAGCCTTAAGGAAATATCCAAATGACATCAACAAGTGCTTAGCTAATAACAGACTTCCAAAAATCATCTTCCTTAGCGCATACCTTCTTACAGTGTGATTAACAAAGCGCCTCCGAGTAGGTCTCTTGAAGAGGTGCTATATAAATTTCCAGAATGAATGAATGAATGAATCAGAGGATGGTCCAATCTGTGAGAAAGTAAAACGTACCCACATTATTATAAGGATCCAACAGGACTGCACGAGCCAAGTACCTAAATTAAGTACAAGTACTTAAGTAAAGTATAAGTATGGCATATTACCTGTCAACAAAGAGAACCACGAGATTGGCCCGGTCCTTGTACTCTGCCAGGGCTTCTTTAAGCAGAACGATTTTCTGACCCCCTCCAGAGTAACGAGCAACATCACCCCCTTTCCACGTCTGACCCATTCCAAGAACCTGGAGTAAATCAAGAGCAAGTCAATAAAATCTTACCTACTGATTTATTATTATTAGTAGTATTTATTACATTATTTATTTTTCTTCTTAAGAGTCCTTTGTTTATATAAATGTTCTCAGGCTAGGCTGAAATAAATTTTCAAATGAAATTTTACATATTTTAGGGTTAAAAAAGGTTACCCAGCCTTAATCATTCACCAAATTTTATCAGACAAAACAGAACAGAACAAGTTTTCAAAACCAGTTAGAGACAAAACAGAAAAACCCTTAATATCAGAGCTTGTTCTCCAGTCAGGGGCGTCTATCCCCCCCTAAGTCAATGGAGCAACGTCCTTTTTCGCCCTCTTCTTCCCCCCTCCTCGTTCCTTCCCCCCCTAAAATGGTGGCACACACACGGACAAAATCTTCCCCCCTTATTTCTTGGATGGAGCATTTGCTCCAAGCTTTCTATGGTGTAGACGCCCCTGTCTCCAGTATGCCAACCACTACACTGCATTGTCAAAACTAACCTTAACATTAAATCCATGTTCTTCGGCAGATGACATGAACCGAGAGTAACCATCATTCGCTTCGGTGGCCACAGTCAACACCAGCAGATCTAAAACAAGAAGCAGAAAACTAAATTTCACTTCAGCGACGAAGAAAGTGATCACTTCTGAAGCACCTGCCTTATTATACACATGAATAAGTATGGCACAATAATGCCAAAACACCTTAAACTAAAATTCTACACAATGCGAGTCTTACTTCAAAACAACTCTCGAACATTAGAAATTATCATGGGCGCTTGTGATTTTCAGCTTTGAACCCTGACTCTGATCAATACAGCATTGTATACAAAATCAGTGTGGCATTACAGAAATCAGTAAGTATCAGGTTTTAAGACAAAACCAATCAATTTTGCAGAGAATAATTTGACCCAACCACAAAGGCAAATGTGCACCAATAGAATATTAAAAGTGGAGAACATATGTAGAAATTGTTGTCCTATCTACGTTTAAAATTGCAAGATCCTCAAGAAGTGGTCGACTGCCATCACCATGCCTGTCAACAACATGGCCTCCTCAGAATACAGAGAAGATATAAATAATAATAATAATAATAATAATAATAGTAATAATAATAATAATAATATTCTTTATTATTTCAAACTGACAGATGCAGTAAGATTACATTGAAACATGAAAGTACAAACAAGATCTTAGTTAAACACACGGTTTGGCAGCCATGCAAGGCGCCGCCCTAGAGGGGTTACGGGAATCGATCCGCGAACCTAATGCTCTACTGGCCATGGGTGTTACCATTACTCTATTCCCCCTCCCTATCTGTATACATACAGTGCTGCAAGCAGCAGGAAGGACTGTCACAATTTGCGCTTGGCAAGCATTTCTGTGTACACTTTTATTTGCGAATGTTTTAACATGGTGCTTAATTAGTAATTAGTCAGTCAGTGGTTCCCATGCAGGAGGAAATCTACACCATGGAAACCTTGGAGAAAATGCTCCATCCAAGAAATGGGGGAGGGGAGGAAAGGGGAAGTTGCTCAAATGACTTGGGGGAATGTTCCCATGACAACGTCCACAACATCATATTAAAACATTCGCAAGTAAAAATGTACACAGGAATGCTTGCCAAGTGCAAATTGAGAGAAAACATTTTTGAATAAGTCATGACTTGTTTCCAACATAAAGTTCTGCAAAATGCATTTCACAAGAACTTTTCTCAAACATTCTATCTGCATCACAGGTATCACACAAACTCTCCCCATAACTTAATTTATTAACTGCACTAAAAATATATAGCAAAAACTGTGCATTACTCTGCAATTATCTTAATTTATTGACTTAGCAATAACAATATTTTCAACAAACTTTGTGTTACTTACTGATTACTTATTTAATTTTCATAATACTTCCAGCAGTTTGCAGTGCTCTAATTTGTCAAAGGGAGGGGTTGCCATAGTTGTAATCAATAGTTGTTAAAAAGGATGGGGTCAATCGGCTGTTCCTAGAGGACAGTGGCGTCGAACCCCCCCAAAAGTAAATGGAGAATCAACCCCCCAAATTTACCCCTGAAATACACATTTTGGTGTTTTCAGAGATTCTGCAGTGGAAGAGACGCCAATCGTCTTTGATATGACGGCGTCGTAAAAAAACGAATTAATCAGTCATTCTGAGACAGTTAGGCCTACAGATTAATGAATTAATGGATGACTTAGCTGAATGTTTTCTACTTTAGGCCCTAATAGGTGCTGAGTTTACGTCTAGACTGACAGTGCCCAAAGAGAGTCAAAGCAATTATCGCGCGTAGCGAAACAATTTTGTTGGACCTTTTCGGATTTTAAATATTTTTGCTTTGTTGGATTTGGCTATATTATCACACGGGACAAAAGAGCTATCATGAAAAAATGCAACCCCCACTTCCAATCAAAATATGTCAAACCCCCCCCCCCCCACTTTTGAAGTTCGATGGAGACCGTTCTCCACACTCCACCATTGGTAGACGCCACTGCTAGAAGATTACCTGAAACTGTTTATAGCAGTCAACTATCAGCCTCCTCCGATAACCAGTGCTTACTTTGGAATATAGGAATGCATAAATTCGTCATCCCCAGCCTACCTATATGTACAGCATAGTGCAGCACATCCTTTGACCAACAACACACCCAGTTTTAATTAGACGCACACCAAGTACCACTCAAGGTTGCCAACGTGCTCCAAGTCAAGGGGCCGATGGCACACGAAGGCAAGGATGTCCATCCGATCCCTGGACAGGGATCCGTTCACTGGACAGGGGCAGCAACAAGCCACTGGCCCATGAACAGCTAAACGCTTCAATAACACTTTGATAATAATACCAATCTCAAGCAAACAACACAACCGAAGTTTGTTCTAGAATTTTCTGCCGCGATATTTATATTTTAAATACCACGAGACCGGGTGCACATCGGATGAACGCCACATCACCACGTCTGACTGATTCTAGTCACGTAGGGGTGTCTCTGTCTGCCTGGATCTTCTTCTTATCTAAGCCAGCAAGGGCAGCGGGGGAGATGGGGGTCGTCTGCGGCTAGAGTTTAACCGATCTGAATTTAATTTAATAACCTCTCCGGGCGAAATTCTCTATCGTGACCGTAGTCGACTCACCTTGTGTTTCGCTTAGCTCGCATTTCGCACACGCAATCAGAAGCCCAACGACTAGAATCGTAACATAAAAGAAGCCAACGCCTTTCCCAGACATCGTATTTCTTTCTCAAATCTCACCGTCCCTTCTGACTGCGCCGAATAAACTTCTGAAGCCAAGATGCTGGTCACGTGTTCCTGCTGCTGCTGCTGCTACTGGTGCTGCTAATCATAGCATCTAGGAAAATCCATGTAGTCTAATAATATAATCCTGCATCCCGCTGCTGCGATCATCCTTGAGACGCTCGAGGCAGCGTTAGAACAGTAATTATATAACTGTGCCTGAATTGCGCTATAAATGTTTATTGACATTAGATTACGTTCGGTGCTATTAAAACCAAGATAAAATTTTGTCGTAGGAAGCAGTGGCCTATGGTAGGATGAGGAAAATGAGTCCAAATGAGGGACAAGTGAGCTATCATCCAAGCATGCTGCAGGGATATGAAAATAACTGCATGGTCATCAAGGCTGGGACAACTAAAGAAATGTCATACAAAAATTTGGAAACTAAAAGGCCGTTACATCTTATAATTTTAACTATAAATTTATTATATTTATATAACATCCTTTGAAAAACCTAACCGGAGATGCTCTCTACGCTAGTCTAAATTTGATGCTAAATGTCAGGATGTGGATATAGGCCTAGCCTAACTAAAAGAAAGGACCGAAATTACCGGTAACCCTGAGATGGAATGGGCTCTAGCGGGTCCCACATGCGAATGTGGGTCAATAGGGGTCATATATGGTCACGCTGACGCATGGGCGTCCGGCATAGGCGTAATTTGTGGGGGTACGAGGGGCACCCGTACCCCCAACTTTTTGGACTGGGGGGTACTGTACCCCACACTTTTTGAACAATGCCAATGAATATTTTATCATTGTGTCTTTCCAGAGATCGCGGTCTCAGCCTTGTTTCGTGCACAAGAAATTGGTACCCCCACTTTTTAGACCAAAGTTACGCCCCTGGCGCCGTCCGGAGGATCGATTTTGAAAACTATAGTTTTCTGTGTTCATGAATAGGCCAAGCTATGCAAAACCGTCATTCCCCAGAAAATGTTTGCCCCTCCCCAGAAAATTTTTGCCTCCCCAAAAAAATTCATGCGGACGCCCATGCATGCGCGCCTGCAGGGAAGAATGTAGCTGTGTATTGTAATTGTACTGTAGACGTCATTCACTTAAACCAGCCGCGTCTATTTAGCCTACATGGCTTGAAGGCATGCTGGCGACTTCGTCTGTAGACCTGGCAGGCTGGCATACGATTATAGACAAAGAACAACCAAAGTCGCACTGGCAAATCCTATCCAATCGCAGTTTATCTCATCAGGCGCACTGGTGCAGGTGACCCTTTCGCTGCTAGGCCTATAGGATGCTGCCTCGCTCGTCGAAAGACGCTCAGAAATATTGACGGTTCAGCAAAACGTTTGTCCGGTCTATAGACGATTTAGTAAGGTGTGACCGTCATGTCCTCGTTAATTTCGAGCGGACATTCCGGACATCTGATAAGATTTATCAGCTGTGATGGGTCAGAGGTTATAGTCAAAGGTTACTCAGCCGCAACGCCGGAGTACTCCACTGATCACAACAATGACTCACAGATCAAGCTTTATTGGCATTTCCTGTTGGGTTACCGCCCACCCGACATACCCACGTGGAACTAAACGGGCATGCACACTATGCAGCCCAGATGGAACCCACGATATTCCGACAGCCTCAACTCAATCCTATGAGGGCAGCATGAATTAATAGGGCGGCATTTAGGGCCCCATTCGGACAGCCATATGGTAGGCCAATATATAGGCACAATTTGACAAATGAGTTTCTGTGTGGTTGGCACAAAACTCTTTTGCGTGTTGTCTTTTCAGTTTAACGACGCTGTTAAACTGAAACTACTACTATACTTGTGCCAACCACAAAAGAAACTCATTTGTCCCAATTAAACTTAAACTCATAGGCGTAATTTGTGGGGTACGAGCTAGGGGTAACCGTACCTCTCACATTTTGGACTAGGGGTACCGTACCCCCCACTTTTTGGACTGAGGGGTACCGTACCCCCACTTTAAAAAACAGAGCCAAATGCCAATCAATATTTTATTATTGAACCTTCCCAGAGATCGCAATCTCCGCCTTGCTTCGTGTACCGTATTTAAGAAATTTGTACACCCCGCTATCTATAGCCTAGACCAAAGTTACGCCCCTGCTTAAACTTTAAAATCTAGCATCAACTGCAACCGTAATAAAGGGACAATGTTAACCCTTGCTTGTCACTGAAACTGGAATTTTGTTGTCACTTTCTTGTCTCAGTAATAAACTGAATTAACTGGTGAGTTAATATAGGCCTACCCTGCAAAGGTGATCGTAAATTGATTCGTAATAGTAAACTCCAAATATCTAAAGCGCTACTCTAAAGCTAAGCGCAAAGCACCAGCTTATTCACGAGCGCTTCTTACAGTTAAAAGCAGGACCGTTGATAAGGTTACTAAGGTCACTTTTTCACTAATCCGATCCTCCGCCTTCCAATTCTTCTCGCCCTAAACGACACCCGCTCTAACAGCTGCTCTGCCTCTCTCATGACCTGCTCCCATGGAAACCAGACTTGGACTTCCTCTGGAATACTCATGAGAGGCGATCATGCGGGGGACGAGGGGGACATGTCCCCACCTTTAAGAGCGGGGGAACACGCCATGCATTTGCCCCCCCCCAATTTTGAAGAAACACCCAAAAAAGGCGGAGAAATGTAATTGCGCGTGAGGGTTTTCGCTGCCTTTTTGACCAGATGAGGTAAAAAGTCTATTTTTGAGCACAATTAAGTGTCCCCCGAAAATTCTCAGAAAGAAGAAATTCGTAAAAAAAAGTCTTAACATTTTTGGGGGATGAATTTGTAAGAAAAGGTGATCATTTTTGTAGACGAATTCCTGAAAAAAAGACCCGGAAAAAGTTGTAAAAAGAGGCGAATGACTAAAAAAAGTCATGAACTTTTTTGGGAGATGAATTCGTAGAAAAGTCATCAAGTTTTCGTGGAGATGAATTCGTAAAAACAATTTTTTGAACATGAATTCCTAAAAAGTCATCGACCAGACCATGGCCGACTTTGTCCCCCCCACCTCTCAGACAAGATCGCCGCCACTGGGGATACTGTTTAGAAAACCACTCTGATTTGACGCAGCGCTCGTGAATAGGCTGGTGCCCTGCGCTTGGCCTTCGATTGGCGCTTTCGAAGTTTGGAGATTACGATAAGGTTGAACCGCGAATGTCGGTGCAAAAGTTAAAAAGGAGTCCGTGTCGGTCGAGCGGCCGTTGGTTTGCCAATACCGTGTAGGCCTACGCCGTACAAATATCATCGAAAACTTTTATAAAAGGCTACTGTTGTTATCTGCATGACCTGTTCACTGAGTCGAGAGGTTTTTTATATCCCATTTATCCCTTAGTTACAATACACACTGCGAGTCTGTGGCACTGCAGGCAAGTGGCGGCTACCGACTGTTTCAGAGTAATCGTAGGCCTACGTAGAACACTTCAACACTATAATTATACAACAATTTGTCAATAAAATCTGATAACTCTCAGATATTGTATTAATTATTATTATTACCCGAGGCTGAAATACTTGAATCCAATGTCTGCTGCATTGGCAGGTCAGGCTCAGGCGTCGTTTCCTCGATCTGTTGTGTCGGTAAAACCAAGATTGACGAGTCTGTTCGGCCAAAAAAGTTTTGCAATCGATTAAACTGTTTTGCGAAGTCACCGAGCTTAAGAGTATCATCACTCGCCTCCGGATTTGTGTTTATATGACTTATTAAACTCATAATTTCAACGCTGCTAACGCATCCGAACATAAGCGAATTTTCGAACTGACTACTACTTACATAAAAGTCACGGAGAGGCACGGCCACTTACTAAATTTAACGCTTTAACTTTTAAGCTGTGTAAACACGTAAATTATTCAGTCAGAACACCTAGCTAACTGTATAGGTAAATAGATAAGTGCGTCAAAACGATGTGACGTCGCGGATTCACGGTCGTGTGTGCAGAGAAATTGGGTGCATGCAAACATTGCAGTGATTGCACAGTCCATAGATCTATTATGGACTGTGGGTGCATGTTACGTACCACCTTGACGGGTCATTAAGCAAGCAAACAGTGTAAGCATTGGTAAACATAGTGAGTTAAATCAATATAATCACTAGTGCTTCTTTACACTTACACTTACTAAAGTGAGGCCGAGACTTCCATACGACAACAAAACTTCTGTACCCGCTCGGCTCAGGGGCCATTGGTGCGCCGCACCGTTTGTACCTATGGTAAAAACGGGTCTCGTTAAAAGGTTATGCCTAAATTTACTGAATGAATTTCACAAGGCTTAATTATATGCACAACTACGTAATCTACTAATCAGTAACCATGTTAATCATAAACCAAGGATATGTCATGCAGTAGTTTCAACCCATCTACAACCCTTACAGAACAACCCGTGATGAAGCAGCTAAAACCCATATCAAATTTGATTAAAACCAGTCTTTTAACGTGAACGTAAAGTCACAAAGTCGGAAAGGACAGTTTATTACACATGTTACATTTCAAGGACAAACGTTTACTTTGTTACAGTTAAAAGTTGGAACCGTATTTCGTCTAATGTAGCATATGAACTTTTATCAGTAACACACAAACCAGCTACATTCAGTTTCCTGTCCTCAAGATATCTGCAGAGGTCTATCCTCAACTCTAAATTCAAATAACAGTCTTGTAATTAACAACAGTAATAATAATTGTAAGTAAAAGCAAAGTAGTATAACAATTTTCCATATTATTAATATTATTATTATCAGAATTTTTATTGTTACAAGCACAAAGAAGTAATATGTTTCCAGTATGTATAATGTCCTTATAACATTCTGTATATCTGAATCATTTTTGTTATCATCATAAGAGTCATAGTTATTATTACTGCTAGCAATTTTGAATTTTTAAGAGAAATGATGTAGGTGTCATAAACCAATAAAAAAACATGTAGGCAGAGTAATCAACGTTGTAGAAAGGAATCACTCTAAGCTGACCATTCCTCAGTTGTAGCCATTCGAACCAAACCATCATGTCTAAGTGGTATTTGTATTTAACTTTCTTCTAAAACGACAGCTACTAACTTACTTCAATCGTCAAGAAATGGAAGCCAGCTGCCACCATCAGAATGAATTAACATATAAGTATATGCTGTAAGCATTACGCAAAAGTTACATTTCTATCATTGGCATCTTGGTCTACACAAAAATGGTCACAGAAGTTGATAGCAGAATGAACGTTACAAGTCAAGGGTGTGTTAGATCTACTAGCTGATACTGGGTGCGGTCTTCAGTTTTAATACTAGCAATTTACGTTGTCAAGCACAACAGGAATTAGAGTCGGACAACATACTTCTTAGTTGAAGATGTGCAGAGAATGACCATTTGGGCAGTGATTAAGAACTTTGATACTGGCTATAATACGTTGGAAGTAGAAGAAAATAAAATTAAGAGGAACTGCGTACCAGGATCGATATAGCAGCAAAGTTAAAAAGATGTGTGCAAATAGGTTTGTTCAAAATATTTACACCAGAGCGCAAGACTTTGAAAATCAGTAGTGACTTTAAATAAACAGTAGTAAAAACACTAGAGAACAAACCATATATTTGAAGAAAAGATCTCAGATGATGTAGGATATGGTAGGAAGAGAAAAGTGGAAAAGAAAAGCAGAAGGTAGGATTCTTACCCGCATTGCCAACTAAGAAGTTACTGATCTCCTAGAAAAATTGGCTCACACAGTCCACCCTAAAAACTGCTTTTTGTATGTACCTGTTTAGCAGAAATAAGTTATTAACAGCCTACTAAACAGATAAGCCACATCAACAGACAGTGCGTAATCACAGCAATCACACCTTGAACATTAACTGGACTGACTGAACTGACTCTCCATTTTTTTAAATTTCCAAGCTCTAGATCCCTAATCATTTCCAAAAACTGAGAACTTTTCTAAATAGTAAAGCAGGCAATACTGCATGACAAATGGCATCTTTAAAAGCGAAAGAATGCCAAATCATAGCGTTCTTAAAAGCTTGTTACTGATTTTATCGTTAAGTTCATAGTTCGTCTCAAGAGTGTTTCTTCATCAGCAACATGAAACATTCGATGAAGTCCAAAACAGCAACACAGAAATCTGAAAATCATAACCCTTCTGGACAGAGAAAGAGAAATGCTTAACGTTTTCAAAACTAATTAGAGACTGGTAAGTGCAGCCGATGATGAATTCAAGGATAACAGATCAGGCCATTCGATTGACAATAGATTCGTGTAGCAATCCTATCTGCACACTCCATTTGTCCATAGCATTGTACCGTGCAATGCCGACCGTTTCGCGGTTCAACTCCAGAAGCTGATTCACTTGATCTATTCGCCCATGGATGGTGCTGAAACAAAAGCAGAAATTCGATCATTCATTCTGATAATTTATATAGCGTGTCTTCAAGAGACCTACTCAGAGGCACTTCCAGCCCAGCCACAGCTAAAAGAAATGTGATCTGAGGCACTTATAAAAAGCAGGCAAGTTTAACCAATGCAGCAAGCGCAGGTCTAGAGGGAGGGAGCTATTCCAGATGGACGGCCCCACAACTGAAAGGGCCCGACGCTGTCTAATAGCAGTGCAAGCATGGGGTCCAAAAGCTCCCCCCTTGCTGAAGAGCAAAGAGTTTGACAGGCTGCAAGGTCAGAGACAGGCCAAAGATCAGACAGGTAGGATGGAGCACAGCCAAGAAGGCACTGCCAAACACAAGCAGCAAGTCGATAGGAGATGTGCTGAGAAACAGGGAGCCAATTCAAAGGACATCATGCATATAAGCAGAGACAGAAGCATGTTTAGGAAGGTGACCAATGAGGCGAGCCGCTGAGCAGAGAACCCTATCAAGGCACCAAATTAGCCTAAGAGGCTAATAGGCTAATTTGGAGCCTAAGAGGCTAATTTGGTGCCTCACTGCAGTATCAAGTACCTCACTGCAGTGATCAAGTCTACTGGTGACAAAAGCATGCACAAGAGCCACAGTAGCATGGTGAGAGAGATGTCTTGAGACAACTCGGGAGTTGGCATAGCCGGTAGTAGCAACTATGAGTGATCAAATTAATATGCTGTCAGAAACTGAGCTCTTCTTCCAAAATGACTCCAAGGTCTAGAACCATGAAAGAGATACGAGGAAAAGTCACCACTAATATGTGCAAGTCAAAGGACGTCAATTTTCCGTGGGTACCAAACCAGATGATTCTATATTATACTTTATAATGTCTGAATAAAATTCAAAATAACCAGTATTGTTAGAGCGGCTCTTAAAATGCGCTGCACAAATAGCTAGTATATACACAGCTACATAGTAAGACTAGCAAATTACAACTACTTTGAAAAACATGTGGATTATTAAGACAACGGTCATAATCACATACTCTGTATTGCAAAAGCAGGCAAAAACCTAATTTACTGAAACAGCATTAAATTTACTAAAAATAAGGTCTAATTTCTCCACGACGAATTAATTCAACTTACTTGTCCAAAATACAAGAAACCAGAAGATTTTCCACTTCAGATGCATCAATGTTCAATTCCTGTTTGTGAACAGAATCAGAGAAATATGCTTTAACAAACAGTTGACAGCAACAGTTTAGTACAACCATAATTTGGATGTATTTGTTGTCACAGTTACCTAGAATTACGGTACATACGTACTGACAATATAATAACTGTCAGATCCCACTATTTACGCTATTCAGTGAGACCATCAGCAAGAACCTGGGTGGTTCATAATCATCAACAGATACAAATAAGATAGAACTACAACTTAGGCATAAAAATCAATGAAAGAAATAGTGCATTTACACAAGTACCAACTTTATTTTCAATACACTTTTTTTACTGTTCATATACGAAATCTTTATGCGGAAAAATTAAGCGAAAGACGAAAGAAGATAGGATATAGTTTTTTCATTCTAATCGACACCGCAGACTGAATATCAGTTACATATAAGAAGCAGAGTACCATGCATACCTGTGAAATAAAGGGTATGTGAATGCGCGTATATGGCTTGATCAATTTGATCAGAACCTGTGTGCGAATGTTTCTCAGAAGATCTGAAACACAGATAACAATCTTTGTTCTAACACCAATACAGTCATTTCTAACACTTTCCATACTCACTCCCATGACAGTACAATGAGGACAGTACTAAACTGAAAGACTTTCTAGATTGCTATTTCATAGCATGTTACAGCACACTCTATGACGAGAAGAGCAGTCCCTTGAGCCAATATCGAGAGGCAGCCATGGGTATGAAGCAACTTCGTTTTCGTAGCCTCAACGCAAGAGGGTGGGTGGCCTCTCCCTCACTGTCTGATCTTCCCATTGACAATGTACGGTCAGTGTATTCAGTATAGCCGAGTTGGCTATGGGCACAAGTGGAGCAGAAATCTTCATTCAAATTTCTGCCTACCAGGGATTTGAACCCTGACCTCTTGGTTGACAGTCCCGCATGGTAACCACTATACTATTGCACATCTCCTAGAGAACACTGTATATTAACAGGTTAATAGAAATAAAGTTCTGGAATACACAGCCTTCCACACCATCTGATGTCACTCAAGTCCAGAGTCAAACCACACCCTTACTAAAGATAGCATTAAGAGGGGGTTCCGGAGTAAAAGTTATGACAAAACACTCGATGATCTTATACAAACACTGACTAGCTAATAAAATTAATCAGAAGGTAAAACTGACCTTCTATGTGTTCCCGAATGAATGGATCTTCCATGATGTTCTCTCGATTAGTTTTCAAAATTTTCTCAAAATCATTAATATCGTTATTTTGATATGCACTGAAAAGGAAACATTTACTCAAAGTTTAGACAAAAGAACTCCATTTAACAACAAAATTTAACAACATTTGTTGAAGTTGTATAACAAACCAATGACAATCAGTAAATGTAAATGTCACAGTTTGTGCCTAAAGAAAACATGATGATATATGATGAATTGATGACAGAGTTTTATGTATGTGCCAGTGTATGGATAAATGTACATATGCATGCACGTGTGTATGTAATCAGACACTAAATATATCACTTGAGTGCAGTTAAGAAGTTCGTAAAGAGGTGTACACAGCACCATGTGACCCAGGGAGATTTTAATGCATCGATACCCGTTGAGTTCAAGATCTGAGATACTTGCAAAAACCAAGTTAGCATAATTTAAGCAAGCGCAAGCTACGGTGGGTGACATGTCTTTGTAAGAGCAGACCTCGTGTGAGACCATTATCTGAAAAAATGCCGTTCTAGACTGCTAACTAAAAGACTCACACTCAGACAATGAAGTTAACCGAATTCATTATATAAAAGCTGTTCAGGATTACGATGAATTTCCTCCCGACATTTATTCCATTTATACAAATAATGAACCGCATCGAGGCTTAGTACATCATTTTCTGCAACATGGCTCCACTAAAATTGCTACACCTCTGGCTAGAGATGTATGCAGGACAACCCAATCATCGCAGAAGTTTATAAACACAAGAGATAGTCTTACCTAACAAGGTTCGTCATGGCAAGTATCTCCGGGTTGTTCTTGTATGGTTTTGCCTCTTGTGAGTCAAATGGATTTATGCCAGATTTCATCAGCATATTTGCCAACACCAGGTACTTTAGACAAGTTGTCCTCCTATAACAAAAGAAAAGCAAACAGCTATGTACACAAGGTTACATATAATCAACTTACTTACATGTAAGTATGCATGTACGTATTATATATGTATGTATGCATGTACGTATGCATTTATGTATCATAACACTCAATATAGCACATTTTAAGTACCTAACAAATGCACTGTACCTATGACTTTCTAACAGTTCTAAACAAGTGTTTTAATACAGTTTTAATACAGTTGCAAATGTAAGCCTCTGTAAATGCCAGTGCAGCCGTTTGTTAATGGTGCAACAGCATTTGTGCTTGTCACATTTTATGAGTTACTGAAGGTGCTATTTGTTTTGATGCATACGCTTGAAGGGGTAAACATTATGCCTTCTCAGCAGCTGGGCCATCAAACTGGAAAGGTATCCAGGCTGGATGTGAAAAATCCCTCTGGCCAGGGTTGCTACATGTATTTTTCATCAACACTTGTTTCCTGCAATCAGGGCTGGGCTGGCTCTGAGTAAGATACCTTGAATGGGCATTATATAAATGCTCTGAATCAATGAACATATAAATGAATGAATAAATTAACAAAAAGCTGTCTTTATGAATTGCGACCTAAATGAAAGCAAGTTACAGGTAATCTACAAAATTTGACAGTCTGAAATAGTACTCCACATGCTCATGTTAACGCATTCTAAAGACTATTACAAGTCAGTTCTTACTCAGTAAACTTGCAGGCATACACAACCTTTTGCCAACACAAAAAACTAGAGTTCCAAAACAGCAAACAAAATGACTTTTCAACAGCTGAGAGCAGCAGAACCCACTTTTGTAACACCCTGTAACTGAAGCATGAAGAATAAGATCTATCAATTTAGACAATACCTTGGACTTCCTGATTCATCATAGTTTTTGAAAGCTTCAAAGAAGTCTGTGTGTGCCCTTTCATATTCTCCCTCGCGTAGATGCATCTTTCCACCACACTCTGCAGGAAGAAATTACAACCACACTAACTAACAAACAGTACTAAAAATGTGCAGTTACATCAAACCTTACACAAACCAAGCACTGCACTCTGTATATAAAGCTACCTCTTGGAATCACATCAAAGACCTCACACAAGGTTGTGTTAAAATGAGGATGCAATTTAATGTTCAATAAAATTTTGGAACAGCATTCTCATCTACATGAATTTTATTAGTTAAGACTCCAGGTGTACTATATCTTGGTAGCAGTTCTTTAAGTTAACCTCAAGAGAAAGCCATGGGTAGAAAGTGTTAGCAACTTCTTTTTTTCTTCGCCTCGACACACAAGAACGAGTGCCAGTCCTCTCTGTTGCTACCTGAATTTGCCACCGTTAGGATACTCATTTTATAGCCGTGTTCCCTAGACGGCAAAAGCAGACCCGAAATCACTATACCCTCCCGCCCTGACAGAAATTTTAACCCCAACCTGTGGGTTGACATTTCAGCACATTAACCACTACTACACTAGCTCTGTTGACTGGAGTTTAATTTAACGTAGCAAATTGTTCTCAAGTAACAATACTTCATAAATATTACACAAAAATTTTAATTTTTAATTTTTTTTAAAGATCATTTATTAAGCACTTCTAAACTTCTATGATTTTCACTCAACATTCATTCATCCTGGACATACCTCTTTCACAATTACGTATCTGATTCTTCTTATTAATTACTAGCTGTAACCCGTGAAAAATCACGGCATATAAAACAATTATTATTGCAGTGATAACAATAACGTCATATTCGACCGTGGTTGGGCTGGGAGCGCTCCTGAGTAGGCAATCTTGAAGTCTTGAAGGGGCGCTATAAAAAACTGCTTTAATAATAATAATAATATTATAGGCCTATAGCCGTCGTCAAGACAACCGTCCAGACAACCGTCGCCAAGGCGGCAGTATAGTGACGTCACAATAGTGTTTGTTACGGGACAGACAGACAGACAGACAGATGTACAACGGTTATTATGTAAGTTAATTATTTAAAAGACATGTGGTATATACTCTGGCTTAAAGAAATTTCATGTTGACTGTTTTCTAATGCCTTAGGCTTTGTACTTTGTGATGAGCTAATTAAATGCCTATCTCTGTTAAATAACAATGACACCGATACAACGGACTCTGAAAAGCAGCAGTTAAGTTTTAATTATTATACTAAAAAATTTAGTTTACTATAAGCTAGAAATCTGAATTGCCGCACAGACCTCTGATAACGCCCATGATGAGTGGATGTGGTATGGCTGATTTAATGTGCAAGGACTGTTCGTAAAGAGCCTGATTAAAACACACAGTTAATTATTAAGAAACAAATCTTCCAGTCAGCATACAAATAAAAATGTATTCATATCTTGAGCGAAATCATCAGTCCTAAAATACACTGCAATCAGGTGTCACTTTCTAATTGGAGGTTCTTTTTATGTAAACAGCACACTGCATTGTTATTCATGGGTCTTTTCGATCTCTCTGTGTTGACTCCTTCTTCTCGTTTGCACAAGGTTACACCACAACACTATACACGTTGTCCTTCAAAAGTACATATGCTAGATCAGTGCTTCCCCATCTTTTTAGGCTACGGAAACCCTTTTAACTTGAAAATATTTTCACGGAACCCATACCTAAACAAAACATATTCTGATACAATATTTTTAAACAGTGATCCAGGTATGTACAGTTTAATCGATAAAAGTCAGACTAGAAATTGTTTTAAATAAAATTAATTTTCCCACAGATCCCTTGTCTTCACCGCAGTCTGATTTATAATGTAACAACACATTCAAACAACACTTATCCAATTGCTTCACGGTACCCCTATCTTCCCCTCACGGAACCCTAGGGTTCTGCGGAACCCACTTTGGGAAACACTGTGCTAGATCAAGCCACAAGAGATCATAATCAAGCAAGACTAAGAGTAACTGCTCAGTAAATCCTTTTAAATCTTATATCGGTGATTGAACAAGTACTGATTTTGCTTGTTGAAAACGAAATAAAATATTAGCATGACTACCTTTAATTTCTTGTTGTTCTTTTGTGCAGTGTACATCTGTATCTCAAGAGCATAGATCTCGAGCAGCTGTGTTCCCTTCTTCATATCATCCTCGCCTTCGTCCGTCTGTAACCCAGAAGTTTATATGCATCCATGAACAGTACCTTTACAAAGCTGGCATTCAAATCTAGTCCAAACACGGTGCTGCTCAGTGTTACAAGGCAAAGTTAAAGACACCACTTACTAACATAATAACTTAGACGAGTCCATTTGCTGTTGTTTGGGTAATGGTAGATGCATTCATTACATCACGTGGTTACCTTCCCACCAAATCCTTCTGGTTCTGGAGACTCTCTTTACACTGAGGACAGGTTTCAGTATGGGGAAGAGTGATAGGGACGAAAGTATGAGCAGCTTCAGAGAGTAATTATTATTATTATGAATTTATTAAGCACCAATATCTAATGACCAAACATCAGTCGATGGCACTGAGAAAATTGTTTAGCTTAGAACTTGCACAAGGTTCCTACACAGTAACCATCTCAGGGAACACTCAAAACCATACCCATACTCTCAGCATTACAAGGTAAGTGTTTTAACTAATTGGCTACCATATCCCCTAGTGAAGTGTAGAGGCAAGGCAGCAGATACAACTCAGTATCATTCCAGAGGTAACACTGTTCTATTTATAACAGACGAGTTCCAACCTGGCAGGAGGCATGCAGCTGTTTAAGTATCTTCTGTAGCCTCGGCCAATCCTCACGATCGAAATACAGTTTGCCAAGCTTGGTGTTCGTCTTGAACCACAGCCGTTCGTTTTTGGCCTCTTTCAGTGCATCCAGCGTGGTCTGATAGAAATTCTCTAGAAGTTCAACCTGTTTCAAATACAAATACAAGTACAACAAAACTTGACCGCTATTCCAGCATCAGATTCAGATTTATTTTTACTGGCTAAAGCTAAGTACTGTTATGCAACAATCAAGCTACAAAGTTTCTCGTGCTTCTGCTGAGCCGAGAGAAATAGCAGCTTCACTCAACTAGGCTTATCTCGATAGGATGCCCAATTGCCCATCTTTATAAACTGAACTGAGCTGCTCTTTTTCAGATGGACTGTGGCTAGGCTTTGAAACTGACTGCTGCTTCACTATAGTATTACGTATTCAATTACATACAAGTACTTAAGTTTCAGATGGAATAAACAGATAATCGAGTAAACATTGTACAGAGCGTAGACGTCACACATCACTGTAATCTAACTTAATGACTTGTATAGAGCCGTTATCACACAAGGCATCAATCAATGGTCGCTTCTAGTGAAACCACTCAAAAAACTGTAACCTGTTGGAGAAGTCAGGTCAAAATCTGAGGGTTGGAAACGAAACAAGAAACAAGTTTCTATTTCCAGTTGAAACAGATACGTCTCAACAATAGAGTTCAGCATTACAATACTTGATCCAACTGAGTTATATACTGTTATCATCACTTGTTCCTTTGACCAAGCTGGCGACTTTTCCCGTAATACATTTCCCAGCATGATTTTCAAATAGGTTCTTTAAGGATGCTACGTAACATTTAGACGGTTGTACAACTGTTCATTCTTACACATTAAATCGTACAAGCAACTGTATACTTAAGTATCGTACACTTAACGAGACCTCATTTATTTATTTATTTTATATATATTTATACTTAATGAGACCTCATTTATTTATTTATTTTATATATATTTATACTTAATGAGACTTCATTTATTTATTTATTTATTTTATATATATTTCTTTACATTGTATTTGATTGATGGCACTAAGCATTTGTGTGCACAGGACTTGCTCAAGGTCCACACACAGTGACCATCTCAACATCAGCCCTCAACCAAATCTTACTTACTCACTAGTAGGGGTCCACCGGTAAGACATTTTCCGCCGGAATTGAATCCGAGTATTTGGATGTATTTTTGCCGGATCCGGTAACGAACCGGAAACGAACCGGGTACCATTTGTTCCATATGCGAAGCTTCACATTTTCATGTAATAACAAATTATCGACATAAATTTGTGTACTTGTAATAAGTGACTAATAGAATTTGAATTGTAGTCATTTCTGTGCAGTTGTGAAGTTTTCTGTGTAATTGTTTTAAGGTTCAACATTTATAATTTTATATATGTAAGTTTACTGAATAAGTTTTTAAAGAAAAAAATTGTTGCTAAAGAAAATTTTTTTGCAACTATTTGCATCTACAATATTTGAATACTTCCGGAAACGGGATTTCCGGCGGAAGCGAATATCCGAGGCGGTTTCTGGTGGACCCCTACTCACTAGGATACAAATACAAATTTCAGTATGTTTTTAAGGTATCGAACAACACAGACCATTACCTGCTTCGACGTCGAGATGTAGTCCAGAATGGAATTAATGGATTTCTCCGAGTAGTTTCTTGTGACAGCACTTTTGATGTAAGTGAGCAGCTGTTTGTATCGGTTCATCATTTCTTTCTGCTGTCCCTGTGAACAACGGAAGCATAAAGCCACTTAAAAGTATATTCTGATATAGCATTTCTTCAAGAAACAAATCACTCCCACTTTCTACTCAGCAGCAGCAAGAAGCACCATAATGTTAAATGGTTCTTAACAGCAGACACTGCAGTAACAAGAAAAGGCTGCAAAATTTCTGTCGAATATCAGACATAAAGTCTGTGAATGTCACAAGCGTCTCTAAGTAGATTTGCTTCAAAAGTTTCAACACAACTTTTGCAAATACACAACATCACTGCGTGGACCAACCAATAGTTCCAACAACATGTGTTGAAAGATCAAGAGCAGACTGCCTTACAACAAACACTGCAGTAAGCTAGGGTCATCGTTTATAACATATAACTTGCCCATATCGACATCAGTCCAGAGTTGTGGTCATGGAAGGATTGCAGCACATACACACACATACACAACAGCAATGCATAACTGTACACCCTCTGCTGCATAGGTTGAAAAGAGCTACTACAAATTTTCATATTCACATCATGGATTAGGATTTGAACCCAAGACTTATGATACAGAAGTCAATTGACATGAGTGCTTGCATTGTAATGCAGAGAATGTGGATTTTAGATACTGGTGCTTAATAAATGCACAAAGACTTGCACGAGAAAGACAAATGCATTTGCACTCTGCCAAAATACCTAATGTATGTGTGTAATTACAAATGCTGTTCAATATATCATGGCCATTTTGAAGAGAGTATCTATACTAATAGTTTCCTTATATGCAAATGCTTTCTGTTCTATTGTGAAACCGTTTGTGACGTCACTATACTGCCGTCTTGACGACGGTCGTCTTGACGACGGCGATCAGAGCATTTTAGCCAACGATACATATAGGCCTATAATGATACACTGTCGTCACGTCATAATTTATGACGGGTTAATACACTAGTCATAAACATAATATATGAATTATATCTCAGAAAGGTTTAGTGGAATGTGGTCGATTTGACTCACCAGTCGGAAGTTGATCTTAATCATCTGTTTCAGTGCCTTGAAACCCCAATCACCTTTGTCTTTTCCCTCCAAGTCTAAAACCTGTCAAAAAATGTAAAACACCAACAGGTTACAACCGCCTTTGGATTTCAACAAATATTCTTCTACATTTAAGAAATAACAACAAGTTAAACAATTGACCAATTAGTTAAACTGCATCATTCTGAATTACCAATACTGAAGCACCATGGGCATTTTCTCAATCCATTTTAGAGTTTACAGAATGGTCAAGTTGCTATCACGAGGATTTTAAAAATCAGGCCATAGCTATTGTTTGAAGAGAAAATATGCCAAAAGCAGAACATTAATTCAGATCACACAGAAGAAATCAAATTTCTTACAACGTGTAACTGATTGTAAATATTACGAACGCAAGTACCTAAAGTGATTGTATAAATCAAGAAACACGCATAGAATTAATTGTGATCAGATTTGAAATCATTTGCTCAATTACAAATTATGTTTTACAACTCTAGGTTAATGAAGAAGTTACAGTAACAATAGAACGCTGAGATAAGAAGATCAGAAGCAATATCAAATGCCATATTAGAACAAGGTTCTATATTAATGAGGCCGCTTCTAAACAGCAGAATTAAACTTGAAACTGTACTCCAGATCGCATCATACACTGGAAACCCGTTATAACATGCTTTGTTATAACATGAATTCTGATTTAATGCACTCAAGGTATGGGTTCCAAATCATCCCAGACCATCCAAAAATTCAGATTTAATGCCACTGTAGAAATTTACCACAATAACAAAACAGTTCTTTATAAGACTCCCAAAGACAGTGTTATCACAAGTTTCTGGTGTATCAGAATTTGCATGTTAGAAGGAGGTTCTGGTGTGGTTAAATAATCAGAAATTTGTAGAAATTCAGTTTTTGTAACCACAAACCACTCAAAATTTCACTGAATCATTTGCTCTACAACATTCAGAGACAGCAGCATAAATGTCAATGACTCCAACTGAAACAGTTCATAAGCTACAGCCCTTGCCTAAAGCCAAACCTAACTAATGGACTACGCATAAGGCATAAATAATGTGTATTAGCAACCTTCTGAAAGTTCTCGAGAGCTGCTTTCGGATCATCTTCCTTCAGAGCTTTCGAGTTATAGTACTGGTTTTCAAGGTCAACATCTGGCTCAGAGTTGCTATCCTCTGAATATTCCTACAAGAATAAAATATATATACATCAACACAGGCATCTAACACATAATAAGCTTATGTACTGTTTGATTCCTTCAACTCTTTATTTGTTAGAGTAAGACAGTGGTCACCAACCCGTGGCTCGCAAGCCGCATGCGGCTCTCGAACAGTTCTGTGGCGGCTCTCCAGAGCTTCTCTGAAATAACATTTTCTATGTGACGAACTAAAATTGCGCTATTAAAATGGACTTTCCGTGTTTCTTGAGGTCAAACTTCTATGACTTCATTGTTTTTTGTGTCGGTCAATATTATTATAATGATTTTGTTGTGCTCCGTAATTAGTCCTAAATCCATGGCGGCTCCAAAAACTTGCTTAACTTCGCAATGCGGCTCCCAAAAGTTGCTAAACTTCGCAATGCGGCTCCTCACCGAAAAAAGGTTGGGGACCACTGGAGTAAGACAAATAATTTAAACAGCTTTAAACACCGGTGTCCTTCCCAAAGATGGACCTGCATTTCCCGAATACATGTCAAACCACGAGCTTTCGACACATCGGAATAGCCAACCAATCACAAAAATGAGAAACAGGCTTCAAGCAGTAGTCATAGTAACAAAAGATAGCTAGGAAACGTTGACCATTGAAGGCTTTGGCAAACCAGATACTACAGATAACAAAGACTTCTTTTGAGGCAAAGGATAGGTAGGCACTCTTAACTTCCAACTTTTACTTTGCAGTTGGAGCTCTCACACAAGATAATCAGTGTCATGAATATCTGACACTTCAACTGTTTTACAGTTCAAAGCAGGATTAAGGCAAGATGATTCAGTGGCTCTGAGCTTCTCAACAGTTTCAAAAGATGAAGTATTGTAGCCGATGTAACTCTTCAGAGGCCTCAATGTCACTGACCTCAACCACGCAGACAATGTATGCATGCATGTATGTATGTAACACTATGTATGCATGTATAAAAGTCTTCATCCTGGCAAAAATGTCAGAAGTGCTCCCATTTTAGCACTGGAAGAAATGGACATAAAGGAACAAACTACTATCCCCACGCTGAATGACTACAAAACAAATTATGATTATTATTATTACAAAGTTTGCAACAGTTTGCCAGCATCTCTGACTGACCTGGTTTATATTTTCTGACTGAACTTCTAGCCCCTGTAGTCTAAATCAGGAACTCTGTAATCCAGTTGCTGATACTCAGTGGTGTCAGCAACTGGAGATTAAAGGTCACACAATGAGATCATCAGGTCTACCATATATCATATAAGGTCTGCTCTTACCAAAGACACATATGTCAAAAGCAATAGCTTGCTCTCTTGTCCGCTCAGTTCGATTGTTCCAACTTGGTTTCTTCAGGCAGCTCACACCTTGAACTCAAGAGGTTTAACACATCCAAATATCCCTGGCTCATCTGGTGTTGTGCCTCAACCTGTATGGCTTGTAATGATCACTACTCACACAAACTCCTTAACCATACTCAGACAGCTGCACTGGCTCCCAGTGGAATTCAGCATAAGATTTAAACTGGCCTGTCTGACTTATAAAATCCTTACCACAAGTATTCCTATCTAACTTCAACAACTAGTCTCTCCTTACATCCCTCCCCATTGTCTGCAATCTTTACGTAAGGGTATTTTGGCTGAACCACAATGCAGAACTGTCATGGGTTCTTGCGAATACCATGTTGCAGCCCCAAGCCCTGGAACAAAGATGCTCTTACGATGCTCTAACTCTTTTTGTTTCTTCAAACAATGCCTCAAAACTCACAACTTTACAATAGCTGTTAAATATCACCATATCTACTGTACCTGCCATTCATCCAGTAGTTAGTGACTAACTAACTACGTCTCAGATTTGCAAATTTCTGTGTGACTTTGGGTGTGTTGCAAACTTTTGTAATAATAATAATCATATAATTTTTATTATTATAATACTTAAAAATGCAGAGATTGTCTTGCTCACTGCATCCTCCAACTGAAAGACACGAATGATAACACAAAGCTAACAAACATTTTAATGGGTGGTGCATGTCAGCAACACAGAAATCAAACCAGAGAGAGAAGGCAACCGTACCAGTCTCTATTAATGGTTGAGTGAGCACACTGCATTCTCACATGCCTTACGCATTCAGTGGGGTGAGGATCACCAAGAGAAAGAAGTTTAAAAACAAAACAACTTCTACAGTTTCCAAAGAAAGCTGTAGAAGTAGTAATAAAATTCCATGCTTTGGAATCTCAAATGGTGCATTGTGTGACCTTGCATTTTCTTAATTTTCTGGTCATTTGTTTCCTTAATTACCAAACTCCTTGCGGTTTTCGCGCAGCGCTCTACTTTCTCTTGTAATCTGGGTAGCCATATTGTTTATAAGTAGGACGAACGCGATGGGACTTTCTCAGGAATTACCCAGTCGCGACCTACATGCCAGATTACAATTTGCACTTCACACATCTGGTCTGTAAAGAAATAATGAGCTCAACTTCGATATTACATAAATAACTTAATCCGGTATCCATTCGTCGGTCGAATCAACGCGACGACTATGCAGTTACCGGGTTTTAGCATGCGCATTTTCCTAATTTAAAATGTCCCTTTGTGTCTTTGAAGATGGAGAAAACCGCGATGCACGTTCAAGAAAACAAGATTACCAAGTCATATTCCTCGTCGTCGCCAACCATATAATCGTCAGCATCTGACATTTTCTACAGTTTTTTTGTACAGAAAATAAAATTCCTCCTATTCTAAACCGATTGCCATATAAATAAATAGATTCCACAGCTCTAGTGACGTTGCAAACTGTTGTGATTCAGAGATACACAGTTGCAAATAAGTAAGTTAGTTAGTAGGTAAGTAATCATAAAGCCATCTGAAGCTATCTGAAGGCACAATTTGAATAAAGATAATTCAAATCAACTATTCACAGTTTATATGACCTTTCTGAAAAAATTATGTGATAGAGAATTTGAACTGAGTTTTACAAAATGACGCTTAACGTTTATGAACACTTTTTATTACGCCAAATAGGCAGAATCAACAACCAAAACAAAATGAAACAATTAAGAATAAAAATTAGGATATAATTTATTAGGAGGGGGATAGAGTAATGATGACACTCATGGCCAAGAGAGCATTAGGTTCGCGGATCGATTCCCGTAACACCCCTCCCTCTAGGGCGGCGCCTTGTATGGCTTCAAACCGTGTTTAATTAAGATCTTGATTGTACTTTCATGTTTCAATGTAATATTACTGCGTCTGTTAAGCCTTTATAATTATTATTATTAACAGGGTCGAATTTGTATCTTTCATCGATTGTATAATTCTGATCCAAGGACCTATAGGCCTAATAGGCCTACACCATATAGATTCCTTGATTCTAATCCATCCACTCCTCCGGCTTCCAGTGCCTCTTCTCTTAAGCAAAACCTGCCTGCATCCCTCTCCCTGGTAGTCTGGCAACAGACTTGTACCTCCATTAAGTATCTCTGGACAAAAACCTCTTGCACGACGCCGCGCTCGTTAAAAAGCCGATGTCATGCGCTTAGCTTTCAAAATTCAGTTTACAATTACGATTAGACCTACACGTAGCCTATGGGCTGTGCTTTAATGTAATCCATTGTTTGCAAATATGTATCTTCTGAAACCTGAAAATATTTCTTTCTGAATTAAATCTCAATAAGCCCTATCGATATGTCGAGTGCGCATGCGCAGTCACCCGACCCACTTAATTGTCCAAGAGGTCATTACTACCAACTTTGTCAACAAACCACGCAAGTCGTTATAGGTCGATTGCATTTAATGTTTAAGCCTTGTAGCATTGCTTCAAAAATATGAAAATCCATTCGTCTGGATCAACGAATCTGTGATCTGTGTTTAGCATAATTTCAACTCGAGTACTCTTACTTAGTGAATGCATGCGGGCAATGTTAAGATGCCTGAATTAAACATCTTTAAACATCATTTTTCGGACCGCGGTTCGCTTCCCGAAGGTGGCTTATTTCAGAGATTTAAATCTCGGGCTAGCACGGTCCCAACACGGGGACCTTAAATGGCGTGACACCAATTCAACCAGGCAGCGGTGGTGAAGGATCTCAGCCGATCAATTCATTGAAAAATGAGCAGGGTCGAAGCCATATACGGTTGCTATAGAAAATCGCATACATTTACATTTAATGAAACATTCACTACCGGTACCAGTCATTGCAACAGAGTATGAAATGGTTACAGGTGTTGATTCTATGTAAAAAGATTAAATATACTGAAGTTTAATTTAATTAACTAATACTTTTAATATTTCCGGGTTAAGTTTGTGCATTGCTCTCAGATGCTGCAACAGATGCCACCATGCTAGGAAAACGAAAGTATTAAAACAAGTCTCTAGCATTGATTGGCAAACATCCCAGAATGATTTGTTAAACAATTTTCTTTCAAAAAAGGAGCCACACTTACTGAAAAATCACACCACTGCCTATTACCGAACTGCTATCTGCGTTTGAATATGTGTTACTTTTAATGCTGATGAGTGCGACTTAACATGACATCAGCAGTCACAAGATATGGCACAGGTGGTTTCAGCAGGATCTATGTCTGCAAAACTAATTGGACACTTAACCTCAAGCAATCCCTCGCCACAGCATCTATTAAGTGACAATTCTATCTGGTGAAGCACACAAAACTGAACGTTTCTTATGAATGTATAAGCCACATTCCTGTTGGAACTGCTAAGTTTTCATGATCCAAGTTTTGAACCACATATATGTTTCAACTTCTTCCACTTTCCTTTCATGGCCACATCTCAGAGATCAGCAGTAACATTTTTGCCCTCCATTATCAACTTGATAACAGAAGTGGCATCACACACTTTATCAGAAATAATTTTTTTGCTCGTGTAAAAACTTCATGTGCAAAACAAACCAAAGTGAACTTTTACTCTGACCACGTGTTTTCTTCAATCTGCTTAAGTTCAAACTCAAAGTATACAGGCAGAACAAAATCAGTAGCACAATAAAAACGTTTAGCATAATGTATGATGTGTGATGTCAATCAATCAATTAAATATTTGTTTATTGAAAGATTCCCGTCGACACGTGATGAGATTTCACAGTGTTACAAAGACAATAATTGCAAGTGAAAATAAATCATACAGTGCATATTTTAACTATAACTAGGGGGACAAAAGTCCCAGTAGTTTTAGGATTTGTCCCAGTATAGTTTGGGTGATTTGTCTCTGTAACACTACTTTTAATGTAATATTACAATATTAAAACGAGTGATCTCTCTCTCTCACTATGACAATCTGAGAACGAGCCACCGACTGTTACTTGTTTTCTTTGCTTAACCAAATTGGAAAATAAAGTTGATCGTGGTTGCCAAAGTCAAAGCTATCATTGTTTGTTGTACCTGCAGCTCATCCACTGGGTCACAGTCACTCAGCCTGTCACTGACTTACTTTTATCAATTATGTTGGTAGTATGGTTGAACCAGCCAGGGCTGTAGTCGAGGTATAGGTATACAGCGTATACTCACCTCTACAGACCGTATACCCACCTCACAAAATATTTATATTTATTTATATTAAATACTGTAGTGTATACTCACAAAATACTGTAGCGTATACTCGCCTCTAATTTGTTTCGGAAAACTAACCGGTAGCGTATACTCACCTCTAATTTTACCACTACAGCCCTGGGTTGAACTAATTATGTCATATTTTCAAACTTCTATGCATGACTTTAATCAGGATATGTATAATAATAGAAAGGAAATTTGGTAAAATAAAGTGGCTAAAATGGACTCCATTTGGCAGCCAATGCTGTAAAATGCGTTGTCCGCTGGGGCTTCGGCCCAGACACCCTAGTCGTGGCTGACTGTCCCACTAGTCAAAATTCATTAAAATATGCATTGAAATCAGAAAACAGTTAATGAAAGAGACTGAAGAGATTAATAGATTTTAAAGTAAAGTAGCCTATACATATAAAAGAAAAGCAGTATAGTGCTAAAATAGTTAACTGTTAATAAGTGTTTTTATAGAGCTTAATAAGGGAGATAAAGTTTTTGTCGTTTTTATCAGGTAGGCCTAATGTGAAATTATGAGCCCGTGGCCGGAAATTATGAGGGATATTGCGATCAGGTGGAAAATATGGTCGTTGAACATGGCCGTGGTCTGTAATGGCTGTCTTAAGGAGGCGTTTATCTGTCTGTTTTGTCAACTCAGAAGCGATTTGAATGGATGGGGAAAGTAGGCCAGAACGTCGCATTTTCTTCAGCAGTGTTTCAACCCTCTCCCTGTCTCCTACTTGGGTACCAGGCCTGGGTGTCGACTCGTATTCCTCTGTTCAAGACTGACATCAGCTGATCGGACATCAGCTGATCGGTCATACCGGTACTGTTGCGCTGCCGAATGTAGTTTTGGTTAAATGCGGCATACGACAAAGCCACCAACTGTTGTTTCTTACTATATTGAATAATTGTTAATCCCAGATTCCCGAAAATTTTCTTAATACATAAATATTCCAAATTCCAACGTTTGAAACCATCTAAATCATTAATCCTATCCATATTTACCACAGCAAGACCAATACTTCCGGTAGTAATGACCTATGTAGGTCGAGGTGACCTAAATAGGTCACTGAGATGTCGAACCCGCTTATTTAAGTGCACATTTATATAGGGCATTTTCCTGACCTGACGATACAAGATCACAATCGAATAGAATGGTCATGATGGATGCACTGCATCTCTAAATGTGAATTTATTTATCTCTAACAATAAGCCTATAATAGTCGATCAGATAGGCACAACTCTCCACACGGCAACTGAAAACGTACATGATGTACTAGGTAACATTTGATCTTTTATGTACTTCAGACTTACCATGCTCTAGTAACTACTCTTCTCATAATCGTAAACCTCATATTTCTGGTGCTCCTTGAAAGGTAGGCGCAGGGCACCAGCTTATTCACGAGTGCTAACCGATTCAAATCCTGACACTGCGTCTCGATTCTGGAGCAATCTGGATTTATACATATTTTTTTGATACATGTATCATTATAATGTATAGGGTGTCTCTTAAAAATGAAAGTTGAAAATTTCAATCTCTCACCCCTTCAAGTTGTTAGGTTCATGGATAAAAAATTTACAAAAAAATTTGGTGGAAATCGGATAATATTTAGAGGTGGCCCTTTGATGTCAAAGTTTTAGCATTGTAGGCCTATTGGTTACAACCATGCAATATAGTTCTCATTGTTAAAAGAAGGACAGATTGCCTTATTAATTTGCCAATTTCAACCTATAGAAGCAGGGGAGCAGACTCTTAGCTCCTGTTCAATTTGTAAACAAGTTGCAGGCAACAAATTTGAAAATTCAAATTTAAAATGTTTCAAAAAATTTGTAATAAATGCACTTTCGCGGCAAGTAAGTGGAAAATTACTGAATTACACGACCTGCATGATTTGTGGATTAGGGACAAAGCCATTGCTTATTTTGCAATCAATTACCTTATTCACAGCATTGTCCTACATAAAGTCAACATGGTAAGTAAGTAAGTAAGTATATTCTTTATTAACCAATTGCTAATCGCACTTTGTTGTACAGACATCCCAGTTAAAATGTATATAACATCCTAACAATAAACTTTTTACATATCAGGCTGTCGGCTGGGGGAATAATGCAGTCATGGGCACGGGGACAGAGGTAGTAGGTAGGTTTGGTTGGAGGTAGTAGTTGGTGCAGGACATGGCCCGGTTACATCAGGACAGCCCCAAAGAGGCGAGCATCAACCCGAGATGATATTCTTAACTTTGCTCAAGTAAACTTGAAGTAAAGCAACCACGAGATGACTATATATCATGAACTGGAATTCCTGCACGAGGTGTTCTTTACCTGGTGCCAGGCGCTACGCATCGTGCAAATTGGATGGTCAAGGTTATGACATGCAATTAAGATCTGGCTCTTTCATGACCAGTTCCAGATGACTGCTTCAGACAAGAGAGGAATTCGTGATCTGGCAACTTTTGCAGTTATCATTCACCTCTAGGCCTGGATTACTGCCCCAATCGAAGTTGAAGTACCTCTGAGCGACTTCCAACTAATGGTTGAACTCTAAAAATACTCACATGAAGCCATTTCCAGCACAACAAGGAAAGAACTTGTACTTCATCTATGGTACCTTTCTGAGGAGCTGGTCGGACTGACTCTTTTTGATTCAAGAGTGTCTGTGGAGATGAAGAGACTTATGTTAGCCACCATGGGAGATCCAGCCCCGGATCATCCACCAAAACGACCACAAGTGCACCGTGACCCTGGAGCAGTTCTGCATGATAAACATAAAACGACTCTTTTCCATGCTTGGCCTTCCTCAGACTTTCCTTGCACTGGGCCCGTCTGAATAGGATGAAGAGGAAACGAAATATTCCATAGGCTCTGCACATCATCAACGGGTTGGCAGTCGTCCGTCGTCCACGACATGGCCGAGTGAGGTATGAACCTCATTCAGGAACGAATGAGAGTATGTTTCTGGACATTAGATATTAATTTTAACATAAATATACACGCAGAAAGTAGAAATTCTGTTTCATAAGCAATACAAATTGATTAACTAGTACTACAACTGACGATTAATTATTATGCAACATTACATTTCCCATTGTACGAAGTATCATTAATTTTCTAAACTTTAAAGCTCGAGGGCCACCTCTAAATATTATCCAATTTTAATGAAATTTTTGTAGAATTTTATTTCTATGAACCTAACAACTTGGGAGGGTGAGAAGGAGAAAAATAAAAAAAAATTTTTTTGCACTATGCTAAGAGACACCCTAATCATAATGTATCATAATAATGAACCTGGTCATAGAATCTAACATTGGCCAGGCTGGTCTAAGCACTGATCACTGGTTAAAAGGAAATGGATTTCCAGTAAGCCGTCCCAAGTCATATACAGTATCAGGTTGTTCTATAGCATCTTATGAAAGTACGGGTTTATTACTTCTTGTATAAGAGCCTATTGTCAGATTCGTGTACAATATTAAGCAACGGACTATATTTACACTGGGGGCATGTCTGTATTGTCAGTCAACTACTGAGGTGGGGTTTATACCCTGGCCAATATCTTTATACTCCGTTAGTAAATCTGTTCAATGTGTCCTGGCAAATACATGTACCGTTACACACATTGAGAAAACCTGTTCAAAACCGTTAATAAGTTTGCCTGCTCTGCCAACCATTCTGTGAACACACGTTCACTTGAGAAAATCAAACATTAAAAAAACAGAACAAAGTCCATGTAACAGTTGCTAGCAGTCACGCTGCAACTGTTGTGATTTTTTTATTCTCAGTAACAACTTTTTGTTTAACTCCGTTTAAATATGAACTTCATATCACAGAAAGTTGGCTGCTGCTATTGAAAATGCGCTTGGATAGAGACGAAAATGTTATAAATGAACAATGTAACGGACAAACTTTCTCAGCACCAAACAAAAGCTGCCTTAGGGTTATTCATTGACACAACTAAATCCAATCCAATAGAGTTAGGTTGTTGGGTTATATTTTTATGGCTGCGCTGCATCAGTACAGTTAAAACTTATTATATGAAATTACCAGTTAAACTTGTGTATCATACTGTAATGTAATTAATCAAGGATTTAGCTAAATTTACATGTTGTCTTTACAGCATTGTAGGCCCTGGGCAAAGCCGCGCATGGTCACGCAAAACATTAATTTTTGTGGTCTTTTTAATTTTGGAGCCCCTAGAATCATGGGGCCCCTGCCCAGTGTGCCCATGCCTTAAGACGCCATTGGTGATATGCGACACTGCTTGTATTGCCTTCAGCACTGCAGCTAAATTGAAGTTCGACTCTTTAGTAGGTAAGCATTATAGCATGCATGTTACTGGAACGAAACTGCTACGCTCATATAAGTAATTTTCTAACAGTCAATAAATGCAACTGTTCCTTGAAATTAGGGGCCATCCACATATTACGTACGCACTTGGGGGAGGGGGTCGGATTTATGCGATTTTGCGTACGTAATATATGGATGGCCCCTTACCTAAAGCAAAAAGCTTACCAAAGCATGAAGGCGCCATTCTGCTTAGCAAGTATCCTCATATACACCATTAACTAAAATAATATCAAGTTTACTTAATTTTATAACGTTTGGGATATAATTCTCAACTGAACAACACAATGCATGCCCCACCATATAAACTTCACAGCTCCCTTATTGGTTAAAAACGAACTAGCTCCATCTGGATGTCAGTGTTGTACATCTCCAATCCTACAAAATATAAGTGATCATTATAAACAGCGTGTAATGTGTATGTAATCCTGTGTAGTCATGTAAATAAACACTGTATAACAGTGTATAATGTACACCATAAAACATTGGATCCTGTTTACCGTTTCAAAAATCAGACCCTTTATTATCGCAAATGTAAAAGGCATTTACAGCTATATGCACTAGAACTCAATGAGCATTCCTGCTGAATAGTGCTATTTACAATACTTTCTAATTCGCATCAGGAGGATGAGGACGTGTTTTGGTGATCGCGCTTTCTCGGCCGCCGGTCCCAGATGCTGGAACAGTCTTCCGCCCGCCATCAGACTGGCCGACTCAGTGAACTCTTTCAAATCCAGGCTAAAAACCCACCTGTTTGCTAAGGCTTATCCTGCCCGCTAGAAGTTGTGAGGCGCCCTTGTAGCGGTATGGCCGCATTACGGCGCCATATAAATTGTCGTTATCATCATCATCATCATCATCATCATCATATAGATATTACTCAGGTAATTGATTCCTGGTAATAAAACAAGGTTATAGAAGAACATATTAGTGCACAAAAGTCAGACCTCATCCTCAATACCATAACAAAGGTCTGCCTGAAGAAAAATTAATCTTGAAAATAAAAATTGTTAAGCAATAATAATAATCTCTAATAATAATCTTTAATAAGAATAGAAATCCTCCACAACAACATTACAAAGGCATGTTTCCAGATGCTGTAAAAACTGGGAAGAAGTCTAATTTTCCAGAAATCAATCATTTCCGCTCTTAACATAATTTCATAATTCTTAAGGATCAGTTGTAACTTTGATATAAATTATTATTGAGGGATTACACGATCCCTAATGGTTAGTCTGATATAAAATTGCAACTCAGGAGCTGAAAGGCCTGTCATGACATAAAAATTTCACAATTTCGGTTCCTCTAGAGCTCCCTAGATAAAACAGTTACAGAATGAACACATCTACATACACGAGAAGGTCCGATGGCAAGCTTATTGGATAAGTCCAAGAAAATGAAACGCTAACATTTCATATCATCCAGGTTAGGTAGGGACCACACAAAGCAGGAATCTCAAACGCTTCAGTTCTTACCTTTTTAAGGCGAAAAATAGATTCACATGCATGATGACGAAGATGATGTTCTCAAAATATTTTGTAAGTATCTAGCTAGTATTACTAGCACTTACATAAACAAAAGCCACAAACCGATTCATTAACTCTTCATTACTTCTGACTTCAGGCTGAACAGTTCTTGAAATCGTTTGATTGTTATCTTCGTAGCTGCAGACAAAGTATTAAATCAGTGCTTTAAATTATCAAGTTTTCAAACGCAGTTACAGTTTTACTACACAGGGCAGGTCTCACTGGCAGTCACGGTAACTTCTACACAAGACCCAGTCCGTAACCACGGTACCTTGGACAGAACCAGTATAGATACATGAGGCCCCAGAACAGGACAAAATGCTATGAAGGTTAAAGCAATTCTAAAAAAGATAAAATTTTAGCCAAGACATCTTACTAGTCCAGAAATAAAGTGTTTGGATCCAGAAAGCAGCTTTTAACTCCTTTACTGATGCATTGTGAGTATTAAATAAGGATGGGTTAGCAATACTAGTTAGTATATATATCTTGAAGGGATGAACTTCAGTATTACATTACATACTACTCTATTTCTAATTCAAATTTAAGAATTCACATGATCAATCAAGAAAACAGAAGCAAATTTATAAGACCCACAGCCCCAGTTTCTCCATTCGTAATTTGAACTAAGCTCTCTCTCTCTCTGGTTTCCCTGGCAACCGGACTAGGTCCTCCACTGAAAATCTCTGTCCAACATGACATGATGCAATGCTCATGAATAGGCTGGTACCCTGCGCTTAGCTTTCGAGTAGCACTTTACAATTAAGAACTTAACCTAAAACTGAAAACCCCAATAGCAATTTCTTCTAACTAAAAAGCCTTATCTTTCTTTCATAAAGACATTGTATTGTATTGTATTGTATCTAAACATTTATAAAGCGCCTCTCACAGTATTCGCTAATCAAAGGCGCTCCCAGTGCGAAAGACCCAGTGAATAGAAAGAGGTTTTAAGACAGCGGAACGAGGCACTTGGGCCACCAGCTAATAAAGAGGCACGTGTCAATGGAGGAAGTTGATTCCATAGAGCAGGACCAATGCAAGAAAAGGCTCGAGTTTTGGCCATAGAGGTCCTGGCTCGTGGTACAAGAAGATCATGTCGATTAAGCGATCGCAATGGACGGAGGGAAGTAGCTGAAATTGGCAGACGAACAATGTCACAGAGGTACTTGGGTGCTAAGCCTGTACAGGACCGAAGGACTAAAGACATCCTTACCTGCTTACAAATTCAACATCTGACCTTAAGCTGAAGTGAATTTACTTGTTGATTCAACCGAAAGATAGAAATATAACATAATAATAACAGAAGTTATGTACATTTTCTGTCGATACTGTCAAAAGGACAATCCAGAAGGGTCACCCAAACTGACCATTAGGCATTTCAGATGGCCAAATCTCTACTTTAATTGTTTTTAAATGAATGTCATACAAAATACAAAGACCGTACACTATCACTTGTTAACAACATAATATTACATTCACCAATCAACAAGCTCGTATTTTTACACCGTCACATTTGATAAAAGAACTTGAAATGAATATAAATATTACCATTGGTTTATTAGTTGCATCTGATTTTTAAGGGTTTTTGCAGAGATGTTGGAGTCCACTGGTACATCGCCAATGAAACCAGATCCAATGGAACCAGATTGTGTGTGATAACCAGAAGATTTTAAATGTTCAGGAAACAGTCGGTTTGTTATTCTTTGTAGCTTTTCTTCAGAGATTTTATAGCTCTAAACACAAAATGCGACATAGCAAAACCTACATTTCCTCAAATCATTACAAGAAAAGAAGACACCGATATGCAAGCTTTCCCGATAGGTCAATTACTCTAAAGTTAAATGTCAAAAAAATTTCATGCAATTTACTAAACTTCACTTGCACATTTTTATCAAAATTCAGACATTTATATGTACCACAATGTAACTGTAGTTAGAAAATGTAAATGTAATGGTTGCTCATAAAGACAGCAAAATTGAGGAGTGATTTTTCCAAGTTATTATCACCTCATGCAAAAAAAGTGTAACATCAGATAATGCAGCTTTAAACTTTCTTATTTCCTCTTCGAGTTTGTTTATTTCAGTCCAACGAGAATTGAAAGTCTCCCTACAAAAATTATTGAATAAATAAATTAACAAGTACACATTATTTTTTTATAGGCAAATCAGTTTAAAATAAATGGTAGTGCTCTGCAAATGGACTGTCCAGAAAAAAACTAGTTTTGTGGCTTCCCATTTGTTATGCATCACATCGTGCTTGTTCATCTATTGCAACCTGCCTTCTGGTCTTTCCTAAATGACACCTAAGAGTTTGTATAGACTTGTCTAAAAAATTATTAGAATGGACTGCAATTTTACTTAATGAAGTTTTATATATTACAACAACAGCATTATATATAAGGTTTAGACTGGCATAAAGTATGCAGCAAAACAAGAGCAACAAGAAACCCAAAACAAGCACAGTCAGAGTTGTAAACAAATTCAGTAGCAACTTCATTGTCATTTGGAAGCTAAGTTACTAAACAGCCAAAGACAAAATGGCCATTGACAAAGACAATGATGACAACAACAAGAACTATGATAAAGATGATTAAATAATTACTTAATTAAATAATTAAAATTAACAGATTAACAGTGCAAACTGTTTAACATGGAATGCAGGGGACTGAAGTGAGGAATTCGAATTTCACATTACAAATATATGCCAATATATTACCAAATATGCCAAGCATGCCATCTAGGAGTTGTGTACACCCTACTGGATTTAAGGAGACACTTGCACATGTATACCGACGATGGTCATAGTTGTTTCACACAGTTTTGCAATATGACTTATACCTAACCTACATTGAAGAGGTGAAGTCAAGACATTAGCCTGGCAAATTTCACCAATCCTACGTTAAGCCTTTATTACTAATATGTGTCACCCCACCAGTATATTGGTCGACATTCTCTCGACATCGACATCCTACAGCAGTCTATGTTGGTTGGTTTGTATAATGCTATTATGTCATAATCTGTTCTGTATTAAAAGTATTTTCTCAAGAATGCAAAGGGCCAAATGAAAAAAATACACTGTTCACATTGGACTAGTGGAGCCAGATGTTGAAACAAAATCAAAATTTCATGTTATCCAAGGCTTTTTATTGCAGTTCCTTCTATGGGACAAACAAGTTTCTTCATGCTACGCGATATTTTTGTGTTATCACTTTCACAATCAATGAACCACTTAACCATTGATACTAGAAAGGACCAAACATCCTTTTCATATGAAGTGTTTTCGTGTCAAGGGTTATTTACTGTATTCTAAAACTCAGTGTGAATTTACAACTTACCTAAGCCACTGTCGGCAATCTTGGTTCATTTTGACAGAATGAGGTAAGCAGTGTTTAAAGAGAATTGACCTAACAGCTGTTATCTTCTGCTCTAGTTTAATCCTGAAATAAGCAAATCAGGAAACACATTGTTATAATATTAATAATAAATAACAATAAAAGCACCAATAGTTATAACAGAATCATTCTTTGCCACCAGCAACTGCAATTCAAACATTACCTAAATAGTCCTATTTAAAAAACCATCATAATTGATATTACATTGTCACTCTTGCAGAAAATGAAGATAATGTTAAAAATAATATTATTATTAATAAAGAAAATATTAACCCTTTCCTGACGAGAGTGTACTAAAGCAACCGAGAAAATATATCCCTTTCGTCGTTAAAGGATTAAAGTATTAACAAATAATAAGAAATAATACATGCTCTAGCATTTTACCAAGACCTAAGAGAACCATTCTGTCTCAAGTTAATAATACATCTCTCATCTTCTCAGAATATTTAAAATAATTATAGCAATAGTAACACTGACTCCCATCATGATCAAAGATTTGAAGAATGCAAACACCAAGACATAACATCCTCCTTCTGTGCCAGTGTTGCATCTCACCCTCAGCAGTTTAGCAGAGATTTGTTTACAAAGATAAAATTCAGAAACACTGAAATTCTGGCACAGAGATAAAATGGTAACTGGATGTTATTATCTTCATTTTTCTAAGTTGGTCTGGTATGTCAAACAATGACACTTACATTGTAAACTTGCCTTCACAAAACAAGCAAAAAAGAAATAAAACAAATTCCAGAAGTAAATTATTGATGAAGAATTTCTATAAAATGAAATTCATACCTTTCATATTTATGTATCTGATCTTCATTATATGTCAGTTGACGTTTGCGATCTCTTGAAAACTGGTCATAAGTTGTTTTTGCAAGTTTAATGTTGAAGTTTACTCTTGTTTCACTGCAAACAAACACCAGATTTATAGGCAAAGTTTTAACACCCTGTAACTATATTTGGTACCAGGAAAAGGTCTTTGGTCGGAAGATACCAGTAACTCAGGAAGTTATGTTGGATGACATGCAGAAGAAAGTCTGACATTGAAATAAATAATACTATGTTGGAATTTTATTAGAATATGAATCATATTACACTAATGAAAATTCTGACATAAAGTCACAAGGATATTGAATCACATATGTAATGGGGGAATCTGTAGAGAGGAAAGCTCTCTATGGCTTTCACTTCTTTTGCTGACGACACCTAATGCAGTGTTTGAAACTTCCTCAGAGGAAGGTCAGCAAGTTCTAGACTAGTCAGTCACCTCAGAAATACACGAGGATGACGATAGACATATACTATACATTGCCAACTGTTGTGGTAATAAGAGATTGTCAGCATTTTAAAAAACAGATGCTACGTGTCATTAGCATTAAAAGATATGAAAACCTTCTAGGTCATATCATTTCTGTTATGTCCAAAGATCCCACTAGGCTTTACAAACCTAGCTTCACTATAATACCTCATCTATAACATAGTACTTTGATACACAACCAAAATGTGATTCACAGCAAGGTTCCACTGTTAGTGGAACACAAAAGACGTAATAAAAAAGTTCATCAAATCCTGTATTCGGAATTCTGACTAGCCTCATCCATTCAGTTGATAAACAGTTAAAACTTATTCACTCATTCAGAGCATTTATATAGATCCTCTTCCAATGTCTACTCAGAGGCATTTCAAGCCATCCCTGGTGAAAGAGAACAACAGTTCTGTTCTCTTATATAATGTATCTTTCCAAGCCATTCAGTTGGTCCACAATTATTAATCCAAACAAATCCTTTGTTAAAATCCTATATACATAAAATCCTATATTCTTAGCCCAACCACATAATTTTCCTTAACCCCTTTAGCGTGGATCCCGAGTATACTCGGGCTGAGGAATCCGTTCCCATAGCGTGGATCCCGAGTTAACTCGGGCAAGGATAGAACTCACCACCTAGTAGGCGTGGAGCCCGTAAAAACTCGGGATAATGTTAGAAGGTCATGTCTGTTGTGCAGAGGGTGTCTTAGTACATGCTGTAGCAGCCGTGGGGTAACCTTGGCCTAGTCAAGTGGTCACTGGCTACTACTAGCCGGCCGTCGTCATCGTCGTCGTGTCCGTATTTTAGGTCAAAATGGCAGGTCGCAAACGTGAAACAGTTGCATAGTGTGGTGAAGTTGGACTGTGCCCTGCCCCATGCTTTGAATTGTATCACACCAAATTCAAATACTGATCTACGTTGTATCAGTCATTTTCATAACTATGATAACTCTTTGTTTTTGTGGTACTGACCACAAAAACAGACATGTATGTTGCACGACCGGTGTTCTTCTGTTGTACTTCTGCCGATAATGTGCAGAAAACTTATTTTCAAGTGAATAAAAAAAATTGGGGGTGACGGTACAATGCAAAAAAACTTATAGGATTACTTCCAGAACAATCATAGCATCATTATAACATCAATATCTGAAAACAAAATTTTCCAAAAAAAATTCCCTCCTGGCCGAGAGTTAACAAAATTTTTATTCCACGCTAAAGGGGTTAATACAGCCAAGCCTAATTAAAATTTGCAATTCACTGGCCCAGTTACCTATACTCGTGGGCTATGTCTTATGCGCCTCTGTATTAGCGCGTGCGGATCGCGGTTTGCCACCTCAATCCTGATGCTGGTTTATTTAAGAGATTTAAATCTCAGCTAGCCCATTCCTTTCACTGGGACCTTAAATGGTGCGGGGCCCATTCAAATGGGCAGCAGCAAAGGATTTCACACAATCAATTCATTGAAAAATAAGCAAGGTCGAAGTGAAATGGTTGTTATATAAAAATGAGTACATTTACATTTCAAAGGCAACAACAGTAGCAGCTGAATCAGCTATTCTGGTCATATGGTCTGTAACTGGGACATCATACAGTCAGTTAGATGGAAGGTGGGTATTTTCAACAAAGTGGCAGTCTGAGTTCATCCTTGAACACATATATTCAAAACAAACTGTAGCCATAAATTAATTCTGATTAGGACTGTTTGTCAAAGTGAAAAGCCCAAGGACATTACACAACGAAGATCAGATGTTCTTCAGCATCACATAGAGTCAAATGTGTGTAGTTGGGCATTTTTTCAGCACTGTAAAAACCGCTAAAAAGCATTTCTCATTAGCCTAACTGAACAAGTTCATCTGTACTGTAGCAGTGTTCACTCACAGTCTCACGCAGACATATTGAAAGCATCCCACACATTCCCAACACACCCAAACATGCAGAAAATGTCACAGCACATGAGTTAAGATGCAGTGGATACGGATATTTGAGGTCCATAACACAGTGGTTTCCAGAAAGCAAAAACCTCAAGGAAAGCCACACATAACAGAAATGAAGAAAAAATATTAGAGCAGATACAACCAACACAGAAAGATACATACCATCGATACTCTTCACATCCAGATGCAACCATCTGCTCGGCCGTTAAGTTCATCCGATCATATTTCTGTAGTAGCCTATCAATTAATTTGTGCCGTTCTTCCATTTCAATCAGTTTCGCTGAAACGTCTAAATTGACTGCGTCCCAGTCCGTCTCCATGCCTGAAACTTCCTCTAGTTCCTTCCTGTCACTTCTAAGATCTTTCTGTGATTTATCAATACCGTATCGATCAGAAATTAGTTGTTTTATTTCTCTGAATCTATTCGTCATTATATTGCAAAGAACATAAACATTAAATTTTACGATTCGAAAGTTTGACTCTAATTCCACACGTGTACTTTCAAAGCCTTTAAGCTTAGAAGCAAGAGTTGCTCTGAAATAAAACAATTCAACACAAAATCAGTTTTGTACTTAGAATCTGGAACAATTATGAAATATTCACATGATTAAAGAATAAATCAAATCTTCTCTAATCTAATCATTATAGTAGTGCACAACGCATTAGTCAGTGATGTCAGACAAAAACTTCTAGCATTGTAGAAGAATGCTCTTCTTTGAGGCACAGACGTTTACCATTTACAAAGCTAAAGAAAGCTCAGCTTCTTAAAACCACCACTTGGTAAGCTTAAACAAGTCAAGCTACCAAAGAGCAGCTAGCTGCCTATAATATAATTATAAAAAAAAAATTGTGTAACACTCGCGGTAATAAAATCTTAAGTCTTCAGTCTGCCTAAAATGCCAAAACTTCCTAAGTCTGCCTAAAAGGCTGTGCACATAACTCCTCAATGTCAAAGTCAGAAAAATGTAGAAACTGTTAAAAACAGTAACAAGTGCAAGATCCTGTCAGTGGAAAGGATCCACTTGTCATTGTTCACTAGAACAACAGGAAATTGCCGTTTTCACTAAGGTCATGATTTTGACGCTGTGGTTTTGGCTCCAAAAAATGCACTGCATCTCATTTTTGTACAAACTGCATTACTCTACGTGACAAACTAAGGCCAAATTAAAGACACTAATTTTAATTTTCAAATGCCATTTCCCTAAAATTAAAATTTACATGAAGTGCCAAAACTTGTAAAAATTTGGACAAACAGTTCTCAAATTCATAACCTGTTTCACATCAGTATCTGCTAATGGAAAATGCTTGTAAATCAACTTGCAATAAGTGGTCCCATTCTCCACCACAATCACATAAGGCGAGTTACAGCTTCTATAAGCAGGTGAGTAATTCAGATAACGTGATAAGAAAAATTGCACTACCTTTACTAAATTTGTAGTGCATCGTAAAAGACAGCTTCATAATGTTAAAAAATGTCAACGTACACCAGTCTTATTTTGCATCTTGACGTATTTTGTTGAATCCTTGAGAAATAAATGACGACAGATTGCAACCGAAGGAAATAGGCACAGACATCCCGTGACCATGTGGCATCTGCGATTAGGTTCTTGTCTGCTGGAGTATTCGGAGGATTGGCTGCCGTGAGAAAATAAAACAACAACAGAATACAAATAAAATCCAGTGGTTATCGAGTACGACCATTTCATAGTCCTTTATAAATCAAATCACAAACTGTCCAGTCAGGTTCTTCTTTGTCTCACAGACCGTAAAAAGGAAGAAAGGGTCTTAGAATACAAAAAACTGTCAGTATACATCAAGAGGTTTGACTAATGATGCCCACAAGAGAAGCAGACACAACTGAGAAAACAATTTGAAACATGGCAAGACAATCGGTATTTGTTTTGACAAGTTAATAACAAATAAATTAAACTTTTTGATCCATAGTCAGCATTGTTTGTAAAGAAAAAACTAGTCCACAAAAAGCTGACATCTTTGGGAGTTTAAGTGACAATTCAATGGCAGTCAAATAGTGTCATTCTCTGACCGTTTCAGTTTTGTCTGTCCTGTCATGTCCATGGCAGTCACAAGGGGCACAAACACTCATACTGGCCTCGAGCCAACGTGTATAAGTGAAATTCTTTCCTGTATCCAAGATAAACATCCTTCAACAACAAGAGAATACAAACTGTTCCATAAGAGGTCTTCAAGTACAAACAGATCACAGCGTTCTACAATCATTTGATCAGCTTTAAAAGACATGTTTGCCTGGGACGAGCCCCATTCTGAAACACTGAGGCTTTTTAAAGCACACCAATTCTTTTTGCTAGCAACGTTATGCTTTGAAATAATATCTGGACACAGCATATATTAACGTAGTCAGAAACAACTGCTGTCTGGTATGAAATCACGGCCACTTTTGTCAATAACCATAAAGCAATGTGGTTTTTCAAAGTAACTGGACAATAGATTTGTCCGATAGCATGTTTGTCTGCTAGCAAGCTGCAGTTCAAGCACCTAACATCAGACAGCCTCTGTCTATGAGCTTTCTAGCCACCCCAAAACTGACACAAGTCATTCACTACTGTACTTCAGCACGGCCCTGTTAAGTTCTGATCTCCAACCTATGTTAACTATCTGTCACACTTTCTTTCTAAACCAATCCCCGATTCTACACAGCTTAACAGAAACTGATACAAAACAAGATCACGTATACTTACAACAGGAATGCCCTGTCCCCAACAATCCCAAATACGGCCAATTAAAGAACGCAAAATAGCAGCAATGAGCAAGGCCGTAGCCAGGATTTTGTTTCTGGGGTGTTTTCTGTTTCGGGGGATGTTTTCTCGTTCTTAGCAAGCCGACAAGCAACCCAGTCAACCGACCAAGGGGTTTGGAGTGAGTAAATACATTATTTTATTTTTACATTATTGAATTTCGGGGGGTGTTTAAACACCAAAAACACCCCTAGCTACGGCTTTGGCAATGAGTCATACTTACGCAGAAGAAAGTCTGGTTCTGCAGCGTCACGTAGATGAACACCAGATAGGACAAGCAATATTGGATTATCTAACGTTGTTCTTGGATACAACTGAATAGTGCTGTCTGGCGTAACAACTTCTACTAGCAATTTTTTTTCCAGATAAAAGCATTGCTCGGTCACATGGAATCCCTTTATTTTTTCAACAGCTAATTGGAAATTACTGTACGTGTCACTTGGCCTCAGATACACGTGCAAGTAGACGCAAGTCACTACGCAGAAAACATAAATAACGATCAGCGATTCCAGTTCTTCGCATCTTGGAAAAAATGACTCAAATGTCATCTGTCTCTGAAAGTTGTTTTCTAGCAGACCAGCAATAATGGGCACGAGAAAGTCTTTGAAGCCGCTGGAAAACAAAAGAAGGAATGGTTAATACTGAAGTTAAATTGCCTCTGAGTTAATATTATAGCACTCCGCCAATGGTTCATAAGACTCGCTGCCACGAGGGTTGAAGATAAATCCCTTGAGGCTCTCAAGGGATGTTGTCTGCTGTAACCAATCTCAAAACCTGCAGTTAGCCTAGGATAACTGTAGCTTGCACCACAACAATTTAATTTAAGCTATCATCAATTATTGCAAGGCCAAGGAGCTTACATTTTTTCTGTAAAAACATCTTCAAAAGAAAATCTCATTCTATAGCAGTCACTCCTTGGCTTAACTAATCAATGCATTATTTGTCTAATCTAGCCTAATCTAAAGATATCTGTCAATGGGCGCTTTGACGTGTGCCACATCTTAACAGCAAGCACTATCATTAAGGGGTCATGATATTGATTACTGCCCTCTCTATAGTTCTTAAACCACAATGCAGGTACCTACTGCACAATCACAATCTACCTGATAATACACCAGAAATGCATTATAATGCTGTCTTTGGATCCCTTACCAGGAACCATCTTATAATGATAATGAGTTATAATGAAGTCACTTTCCATAGCTCAACTGATTTTGGAAGTCATGACTTGTCATGCCTGTCATAACGAAGTGTGTTATAAACAGTTTCTAATAATTTATCTCTACACATAAGCGCATGTAGGCTGGCCCAGAAGTGGTCAGGTACCAGAGACATATCAGAAGTATGGAAATCATTTACTGTAGCATTACACATTGAAAACACGTCAATCTCATTGAAAGAAAGATGACAATATATGACAAATACTAACGACGAAAATGTGCAAGTGTCAGGAAGGCTGGTCCTTTCTTCAATTTCACTCGAACTCTCTTTCTGAACGGCTGAAATCACACCAGATGCCTTTGTTGAAATGATGTGATACCTGAAAATGACAGCAACAATCACTTGCTGCAAGAAGCTACCATTATCAAAAGCAAAAAAAAATTATAAATTACAAAAACTTAAAAGAACCCTTCTGTATCGCTGACTAATGTAGAAATTAGATAAAAATTATGACAGCAAACATAGTGGAGTATTCTCTGAAGAGGAAAAAAGCCAAAGACATAGGCAACAGAAAAATCCACCAAAATTATACAGAAAATTATTAGTGCAACTACTGAAACAAATAGCTTTAGATGTACTTAAAGAAGCTCAGTTTAAACTCCCAATTTGCTGCTAAACTATTTCTTCAATTGACATTTGCTCTACAGTTGGTTTACAAAAACAGCCAAAGCAAATAATGACCTCTGCTATTTCCTTGTGTTAACCTGGCCAACTGCCTGTCAAAAATGAGTTAGACGCTTGGTGAACAGAAAGTCTCTTGTTCTTATTTTTCGATCTCTTGTTCTTATTTTTCGATCTCTTGTTCTTATTTTTCGATCTCTTGTTCTTATTTTTCGATCTCTTGTCCTTATTTTTCGATCTCCAACAGCTCGATCTGTTCAGCGATGAATAATTTTGTCTTACATTGTTTCTCGATTGCCTCTTCCACCCTGAACCTGGAAAGGTAGTCGGCCTGTTGCCACCTGGTACATCGTAACTCCAATGCTCCAGCGTTCTGCAGACGATTCAAATTCATCACCATATCGAGTCTTCTCGATGAAAATACAGCGATATACAGCTGGATGCTGCGAAAAACAATAACATAACAAGTCAGACTGACAACTCATTGCAGTCACAATGACTGTACTGCAAACTCATAGGGTTGTTTCACATCACTTGTATGGTATGGTTGTCTGTGTCATCAAATGGCTGGGCTGACATCTAGTTTCCGTTACTGTCCAACCATCAACAACCTCGTCTAACCCAACCCAACTAAGACTCACCTCCTTACCTCTCAAACAATCCTTCTGTTCAATCTTTCACCCCTGCCACCAACCCTTGCATTGTACTACAACTCAAAGATCAATGCAGGCATACCAAATTCAAAACAAGTTTGTTAAACTATGATGGATGCTCAATCAACAAACCCATGTACAATCAGGTGTGTAAAACAACTAAAATATACTAATTTGGTTGTTTACTACTGGTGTGAGTCAAGTCTGCACTGTTGAAAGAATCTACAAACTGACCATGGCTCTGAGACTCATATGCAGGCACACACTTACAAGCACTATACAATATACATACTTACATATACACACACACACATGTACACAAGCACATAACAGAATTGCCATGTCTACCCTAAACTGTTAGGAGGTCACAAAATGAAATCAGTAATCACAATCCAAAGATCAAGAAACAAAACAAGCAACAATATAAGAATACTCTTGTCAACCACAAAATGTAATTGTAATTGTAATTGAGAATAGCGCCACCCAAAATCAGAGGCGCTCCTGACCCGGGTCAGTGTCTTCACTGACAAAGAGAAATGTTTTCAGGTGCTTGCGAAAACTGGACAGGAGAGAGGAGGACACGCCTAATCATCTGCGGTTTGTCAGTTCGAATTGATATAAAACGAATATATATATAAAGCTCTGAGGGAGGCTGTTCCAGCTGGAAGGGCCCACAACCCTAAAACTACAAGACTGGGCAGTTGCAGTGCGCATCCAAGGAACTACCAAGTGGCCACGGGCAGATAACCGGACTAGGCAAACTGGAAACCGTACAAAAAAAGTACATGCAACTGTCTGAAACCAAGTCACTCACCAGATATTCTTCCGTCCCATACAACGCTTTTGACTTATCTTCCCCCAAAAGTTCACGAGAAGATCCAAAATCTGTGATTTTATATACGATGCTGAAGAACAAACAGAAAAGCAACAAACGCAATTAAAATCCAGCTAAAACAATCAAATTTCTGAACTGCTTGTATATCCACTGAAACAAATACCTCTAATTTTTAAATTCATATAAGAAACTTAGAATTGTAGATAATTTAATATTCACACAATCTTGCCTGCCATCTTCTTGTTTGTTGCAGAGAATATTTCCTGGCTTGATGTCTCGATGAGTAACTCCATGAAGCCTCAGATAAGAAAGACCAGCCGCTTGAAAATACACAAATAATTCATGAAATGTTTCAGCTTGCTTACTTGTGAAAGCCAACCAGGATTTACTTTATACTTATTGTTATTACTACACGTACTGGTCACAAAAACATTCTGGTGCGATCCTGCCTTAAGTAAGATTCCAGCTATTAGGGGTTTTGTCTAACTGTGAACAGATCTTGAACTTTTATGTGTTCAGTGAACTCTGACAGAGTTTAGGATATTTGGAGGGTTGATAAAGAACAATAACGGAGACTCAGAGGTGATCGGATTGAGAATAGATGATGGAAACATAACCATGCAGTTGGACTGAACACTCAATTAAGACAGTGTAGATGTAAATAAAAGTTGTTTTGATACAGAGAAGTCAAGAAACCAAACTCATTCTTGATAATTAATATAAATTAGTTACTAAATATCATCACTGATGCCTTGCACAACACAACTTCCAGAAAATTAGTCTTTAATAACAGAAGAAGAAGAGCAGTCCCAAAAAGCTACCCCACAAGGCAGCCAATGGCATGAATGCTAGTTACTTTACTTTCTTAGCCTAGGCACTCAAGGGTGGGAGACCAGTCCTTTCCCTCACTGTCTGATCTTCAAACCAGCAGTGTACCAGTACTAATTTTATACCAGAATTTGCTAGGATGCACAAGTGGAGCATAAATATGGCACTAATGATTATACTAATATTCTTTGTAAGTTATGTTTTAAAGTATCATATCACAAACATCATTTCCAAATATACTGGCCATGTGAACATAAAAAGTATTTACGGAAAACCTGTTACTATTAAAGCCAAATTGTAAGATGTCAGTTACCAAACTGTATGAGGAATATGACATATTCTTCTTCACCCAGGCCATGCAGAAACTCCGGTTCTGAGAGGCGTTTCTGAAGACTACCTTCAGAACAGAGCTCCATCACGAGTGCAACTTCTTCCGTTTTTGACTACACAACACAAAGCAAACAACTTGAATGATGGGGTGCTCTTTAAAGAAAATTGGCACACAAACTAATAATAACCTAATACGCAGAAATAAAATGTAACTTAATGGCAATTTTGATGTTGGTCCTTTAAGATGCCTATTAAAATGTATTGATAAACTTAACCAGAACTCACAAAGTTGGTTCAGTGAAAGATCAATGAGGTCAGCAGGAGTTGGCAAGATCTATCACTGAACCAACATCATGTCCCAAAACAATGGACGATGGCTATAATCCGGCTGGAGCCAAAAGTAAAAAAGAACGCATCGGAACCATCTGATTTTAGGCCGATATCTGTAGTGCCAATAATACCGAGGATTATCGAGCGGCTAATAGTACGAAACTACTACCAGTTTTTAGTGATAAGATGGCCAATCAACATGGCTTTAGACCAACAGGTTTTACAACTGCTGCGCACATAGCCCTGTTGCATAGAGTCACAACATTGTTGGAGACAAACGAATACGTCATTGGCATTTCCACCAACTTTTCCAAGGCGTTTGACACTAGCCACTTGCCGGAAAGTTTGCATCCCTGAACATCCTGGACAAAATATACAAAATTTTGGCTTATCTCCTATCTTGAAGATAGGAGATAAGTTACTAGATTTGGAGGCACAACATCAGAAGTAGCTACGATGAACACTGGCGTAGCGTAGTCCAGGGCTCTGCGATAGCCCCTTCTTCATATGCTTGTTGAGTCTCGGATCTACAAACAATCATTTGCCTTAATTACCTCATCAAATATGCGGACGACACATATTTGATCATTGGCTCTTCACAGATAGACACTGCAGTTGGAAAATTTCAAATAAATTGAGCTGGGCTGGAGCTAATAACTTACACCTAAACAAAACTAAGACTAGGGAAATGGTAATATCGAGGCGTCGCCTACTAACCTGGTCCCTCAAGTAATAATTGAGGCTGAGCGAGTTGACTCACTAAAGGTTCTGGGAGTCACTCTCCGACAAGACCTTAGAATGTCAACACACATCTATTCCGTGCTAGCTACATGTGCATCATCAATGTAAGCCTTGCAAGTACTTAGGGCACATTGAGTTCCCCCATCCTCCCAGCATGAAGCTACAAACTCAACAACCGTTGCTCAACTCGTGTACGCCTTAGCAGCTTGGTAAGGCTGCACTAATGCGGCTGAAAGAGAAAGAAAGGAACAATTGCTCTCCAGGTTGAACAGGAGTGGACTCCTACGCAAGGATTCGCCAGATGTAGCCGCGATGGCCGGTTAAGCCGACGATTGTTTATTTGCTGCTGTTCGAAAAACAATAGGCATATGCTTCACAGATTCCCCCCCCCCCCAATGCACCTACCCACAAGATATGAGCTCCGACCAAGAGCCTACCAATTCCAACTCCCTGAGAAGGTTGATCGTAATTTCATATCCATAATTCTATATAACTAGATGAACTGATTAACCAACAAAGCATAATTACTCGCATATTAAACAGTACAGGGTATCTCGCCTGCTTTTTGTAAGTCCCTCAAATCACATTTCTTTAGCTGTGGCTGGGAGTGCCTCTGAGTAGGTATCTTGAAGAGGCTCTATATCAAATTCTCAGAATGAATCTCCTCAGACGACAGATGCAACCCTTCTGTCGTGGCACATTTGCATAATTATTAGCATATCAATCTCGTAGGCTGGGCTTATTTTTGATTACAGTATTAAATTGTAGCTATCGTAACTCTGTAACAAGTTGGGCATTTGTCAGCTTGGATAGAACAATAAATGAAATTGATTGATTGATTGTAACAGTGAAGAAACAATTCACTGATGACCAGTAGACAGTTATGCCAGTAATTTGACTATTTGTCTGGTACAAAAAGGCAAAACGAGTTTTCCTGTGAACTTACATCTGTTTCAATAGCAAGAAATGTAACAATATTTTTGTGCTGTAATCGTCTCATGAATTCCAGTTCGTTTTCTCGTACTTGTACTTTTGCTCTGCTGCCGGTACTTGATGAGAAAAGCTTTATAGCACAAGCATCACCCTTACGCTGTTCAATAAAAAAAACAGACCATTTGTTTAATGTCTAATACATAACTCAAAGACTAATAGAACCTGGTCAAGAAGTTTAGTCACCAGAATTCATCACTTTGTGGCTGATAGCAGAAGGGCAATCTTATAGTATCGGGGACCGGCAGTTTTGTACATCTTATATATAATATATGGTATTTTTGGTGTGCTGTCATTGGTCAGAACAAAATAGTGCCAGCGACTGGCTGATTTAAAATACACATGGAGTATTCATTTGACCATGTCATTTACTTGTAGTTCTAAATTTGCCAGTAAGATGAACCTGCTTGAGAAACAAATGTGGCTGCCCCGGACTTAGATCTAATGGAGCGCTGCTACCTACCAGCGACATCCCATAATGCAACACTGAAGTAAGTAAGCAACTAATATACACACATTTAAGGAAACAAACTTTTATTTCACATTTAAAGAAATGACCTTTTATTTTACATTTAAACAAACAAACTTTAATGGTCTTTAATATATGCACTAGCTACTAATCAAATCTCTTAAAGGTGTATGTCTCCATAGTTATTCAGTAATTTGTAACGAACATGCTCGACTGTATAGTGCCAAAAAAATGGTTAACCGTATAGTGCAAAACCACCACAAATTACACTTCCTAGCACCCTAAACCTCAACCGCTAAAGTCGTGTCAGTCACTTGCAAAGAATTTGTTGTGTGGTAAGCTTCTAACTTGTCAGTAGTTTTGTTTGAAAGTTCATCTAGTGGTTTGTTAGCCTACTTGTGCAATTCCACATACGACAACTGTAGGTGTTGCTGACATATTGAATACGGCACAGGTTCGGGATGAGGAATGAACAGCTTTGAGACTTGCTAACGATTTACATCATACTCAAAGTTGCTTGCACTGGTGTTCTCATAGAAGGTTAGTAAAAACTTAGGTCTTGTGTTCACGGTGCAACAGAGCTACATCTTTGCATAATCGGCTAAAGATGGCAAACTTTGGAACGTTGTTCGTCGTGTACATGATGGATCGTTCTTCCAAAGAAGTAACATAACTTTAAGTCAGATAATTCTGATAATTTGGTACTGGGTTGCAGATCAACCGCAGAGAATGGCCGCACAAGAAGTAGGAATCGGTCGTCCAACCGTGATTGACTGATCCAATTTTAGCAGAGATGAACGTGCTAAATGGGTTCTTCGAAATCTCATCGAACTTGGAGGTTTGACAAAATGGGCCAGCCAGTTGTTGTCGAAATTGATGAAAGCAAAGTCTTTCACAGGAAATATCACAGAAGGTCACTGGGTCTTCGGTGCCATTGAAAGAAACTGTGGAAGATGTAACCTGTTAGAAGCAGGCGATTGTACTGCGGAAACGCTGAATGGAATAATTTCACAACACATTCATCCAGGAACTCACATTATATCGGATGGCTGGCGTGCGTATTCCAATTTTGACAACTTTAATGCAGGCACTTATATCCAAATGTTCTGTTGTTGTTTACAGGAGGAACTTAGTGGATCCTCATGATGAATAGGGCTGTCAAAGTTTAGAAAAAGGGAAATGCCGGTACTTGATACTAAAATATTGCCGAAAATTTCGGGTACTGATTTAAGGGCCCAAGTGCAACCCTTCTAACGGGTGCCTGGGTATTCGGGGCCCATTGACAGCCCTGCTGATGACATGGTCCATGCACACTGTTACACAGAATGCCGAAAACATGTAGATGTGTGCCAAGAGGAAGTTGAAACAGCAGTTTGGCACAAGTCACAAGCTGTTCAACTCATGCCTGCAGGAAATCATGTGGCAAAACTCATTTCAATGTGAGAAGCAAATTCAGAACATTCTATTGTCCATTTTAGAGACATACACCTTCAATTAGTTCTGGACCGTATAAAAGTTCTGTTTAAACTTAGTACATCAAGGACCAAATAAACTTTAAATGTCAAAATCGTTTCTTTAAATGTCAAATAAAAGTGTGTTTCTTTAAATGTCAAGTAAAAGTTTATTTCTTTAAACGTGTGTATATTGGTAACTTACTTACTTCAGTGAATTGCATTATGGGATGTCGCTGGTAGGTAAAAGCGTTTAATTCGATCGAAGTCCGGGGCGGGGATGTTTATTTACTTAATGATCAGTCAGTCTATTTTAGGTGAACCAATCACAGTACATAAGCATTAACAAGCCACACCTTAAAAAAGGGAAATGCCGGTGCTTGATACTAAAAGATTGCCAAAAATTGCTGGATCCCGACATATTGGAATACGCGTTTTTGAGCACTTGTGACTCTAGGCATTATCATGTAAGATTTGGTAACATTCCCCAAAATAAACCCGTACCGGCAAACATATAAATTTAGGATTACAATTACATTTTATTTAATCGATATGTATTACAAACTAGACTGTTTCCTTCATTGGGTAAATGAATAGTAGGCAGCTACCTTGTGTCTTCCAAAATAGACCGTCCCCGTAGATCCTGCGCCAAGAACCTTATCCGTGTAATACACGTAGTTCTCGGTCCCATGAACAGCCATGAAAACTGTGAACACTTTCAGCACACATAAACCTCATCAAATATGTTTAATTGTAAAATCGAAACTAAATAAAACTAAATTTTCCGCTGACATAGTCATTGAGGTAGGAAAAAAATAGAGCCACCCCTATACCTATTCTTAGGCCAGTACTACGTTTCCGACCAAAGATCTTAAATATTTGCATCCGACTGGTATGGTACAGCAGCCCACAGATGACATGCGATTATATTTTTTTTATCTATTGCGCACCAGATTCTAACTAGTGCGCACCAGATAGTTTTCTAGTGCGCATTAAATAAAATCTGTGCAATATGGCCAACGTAAATAAAAACCAGAGTCCCAAAGATCTAGTTGGGGGTTCCCGATTGAGTGTAACTATTAATAGAGATCACTAGAGTTCCATAGATAGATACATGGTCCGTACCATTGATATGTATAAATAGTACTGGATTGATAAAGCTTCAGTCATTGGCCTATGCCCGACGGCGAATCAGTCGTGGCTTCCGGCGGTCAGGGATTATTTCTGGTCAGGGATTATGACTTATTAATACAAAGACTGAAAAGTCCTTATTTAATGTCGTGTGATTAGTTATTAGTTCATCAAAAAGAAAAGAGTGAAGAAAATGAAGTGGAACAAAGAAATGATAAAAACAAAGATGGGAGAAGTATCGAAGAACCTAGAGGAAAAAGTAGAAAATCTAAAAGAGGGAACAAAAACAGAAGAGAGGTGGACGAACCTAAAAGAGGCATTGATGAAAGAGGCGACTGAAACGATAGGATTCCAAAAGGGAAACGAACCACGTAAACCATGGATAACAACAGAGATGATAAAAGACATGGAAGAGAGAAGAAAATGGAAACATCAAAGTACAGAGGAGGCTAAACAGGAATATAGAAGACTTAACAACCAGCTGAGAAGAACAACGGAGAAAGCAAGAGAAATGTGGTGGGAGGAGCAGTGCAGAGAACTGGAACTCCTGCAGGAACAGGGGCGAAGCGATTTGGTGTACGGTAAAATAAAATCACTAAGCAAGAAGCAAAATACAGGAAGAGGAGGTGCAATCAAGAGCAAGGACGGCAGACTACTGGAGGACGCAGATGATATAAGGGAAAGATGGAAGGAATATGTGGAGGAATTATATACAGGAAGTGGAAGCATCGAGGAAGAAATGAGGAAACAAGAACGGAAGCAGGAAGAAACACAGGTGGAGGACGGCATGGGTCCGGAGGTGATGAGAGAGGAGGTCTTGGCTGCAATTAAGGACATGAAGAATGGGAAGTCGGAAGGAATTGACAACATCCCAATAGAAATACTCAGAAATCTTGGACAGAAGGCAATGAGCGAGGTGGTGCAACTATGCCGGGACATCTACAACACGGGAGAATGGCCAAAGGACTTCCTGCAGACAATAATTATACCAATACAGAAGAAGCAGAATGCAACAAATTGCGAAGACCATCGCACGATAAGCCTTCTGACACATGCATCAAAAATCCTGCTAAGAATTATAACAAAGAGACTGCAGACAAAGGCGGAAGCAGAAAATTGCTTGGGAGAGGACCAATATGGGTTTAGAAAGGGAAAGGGGACAAGAGATGCGATAGCAGCATTGAGGATAATAGCAGAAAGAAGCATCCAACATGACCAAGACATATATATCTGCTTCGTCGACTATGAAAAAGCTTTCGACAGAGTAGACTGGAGAAAGCTAATGGGAATACTGAGAAGAAAAGGGGTGGATTGGAGAGAAAGAAGATTGATAGGTAATCTATACATGGGACAAAGAGTGAAAATAAGAGTTGATGGAGAGTACTCAGAACCAGGAAAAATAGGAAGAGGGGTAAGACAAGGATGCCCACTGTCACCAATCCTATTCAACATCTATATAGAAGAGATCATAAGAGAAACGCTAGACGATATGGAGGAGGGGATAAAGGTAGGAGGAAGAAGGGTGAAGGCATTGAGATTTGCAGATGACCAGGCGATGCTGGCAACTAGCCAGGAGGGCTTACAAAGGATGATGGATCGTCTAAATACGGTATCACTGGAATATGAAATGAAAATAAACGTAAAGAAGACAAAGGTAATGAAGATAAACAAGAGAAGCGGTATAATACCACAAACAATAAAGATCACACTAAACGGACAAGAAATACAACAGGTGGAGAAGTTTTGCTATCTAGGAAGTGTGATCACAGACGATGCAAGATGCCACGAGGAAATAAAAAGAAGAATATCCATGGGAAAAGATGCATTTTACAAAAGAGGAGAGCTGATGAGAGGAACCTTAAGCAAGAATCTAAAGAAGAGAATGGTGAAGACACTGGTGTGGAGTGTGGTGCTGTACGGCTCCGAGACATGGACAATGAGGAAGGACGACATAAAAAGATTGGAGGCCTTCGAGATGTGGGTGTGGCGCAGAATGGAGAGAGTTAGCTGGGTGGAACGGAGGACGAACGAGGAAATCCTGCAAATGGTAGAAGAACAAAGATCACTCATAAGTACTATACGCGGACGACAAAGGAAATGGATCGGGCACATCCTAAGGAGTGAGACACTGCTAAGAGACATCATGGAGGGAAGGATGGAGGGGAGAAAGACGCGAGGAAGACCGAGGGCAATGCTGCTAGACTGGATGATGACAAAAGAAGAAGGATACAGTGGACTGAAGAGAAGAGCACAAGACAGAGAACGATGGCGTCATTGGTCATACGAACCTGCCAATGGGCAGAGAACATAAAGAAGAAGAAGATTAGTTATGGCGTCCATAGAGCATTTAGCCTCTGGCGACAAAAATGTATAACGTCGTGTTATGGCGTTCATGGAGCGTGGTGCCCCTAGCGGCAAAGGCGTATAAGGTTGTGTTTACATAACAAATGCATTGCTATTTCTATCAACGAATAATTATTTTTTTAAGCAATAAACAGTTGCATGTGCAGAGCAAAACATCATATTTAACATGCGCTGAATTGTGCATTGCCGCGTATATGACATTTTATTTAATGTTAAAGCTAAGTTTGTAGAACTTTTGTATTGCGCAATGTTATTGTAGGCTCACCAGACACGGCACTGACTGGCCTTTACCGATAACGTGTCAACAAATATTTAGGTAAAATTAACTTCATTATTAGGCCCTACGTGTTTTATGGCCTTTCCCCTTGAGGTTGAAGTATCTTTTGGCTGAAGCCCAAGCAATCCAACAACATGGAATACATTTTAACCATTCCAAAGTGCTTTATTATTAATAATTTACTGACCCAGATCTATGACGAACAGGGTGTGTCAAGTTTTGCAAGATCAATATTTAAAAAACTAGGGCCTACTAGGGATAAAATGTGCAGGTTGATGTTAAAAATCAACATATGGGTATAAATTTTGTTTTAAATAGAATTTACCTACTTCAAGGACTGTTGTAAATACGAATTCGGAATTCTCTGCAGTCTGCTTTCAAAGTTAGTTTGCCTGAATAAAATAAGAGACTCACGTTTTCATTAAAAAAGCGAGTTGTCCGACTTGACAATTTTTTGTAAGGAAAAGAAGTCTTGGGTTGAATATGATTTTTTGGGGTCTTGGTCTTGTTCTTGGTCTCGAGGTTCAAAGTCTTGATCTTGGTCTTGAGGTTCAAAGTCTTGGTTTTGGTCTCGAGGTTCAAGGTCTTGGTCTCGAGGTTCAAAGTCTTGGTCTTGGTCTCGAAGTTTACGGTCTTGACAAGACTGGTTGAAAGCAGAAGAAAATGGCAAAATATATCCAGGTTTCAAGCTATTGGAGGTGATTCCTGTAATGTAACCATTGGTTGGGTAGGCGAGTAATGCATTATGTCGAGGAGAAGCTGCAAAGGAAGCTTGTATGCATTGTTTGCGATCTGCACACAGGAGAACTGCCACTGAGGCACCTAGTAACTGCTTTAGGTGGCAAGACACTAAGCAACAACAAATGGCAGGTCCCTTAGGAAAAATGTTGGATTCTATAACCGCGCTAGACATCAATCCTGATTTTGCAAAAGTCTGTGTGGGTCCTGCTCTCCCTCAGCTCAGCGACTAAGTGATGAAAGACTTAAGCACAGATCAAAGCTATGGCTACAGGATTGTCACTGCAATTAGGATAGGAGTTTTGCCAAAGGATCTGGCTCTGTTGGTTGATAATTTCTTTATTTATTCAACTAAGAACATTAAATTAAATAAAAATAGACACATTAGTTATTAAAATATAATTTTTTTCCTTTATTCATTCAACTAAGAACATTAATTTAAATAAATATGGACATATTAGTTATTACAATATTTCAAATGCAATTCGAACACATACAAATCATTAGGAACAAAAGTGATTCGTTCACAGAGCTAAACTGCAAAGCGTAGTTACTAATGTGTTACTACCAAGTATACTGTACATGAAATAATTGTGATTTATTGCACAATGTTTAATTAAAAACTTCAGATTTTATGCTACTCTTTTGTTATCACTGAGTATTCTGTAAAATAGTTATATAGTTTATGTGAAACAGTGAATTTTTATTCAATGTCCAATGTTTAACTAAATATTGCTCACAAGAAGTAACTATTAATACATATCAATGGTCCCTACATCAAAACATAGATATATTATATCTATAATAAAAATGGCGGACGAATTCGAATTATTATAGGAGTTTTTTCGCAACAAATAACACGAAAGTTCACAGATGAAAATGTAAGTGGTTTATTCTGCATCGTGTTATTGCGTTAGTTTGTTTATAAATGCTGGTATCGCAATCGTAAGCTCGCGATTTCTACAGCGCCCAACGAAGCCAAGGTGCGGAAAGCGGATAATATACGGTCGCTTAAAAGAAAATCTGTACGAAGGGTGCTCGGTAGTGTCGTGGTTACCGTGCTGGACTGTCAATCGAGAGGTCTGGGTTCAAATCCCCCCAGGGCAGAAATTGGTTCGAGGTTTCTGTTCCAACTCCACCCCTAGCCCACTCTTCTATGAGTACACTGACCGTGCACTGTCGGTGGGAAGATGAGACGGCGAAGGAGAGGACTGGCGACCCGCCCTAATACGCCGAGGCTAAGAAAATGAAGTCGCTAACACTTCGTACCCATGGCTAACTTAAGGGACTGCTCCTCTTCCTTCTCCACGTGCTACTCCTCCACCTACAATCCTACATCCCTAACCTACAGCTATGAGCAGTGACGGCGATCTTGTCTGAGAGGTGGGGGGGGGGCAAAGTCGGCCTTGGTGTGATTCATGACCATCTTTTAGGAATTTATCCCCCAAAAAATTTTTTTACCAGACATTCTACGAAAAGTTCAAAATTTTTTCGCCAATTCATCTGCGAAAAAACTTGACGACCTTTTTTTAGTCATTGACCTCTTTTGCCGGTATTTTTACGAATTTATCAAGAAAAACTTATCTGTTTCTTACCATTCCACGAAAACTTCTTACCTTCTTCGTCAATTCATCTCCCAAAAAAGTTGAAGACTTTTTTAATATTTTTTTTATAGTCATTCAACTCTTTTACAACTTCTTATGAGTCTCCCCCCTTCCCCCACATTGTCATTCTTGTACTTTTTCTTTTTTCTATGACTTTTCTACTTTTTTTAGGAATTTCTTCTTACTTTCTCAGAATTTTTGGGGGGACACTTCTCCTCAAAAGTTCTATTTTTCCCTCATCTGGTAAGAAAAGCACGTGAAAACCCTCACACACAATTACATTTCATCGCCTTTTTTGGTCTTCAAAATTTGGGGGGTCACATGTATGGCGTGTCCCCCCACTCCTAAAGGTAGGGGGTCCTGTCCCCCGCGACCCCCCTAGATCGCCGCCCATGGCTATGAGTACACTGACCGTACACTGTCGATAGGAAGATGAGACGGCGAAGGAGAGGACTGGCCACCCGCCCTCATATTCCGAGGCTAAGAAATTGAAGTCGCTAACACTTTATACCCATGGCTACCTCAGGGCTAGCTTAAGGGACTGCATGTTCTTCTTCCTCCTGGTTCCTCCTTTTTCTTCTATAGGAAGGAACAAAGTCAACATCCAAAAGTCAGGCAGGTATTACCCGATACAAGCAATAGACGTTATTAATTAATGGCAATGCTATGCATTGACACATAGTGAAATGACACAGGAGTATATTAAGTTTTGTTTCAATGTTGTTGTTGTTTTCACAGGTGTTGTCAATGATGTCCAATGATGACATGCAAAGGCTCCAGGGCAATTGCACATTTGGGTGACCGAATAGCACTTTGTGTTTTTTCGTGACAAGAACAAATACACCACAATGCTTAAGTGTTTCGACATCATCCAGCAACACTTCAGCGCTATGTAGCAATGATGGCCTCATTGCTCATCTCAAAGAAAATCGGGCCAAAGCCATTAAACCATAAACTCAAAGCCATTTGACTGGCAACAAGTCTGCCACAAAATCTTCCCGAAGAATCGAACTGGGATGGCTTAGCTATGACAAAAGTTCATGCCAGTTCCGACAAGTTCGGGAGAAAAGTGGGGAGGTACTCGAAAGCTGGTTGTTGTGGGAGACTGTGACACGAAAACAATATTGACATGTGTAAAGGATCTGTTCTTCCCTAATGGAAAGTCCAATAAAGGACAGGTGGAGGACTTTGCTTGCGAAATAGTAAATTTTGACTGCAATCCACTGGATCAGAGTGTCACAGTGGAAGAGGCCTATTCGACAAGCAAAGTGAGGCTTTTTCATCTGTATGAGGTACAGATGAAGAAGCCCGAGAGGGTTGTGCAAACCAGCTGTCCACCCACTTCTACTAACACAACCTGCAAGGAAAAAGGAAACGATGACGAACTTCCAGATTTGAATCCCCCACATGAAGTAAGACTTGCCTCTGGTAGCATGTAGCAACCTTAGGGTGTGTGTGCGCATCACTGCATGTAATTATTGTCTGCACTCATGTTTTCGTCATTGCTGATGATAGGCCTTTCCTTTGAGTTTCAAGTAGTGCGTAGTAACAGTACTTTGTGAATGGCCTTTGCTGCGAAGTGACATGTTTTCAGTAGCAATTATGCTGAAAGCAAGAATTGAAAGCATTAGTTAAACCACAATTTCAGTAGGGGTCAGCCGGAAATCGCCTCGGACATTTGCCTCGGCCGAATATCCAGTTTTTGGCACTATTCGGAAGTATTCGCCTCGGCAAATACTGTACACACAAATAGTTGCTTGTCTGCCTCACATGCCAGAATTTGTAGGCTGATAATATCATCTTTGAGCTTCATCTAGCATATTCATTTTGAAGAAGAAAATTGCAAAAACATCAACACCGGAAGTCCACAACGGAAGTCAAGTCCATTTCATTGATTATTTATTTCTAAAAATTCACAATGTTATTACAAGTACAGAAATTTATTTCGATAATTTTTCATTACCTGAAAAATGTGAAGCTTTGCATACGGAACAAATGGTACTCGGTTCGTACCCGGATCAGGCAAATACTACATCCAAATACTCGGATTCGGTACTCTGGAAAATGTCTACCCGGCTGACCCCTAAGTTTCAGTAAGATGGATGAATGGAAGGGCCATTTAATAGTTTTATCACTGATAGCACTTTCTTTACACATGCATAGGCCTAAGTAATTAAGACAGAGTGGGAAGTTTACAGAATTGTTTACAACTGATGCTGAAATGAGTTAAAAGCCTTATCAGTTTGTTGGAACATTAAGCACTTACGGTGCTGAATATATTACAGTAATTCTGCTTTACTGCAGGCCTGGACTGTTGACACTGGTACACCAACCATGTCATTCAGAGTCAGGGCACAGATAAATGTTCATGAATCAGTGTAGTAGTTACTGCGAGATCTCATAGACTTAAAAGAGTAATAGATAAGTATAATTTGGTATGTATATCTTCAAGTACGGGTCTTTTAGCTGAACCACAATGCAGAACAGTTATGGGCTTGCATGCATTCCATGCCTCTGCTCCCAAGGAATGGAATCAACTGCCACTCTTTCCTCATAGCTGAAATTCACTTCCTTCATTCAAAAGTGACTCAAAACTCACTATTTCTCCTAGGCTTTCAAGCACTTAGATATCTAACTGCATCTTCTCTTGACGGCTGACTATCCGCGCCTCAGATTCACATTTCAGTGTGACCGTGAGCGCGTTACAAATTTAGTTAATAATACTAATAATATGATAATGAACTTCTTTACAACAGTTTGTTGATGAAGACACTTGGAAGAGAAATGGGTCTTCTTGAGGCATGCCAAAGAACAGGTCATGACAGTATCTGAGTTGCTGTGTCAGTCAGTATCATTTGGCCGAACAGCTGGTGGCATGGAGCATAGCCAATGGAGGTCCAGGTTTGGCGTGCCTATCGAGTCAGATGATCCATTTCATGTGTGGGGAGTCTGAACAACCTTTCTGCTGCTGCTCAGCCCATACCTGACAATATATTTCACAGCATTGTACTGGAGGCAAGTTCTTAAGATTTTTGCACTTGCTGACAAGACTATAGCTCAAGTAATAGAACTGTAATACAAAGTTACAGTTTGTGAGTCACTTTCTTTTGTAGAAGTAATAATTGTTCATGCGAATAGCAAGCATTGACGTCATGTGTTGGCATATAGTTTTACAATAACTTTTGGGATTGCTTCATGTGAATGTAGGCAGCAAGGCCGTAGCTAGGGGGTGTTTTTGGTGTTTAAGCACCCCCCGAAATTAAATAATGTAAAAATGAAATAATGCATTTACTAACTCCAAACCCCTTGGTCGGTTGACTCGGTTGCATGTCGGCTTGCTTAAGGACGAGAAAACACCCCCCGAAACAAAATCCTGGCTACGGCCCTGGTAGGCAGTACAGCTTTGAATTTTATTGTTCGTGTATGATGCTTTTATCGACACATGAGTATTCTTTGTTTTGTTTAAAATCTATCAACATATGAAAAGACAAGTTGCATTTGGTGCTAGAAACTGCTGTGTTGCTTTTTTTGGTCTTAGGTTCTGTCTGTGAATTCTGATGCTGAGATGGCATCAGCCGTCCATAAATGGACGTCCCAGCTGAGGAACAGTGGTGTTTTCAACCAGCATCGTTTTGCCCTTGAAGACAGAGACACAGTGGCGTGATGCAGCCAAGATTACTGTGAGATATTGTGGTTTAGAGACCTGCTTTCTCGGCCGGAGTGGAACAGGTTTTGGACCAGAGTAGAGCAACACTTCTTGCCTTATTATTATGGATTGATTTCAGTACCAAATCCATAGGTTAAAAGTAGAGCTGTACCGATGCATCGGGAGCATTCGTAATCGGGCCGATTATTAGAGGAATCGGCATAATCGGTATCGGCGAAAATGTATCGGCGCCGATGCAAATTATTTTACATTTGACGTTTTTTGCACAATAATCGTTACAAATAGAAAAATTAACACAATTATCTATGTCTTGTTTCTTATTATTGATTTATATTTAGCATTGCACTACTTAGCAGACACCGTAGAAACCAAGGATCTATTATACACAGGACTGGAAACTCCTTAATAGCCCTTATACAAAGTCGTATGCGTAGTTTTTGAGCGATAATAAAATAATCGGCTTCATACGCAGTATCGGCTATTACAATAATCGGCTACACGCGGTATCGGAATAATCGGCAAAAAGCCTTATCGGTACAGCTCTAGTTAAAAGCATATGCATTTGATGTCGGCTACTTGCACCTTGTCAAATTGGCAACAGTTTTTGCCAATACAGTACATAAAAAATTTCCATAATTGTAAACTCCTATCTTCATGCATGGTTGAATGTGTTTGGATTGTGCATGACAGATGGGAATTAGGTAATATCTAGTGCAGATTAGATATAGCTACTTAGTGCGGACTAGATGCTGTATGCAGGCCCGCCGAGAGGGAGGGGCAAATGGCCAGGGGCCCGGCGATTTTTAGGGGGCCGGGCCCGCAATCAACTTTTCTCATAAAGCCTAATGATGGTTTAGGGGCCCGTGACTGCTCTGCCTAGGGGCCCAGAATTTCTGTCGGTGGCCCTGACTGTATGACAGTATGACCTAAAGCAGTTCATGATAAAAAAATGCAGTCATTCAGATGTAAATCCTTGTTCCAAGGAACAGAATTAAGTGCAGGGTCAAAGAGACAATTATATTTGCTGTAGATGGGCAACTTGTACAAAGATTACTAAAGGACTATGCTAGATTGTCTTTGGGATTTGGATGACAAATATAGCATTTTGGGGAAATAATTAGGCTAGAATTATTCGATTCGAATGTATACGGATGTCTTTGACAACAGCCACGTGTTGTCTACATTGTTAATAATGTGATAATAGTCTGTTTAATAGGCAGATAATATGCAAGATAGACCAGTGCAACTAAACGAGTAATAAGACAAGTCAGGCACTGACAACACACAAGATAATAGTACTTTGTCTTTTTTCACTTGCTCCCGTTATTTCATATAAACGTAGAAGCCTTAAATAGTTAACAATACTGAACTTTTCTACAGTGAAGAAAGGCAGACTACTCTGGGTAAGCTTCTATTTGCATATCTGAACTATACCCATGCAATCCTGGTGAACTAGAGCAGTGCTGTCCAACCTTTTTGACCCCGCGGGCCACCGAAGCAATTATTCTTGAAGCCGAGGGCCGCACCAGCAAAACTCAAAAGCATCGACAAAAATTTATTGAAAATTTTAAACTGTATTAAAATTTATTATGGCAATAATTATGCAATAATCAGTGAATAATGGCATGTATGGCATGCTTTATAATAGTTCAGCGCCAAAAAGTATATCAGCAAACGTCCAAGCACGTTTTAGTGAGGCAGGGCCGTAGCCAGGATTTAGTTTCGGGGGTGTTTTCTGTTTCGGGGGTGTTTTCTCGTCCTGAAGCAAGCCGACAAGCAACAGAATTAACTGATCAAGGGGTTTGTAGTTAGTTAATGCATTATTTCATTTCTACATTATTTAATTTTGGGGGGTGTTTAAACACAAAAACACCCCCCTAGCTACGGCCTTGTAGTGAGGTATTTGGCTTTGAATTGTGCTTGCAATTTTTTTATTTCCGGTTGGTCTTCAGCTCAGGCGGGCCATTTAAAATCAGCCCGCGGGGCGCATGCGGCCCGCGGGCCACGGGTTGGACAGCACGGAACTAGAGGGTGAATCTTTCACATTTGGGGAATGTCAAGTTCCCACTACTAAATTTTATGAATTCTCACTTGTTATTCCGGAAGTTCGTGCACTTAGGCCTATTAATCAAGTCTTATTGCCACATGATAGACTAGCATGACATCGACTGTTGCATTTGACATCAGCTTTGCGCATTTACATTTGTTTGATTGAAATCAGCCGGTTCCAGCGCAGCTACATTTCACGAAACCCTGACCACCACACGATTCCACACAATATTTAGAAACGCAGGTACACAGTATAGCGCTAAAATATGGATGAAACTATCAAATTTCACTTCCTATAACCGAACCGAAGCAATCCAGAACTTAGGGCTCTTCAGTCTTTTTGCTAAGAAGTAGTCGTAGAGTATAAACTAGTAAATTCTGTCTATTTTTTTGATGAGTAGTTGTGTAATGGCACGTACGGTAGTCGTACCTTTTGGTGATATTTTAAATACGGCAAAGCTGCATGAAGAGGAATGGACGCTATCAAGATTGTTAAAACATTAAGGTACAGTGATAATTAGTTCTCAAATACTTCCTAATTAATTTCTTCCTGATTTCCATCTTCTGTTTTTCTACATTTACTTCCTCAATCAAAACGGTCACATTTACACATTATATGTTTTCATCCCCGAAGAAGCATGAGGAGGGGGATAGAGTACACTCATGGCCAGGAGAGCAGCAGTACGCGGTTCGATTCCCGCAAACCCCTTGCATGGCTGCCATAACGTGTGTTTAGTTAAGATACTGGTAGTTGTTATACCCCGTGATCGATTGAGTCGAACTGCCACTGGCGTAAACTTGTCCGAAATATTGGGGGGCATTTGGTTATTTTTTCTACACTTATTGCATTGGATGTACAGTCCATTTCAATTATTGGGGGGCACGTGCCCCGGCTGCCCCCCAGAGTCTACCTACTTGCCAATTATCGACTCACTGATCACTGAACTAAACAGACGTGGAAAAGCTTATGAAGAAATCAGTGGCAGATTTACATTCTTAATCAAACTGGTCCATTTGAATGCTGAACAAATAACAGAATACAGTGAAAAGTTTGCAAAGTTCCATCCTCGAGTGCACTCGAGTTCGTTTTAAAAAGTCTTGGTCTTGAGGTTCAAAGTCTTGGTCTTGAGGTTCAAAGTCTTGGTCTTGATCTTGAAGTTCAAAGTCTTGCGAGACCGGCTGTCAATATGAACAGTCATTTACAAAACTCGAGAATTAAAAAATTTATCAAGCCTGTTTGCATCATAGCCTACGACAAATACCTGAGTCATTTTCCGGTAATATGTCACATTCACTAATTTAAGAAGCCAAAAAATTTCTTTGGCAAATTACATTGATTTTTGTTTGGAGCAAATCTTTAATATTTCTATTTCACTAATATATATTTGGTTTTGCACTAATATGTAAAATTATGAAGTTTTCAGCAGAAAGAAAATAGCCCTACGAAAATTTTTGTCCACTCCGTTACTCCGTTACCAAATCACATATGAGCTATTTATATATAGTAGACAGCTTCCTACTGCGTAGTTTGACATGCCAATATGTTTTTAGTATTAATGTTTATAAAATAAATCTAAAAGAAATTACAATACAAATGATTATTTAATTCCATCACATTTTAAATTTTGTTAAGAAGTTCCACTCCGTTACCGAAAGAAAAATAGGGAATCTAATCAACGTAAAGTTGACTGTATTTTTTTTGGCCAACTAACAAAATAAAATCACTTCAGCTAATCATTACCAGTGATCAAATGAACAAAAAAACATTAAAATATTTATGATGATGTCTTAAAAATCTGCTCATAACATCAAAATTACATAAAAAAAGTACCATAAAAAGTTCCGCTCCGTTACCATTTGTCGAGAATTGAGCACATAACGTGAAAAGTGAACTTTAAAAAAACAGTCTGCCGAAGCAAAAATTTATTTAAAATGTCATATATTGTTATATAAGTTGTATTAGAAATTATAATTTAAGTAGACGACTTATCCTGACAGTGGAATAAATTTTAGTACCTCAAGGGTCACATTTATGGTAACTGAGTGGACAGTTAACGGAGTGGACAAATTCTGTATCAGCACGGTAAATATCATATTATCTCTCATGCGTCCACATTAATCGTCGGTACACTCATTATATAGCTTATAAATGTTATATTAAAAATATTATTTAAATTAAATTTATTCATAATCATTGCAAAAATGCAGTAACGGAGTGGATGTATTATGAAAAAACACATGAGGTACGTAATAAATGAAAATTTGTAAGAAATTTGTCTTAGCATTCAGATCCTGTATTAAGACCAACGACCTATAATATAACGATTAAGACATACTTACTTACATAGATCTTCACAGAAGAGATGTGTTAAGTTGCGGGACCAAAGAACTAAAAGGGTTGTGAGATACGAGATAATTTTTACATGTTAACGGAGCGGACATGATTTTCCGGGGACAAGTTAAAATATATTTTTAAAAATTATACTGAAGTTGTAAGTTTCTAAGTTGTATTTAGAAATATGCAATTATGTTTATTATAAAAGAAACAGTCACATTTTTTGGTTTAATGCATATCATTTTGAAATTGTAGACGAAAGCAATAAGTACTATAGCCTAGGGACGGTAACGGAGTGGAACATTTTAAATTCAAAATAAATTTTAATAAATTATTTTATTGCTCTGAATTACTTTCAAAGGTCATAAATTGTTGACTGATCAATAACGTTTTAATCTAATCACTTTGCATGATCAGACTAGGCATTGTTTTTCTTAGGAATGACCGGGGACAGCTGAATTGTCAATTTATGCATTTACCGGAAAATAACTCACCTACGGATGGATGCAAGTCTTGTTGGTCAGGAAAACCCATCGGCAGCAGCAGCTAAGTTAATTATGTTGTGTCTGGAAGCCCTGCCGAGACTTTCTGAAGCCAGACGGTCTGATAAACCATGGGAGGATTTCAAAAACGCTCACGATTTGTACATTTACATCCAGTGCTTGAAAAGCTACTGTGTGTGCCAGCGACTTCAGCACCTGTAGAACGTATTTTTTCACATGGCGGAATTTTTAGGAGGCCCCACAAAGCATGTCTTGGTCAGAAAATTCTGAGCGAATTGGTTTTATAAAATACAAGGCATTTGGAATAACATTTTGCATGAAGAACTTTTGTAAATACGAATTCGGAATTCTCTGCAGTCTGCATTTAAAGTTAATTTGCCTGAATAAAATAAAAGACACGTTTTCGTTAAAATAGTGAGTAGTCCGTCTTGGCAATTTTTTCTAAGGAAAAGAAGTCTTGGGCTGAATGTGATTTTTTGGGTCTTGGTCTTGAGGTTCAAAGTCTTGGTCTTGGTCTTGAGGTTCAAAGTCTTGGTCTTGGTCTCGAGGTTCAAAGTCTTGGTCTTGGTCTTGGTGTCGAGGTTCAGAGTCTTGGTCTTGAGGTTTAAGGTCTTGACAACAAGACTGACGAGAACTAATTTCAGAATGTGAACACCTAAAATACTATATGTCAGTGTCATTTGCAAAAACGTCCGTGCCATCTATGTCTATAATCTATGCCATGATAAAGAATCAACGTTTACAAACATTGAAATTGCAATAAGAATGTTTCTGTCAATGATGGTGACAAATTGTACGGTTGAACGTTCTTTCTCAAAACTGTAAATTAATCAAGAACGAGCGTCGCAGCCGTATGATGCAAGAACGATTGAACTTCCTGTCTGTCATGAGCATAGAACCAGATGTGTTGAAATCTTTGAATTTCGATGATATTATAAGAGACTGCTCGAGCAGAGCAAAACATGAAAGCGATGTTTGTAAGAAAATGTCGTGACAAAGTCACAATCCTGTCGATCCATGTAGGCCTATAGCAAACTGCAAACATTTACTCATTACACCCCTCTCACTTTCAGTTGGTATAACAAATTAACACTGGAAACTAACGTGTGTTAATGTTAAACTAAACTTATTTACACTTGTAGTTCAAAGATTGCTGTGTTAGTATGAGTAATAGTACTATGTTAATAAATTAACAAAATGACACATATGCACATGCAATGCATTAATGCAATATACTCTATATCTGAGACAGAGAGATTGGGGAGGAAATCGGGTTACGTTTAAGGTTAGTTAGGGTTGGTGGACTTTGTGCGGATTGCGCCTATAGGGCCCCAAACTCCTTAAAACGGCTCTGTCTGGGAGAGCCCCAGAGTAGGCCCTACGAATCTTGAAGGGGCGCTATATAAATTCTCAGAATGCATGAATGAATGAATGTTTATCTATAACCACCGGGCTTTCCACTCAAAACTCAAGTCTCATCTTTTAACTACTACCCTTCCTCATCTGATCCTCCGCTTTCCAATTCTCGTCCTAAACGACACCCTCCTTAACAGGTGCTCTGCCTCATCTGTTGATCTGGAACCTGACTCGGACCTCCTAGGGACTACTCTCTGGAAAACCCCTCTGATTTGACATAGCGCTCGTGAATAGGTTGGTACCCTGCGCTTGGCCTTCGAGTGGCGCTTTAGAAGTTTGGAGCATGATCCAGACATCCAAGTTCCACAATGTTGATCCGCATTGTGCCACTCTACTGACGACAACAAAGAGGGCAGTCACTAATGCATCGACTGCAGCAGTCCCGCCCTATACTGCCCCTACATATACCAATATGCTGCTTCAGTGGCCGTACGCTTTGACTCAAGCTACCTCGGACGCCAGAGGCCGACTCCAGTCGATGCATGCATCGAGTGCAGCCACTAGGGGGGCAGCCACTAAGGACGAAACAGCCGCCCCTTAGTGGCTGCATGAAGTCGATGCAGAGGCAAGAAAATTCCAGATCCATCCTACGAACTCACTAAAACTTCACCACTTGCTATATTATATCTCCACAGGTCCTTCATTCAAACTGAAAACACTGCTCTTTCAGAAATCCTAGTCCAACTCATTCTCTTCTCCCTGCCTCCCTCGCCGTTTCAATCCTAAACACCACCCACGTTAGCCGCCTTGCTGTCTGCCTGACTGACTCCTTTGGATCTTGACCTGGAACCGATCTCAGCCCCCGCCTATCGATTTTGATTTGAATAAGCGCCTTTGAATAAGCTGGTTCCCGCGACTTCGCTTTTTTGCGCGCTGTAGAAATCTCGAGATTACGATTACGAACAGGCCGACTGCAGTCGATTTTCCGGCATGCCCCCTCCGACATGCAACATAAAGCTGGCATGCATGTGAAGATACGGGTTCGCTGAAAAAGTCCAACGTGGTCGAAGGTTTGTCCTTGCGACTTATTAACAGTCACTGCGAATGCGGGCATTAATGGGAACTGACGGTGCTTTAACTCCTTCCCTCTCCGTCATTATGACGGGAAAGTACTCTAGGTAGTAGCCTATAATAGATTCAAAGGTCTATAAATCTGTGGTACTCTGCACTCCTGAATAATTTTACAGAAGAAACTATTCTTCTACTGTTCTGAACAGATATGAATTTACCTCGTCATAAGTATGTAATTAACAGACGAGACTGTTTGGTAGCCAGAATAACGGGCCTGTATACATCAATATCCTGTTGTAAAAACACCAACAGGTTCTGGCTATGTAATTATGAGGAAAGTATGTGGGTCTCATGCATTTGAAACCAGCATCACTTGCCAGAAACGTTAGGCGGCGGTAAAACTATCTCCACATATCGTCCTCGTATGCGTAGGTTTCAAAGAGTATGTACGCCTACACATCTATCTAAACGGATCCAGTTCAACGACATCTTATGGCATCAATTAAATTGATATAGGGCCTAAATTTCCAGAATGAATGAATGAAAGGCTGTGGACGCCGGCACAAATTGTTTTTAGCAATTAATTCCCACCGCTCGAATGTTATAATACAAACGAGATATAAATATCCAAACATATATCAAAACATAGTATATTCTATCTATTCACCTATAGGCCTATCTACTCAAATTTCTGGTCTTTAAGTTTAGGCGAGTCTGCCATTCCGAATTCGAGCTCACGCTCTCGCGGAATCTCTTCCCACTCCAGCAGTGTCTTAGGTTTGAGGCCACCGGCGCGCTGACCTGGACAGAAGGATCCGAAAAGTTTGTCCCACATGGTGAAGAACGGCTGGAAGTTCGTCAACGGTTTCTGGTGGTGCATATCGTGGTGGATGGAGCCGCCCCAGAACGGTGCCCAGTGATGCGGCATCAGCGGCAGATCGTAGCCACAGTGGTCGTCGACGCTGATGAAGATGCTGAAGAGGAGGAAGCTCCACTGAGTCATCGGATGCGAGTCGAACCACCAAGGCGATGTCGTCGTGAAGACGCCAATCGAGATGAGTTCCCACGGGTGCAGGTACTCCGTTACCCAAGTGCTAGGGCTGCTGTAGTGGTGATGTATGGAATGGACGTGACGGTACAGGAAGCGAACCTTGTGATGCACTACATGCCAGACGTAGTACTGAAAGTCAAAAATCACCAGCGCACAGATATGCTGCCAACAGAACTCCCACAGGGGAGGCGCCAGACGAGGAAGTGGCGTGGGTGGTGTCCAAATCCACTGGCCCAACGTCACCGGAAGGATGTAGAGCAGATGATTCCAGGCGGTCAGCCTCACTGCCCGCGATATCTGCGACCACGTGACCTCTCGATCGGTTTGTATCTTGTATTTCTGTATCCAGTGCCACTGCTTCCCGTACATGTCAATCACCATGAACGGCAGAACGCACAGAATGTAAAAAACCAGTGACGCGACGATGGGAAAAAGAGGGGACGCCAAGACATCCTCGCGACCCAGTCGTAAATCCCAGATCGGTTGCAACACACGGAACTCCCCATACTCTGCTTCGAAGCATCTCATCCAGCTCCAAGTAGTATTATTGCTCGAAGCAGTCTGACATACAGCGAAAATCATGTCGACGACTTTCCCAATCAACGTTTTAAATCAACTGATCGAAGAGCTCCCACAGCCTTGACAAACATTCAGCCTATACGCCTCTGTTACCACACATCGATAGGTTCGATATATAGGCACACGCAAGGCATGTACGGGGTCTATCATCGCTCACTTCAAAACGTTCTGCTGTATATTGCACCTATTCATATACAATGTATTATATCGACTCGGCTAGTAACTAGGTTATGCTCATGTATGCGCTCGATGCACTTAAGCCGTCTGAACCATTCTGTCGACTGATTAATGCAGGCAGCAGAATGGCTGTAGGTCGTCTGTACGCATTCCTATAGATTATCAGCAAGGTTTAAGACATATCTCTATACGTGTTGTAGGTCATGGACGGTAACTCACGTAGAGATAAGGTCCACAGTGCAACATCAGGTCAACATGTCTGCCCGTGTGGTGCGACATTTGTTCAGGGTGAAGTTGTGTCCGACTCCGCCCACTGCCGTCGACAAGGCAGTATTTGGCACGACGTGAGGGAGATGCTGTCTGCCACTACGTAGCAGCACACCGGCCGTTGAGTTTTGACGGAGGTCGAAAATACGAGCAACTACCATTATAAACATATAGTGCATGTGCACTTACTGCAGAAAGTATGCCGCGTCCGGTGTTGGCTAGGCATACATTCACCTACACGCACACACACACACGCAAAATACACATGTATGCGTGTATGTACTTGTACATAATATATATATATATATATATATATATATATATATATATATAGACCTATAAATAAGCCTAAAATTATATGCTTGTTTACGGCTATCGGGAAAATGGGTAGAGGGCTGCAATCAGAGGCGTAACTTTGATCAAAAAGTGGGGGATACCAATTTTTTTCTCTACATTCGCTTTTCGCATGGAGACCATTTAGTTCCCCGAGGCAACCATGGGTATGAAGTGTTAGCGATTTCATTTTCTTATCCTCGGCATATGAGGGTGGATGGCCAGGCCTCTACCTGGCCGTCCCTTCTTCCCACTGACAGCATACGATCAGCGTATTGATTATAGCTGAGTTGGCTAAGGTGCAGGCAGTCTTGTTGTCCTCGAGACCAAGGTCTTGGTGTCGAGTGCACTCGAGTTCGTTTTTAAAAGTCTTGGTCTTGGTCTTGGTCTTGAGGTTCAAGGTCTTGGTCTTGGTCTTGGTCTTGAGGTTCAAGGTCTTGGTCTTGGTCTTGATCTTGAGGTTCAAAGTCTTGGTCTTGGTTTTGCAAGACCAAGACCAAGACTTTTGTCAATATGAACAGTCATTAATTTTAACAAACGGCAAGAATTTTAAAAATTTATCCAATTACTCACACAGTTATTGCTTTAGTATTTACACGGTGTGAATGAGGCTTCACTGTTGTGTTGGACAATTATTTTGACTTCCGGTTATTTACCATGGAATGATTTCAAAACAGACTCATGATTAATTTGTACATTTACATCCGGTTCTTGAAAAGCTGCTTTCTGTGCTAGCGATTTCAGCACTTGTAAACCGTGTTTTTTCACATGGCAGAATTTTTATGAGGCCCCACAGGTCACGTCTTGGTCAGAAAATTCTGAGCAAATTGGTTTTTATAAAATTCAACAGGCATTTGGAATAACATTTCGCATGAAGGACCTTTGTAAATACGAATTCGGAATTCTCTGCAGTCTGCATTTAGAGTTGTTTCGCTTGAATAAAAGAAAAAACCGATATTTTCATTAAAATAACGAGTAGTCCGACTGGACAATTTCTTAGTAGGGAATAGAAGTCTGGATACGACTGTGATTTTTTGGGTCTTGGTCTCGGTCTTGGTCTTGAGGTTCAAGGTCTTGGTCTTGGTCTTGGTCTTGAGGTTCAAGGTCTTGGTCTTGGTCTTGAGGTTCAAGGTCTTGGTCTTGGTCTTGAGGTTCAAGGTCTTGGTCTTGGTCTTGGTCTTGAGGTTTAAGGTCTTGACAACAAGACTGGCTGCAGGTGGAGCCTGGACGAGAAATCTCGAGCCGAAGTTCTGCCCTGACGGGTATGTGAACCCCGACCTCTCGATTGACAGTCTAGCACGCTAACCACTGCTCTTTGGACTGAAGCTTCGAAAGGTTTAGTGAAAGGAGGCCAGGATAGATGGAGTTGCCGAAGTCAACCCTAGTAGGCTTAGATCAGCGCATGGACGACAGTGGTGACCGCGAGAGGAGACATCAAGTGACGGATGGTGCGGAGTTGGCGTGGTTGATAAAGGCATGCATGTAGGCCTATACTAGAGATACGACTGAGATGATCAGGACGTAAGAACTGGATCCAGTACAACACCAAGATCGCGAGCAGAGGAATAGTATTGTTGGCTTCTGGAAACCTAACGCGGGGAAATTCCATGTTATTGGTGTCAACATTGGCGCGTTGGGCTCGTCAGTCAAGGCAGATGAGTTTGTTTTTATCGGAATCAAGGCGGAGACGGTTAGAAGACATTCAAAGGTCCAGCGCCATGGCGGCCTCAAGGATCCTCACGACCAGTAGAGTAGCTGCGTTGCCTGGGCCATGGGTAAACTTGGTAAAGGCTTAGGTGTCGTCGGCATATTGGTGGGCCAAGACCCCCATTAAGAGAATGTGTGTTAAATCAATTATATAGAGTATATAAAACTAATTATTAAACAGAATACTAAACCAAGCACCGCACTCTGCTTTATTCAACTTTTATGCATTGTCTCAGTTTCTGTGAATTGGTTAGCAGTCATTTTTTAGTTTAAATAATACACGTCGGTTGGAATCTTTAAAATATCATGACGAATGCCTCTTTAAGGCAGCTATTACAAACCTAGACCATGTTCTGCGCCCCTATTTTCCACCTGATCGTAATATCCCTCATAATCTCCGGCAACGGCTCATAATTTCACATTACCTGATAAAAAATGACAAAAACTTTATATCCCGTATGCTGTATAAAAACACTTATTAACAATTAACTATTTTAGCAATATGCTGTTTATCTTTGATATGTAGGCCCCATACCTTATTTAAAACCCCATATGTTTAAACTTTCTAACTGACTGTTATCTATTTATTTTCATTTGCAATTAATGTTTCTCTTTTTTAAAGTCTGTGTAATCCTGTCGCGTTTGTGTCGACCGGAATTTTTGCAATAAACGAATATTGATTGATTGATTGATCATGTTTTGTATGTAAGGATATCAGGATATCATTCCTAAATAGAGCTCAAAAAGTCATGTGTAATGGCGTAATGTCAGATAGTAAAGGCATTACTTATGGCGTCCCTCAGGGCTCAAACCTTGGACCGCTCTTATTTCTTTTGTACATTAACGATTTAGCAAACGTCTCTAATACCATGTACCTTATTTTGTTTGCGGACGATACCAATATTTTCTATTCAAACAGCTCTTGGGTATCCCTCATGGAAATTATCAATCAGGAACTAATAAGTAGGGGCCTATCAGTAGATGGTTTGCAGCAAACAGGCTAACGCTTAACATCGAGAAGACCAATTTTATACTATTTAAATCGCATAGGAAAATTAGTCCAGTAGACATTGAATTGAAAATTGATGGAGCCCCTATTACGCAAGTTGATTCCACAAAATTTTTGGGTGTATATGTGGACCAGCATCTGAATTGGAAAGACCATAGCAATTACATCTCACGTAAAATTGCTAAAAGTGTAGGGGTTCTATCTAGAATAACCTATTTACTACCCAAAGACATTAGATTAAACCTATACTACTCTCTGATATATCCTTACCTAAACTATTGCAACATGATATGGGCATCTACCTATGAATCCAGAATAAGCAAGTTAACAATTTTGCAAAAAAAGGCGGTGAGAATAGCCTAATAAACAGGCTGGTAAAACTGGCGGCTTCAGGTCGACGGCACCAACGGCACGAACTTTTATTGAAAGAAATATATACTTTAAGGCCAAATGCACTGTTCAGAAGAAGTGACTAGTATATATTAAAGTTTCTTTATTGAAAGCACACGTAATATATGCCTATAATTCATTATAAGTCGTTTTTCAATGTCAATAAAGAAAACTTGGATAGGATATGGACAACGGCACAATGGCAAGAAGCAAGGACTTTTTATAGAAAGGACTGGTAACTGCCTATTTAACGCCTTTGGAAAAGTTATGGCGTCCGTAGAGTGTAGCGCCTCTAGCGGCAAATGCGTATAAAGTGTTTAATCGTTGAATAATTATTTCTTCGGCAATAAACAATTGCCTTTATATATCAAAGCATTATATTTAATGGGCGCTATATTGTCCATTACCATATATATGACATTTTAAATACACTTTAAAGCTAATTTCTAATTACTTTTGCAATGCACAAGCGTGCCGCATTGGACTGACACTGTCTTAAGAATTCTTTAAACATCGTATAATATAGTATTACCGCATTTGTATAGCGCCCCTCACAGGTGAGGCCACTCTAAATCCCTGCCAAGTATTTGCGTATTTGTATAGCGCCCCTCACACGTGAGGCCACTGTAAATCCTTGCCAATGACGAATGCAACCAAGCCATTAATGAAATCGATGAGAAATTTTTGTTCTAAGAAAGGTCATGTTTGGTTGTGTGTGCGTGTAGTTGTGCGTGTATGTGTTTTTGGAGGTGTGTGTGTGTGTTTGTTTTTCTTTATGCGTTTGTGTGTACGTATGTGTTTCTGTATGTTCTCCTCGTGTTTCCGTCACTTGGGGATTGTCCTCCATCCTCCATTTCCTTTACCATTCACTTTAGCCTTATATCAAAATATTGTTTTTATCATATACGCCAGCTTCTATTCATACGCAGGTGTCTTTCAGTCCATACTGTCACTACGCTGGTCCACGCTTCTATCTGCACTCAGATGCACTTCAGTAAGGCTTTGTACATTGGCCTTTCCTCCTCCAAATAAACCAAGCTTCAATCTATTCTTTATGCTTCTGCTCTGCTTATATATGTGACATTCCTGAATTTGCCCATATATCTGCTTTTATTCGTAACTCCCTCAACTGGCTCCCTGCCCAACAAATAATTCAGTTCAAAACCATCACCCTCATGAGCAACTGCCTCACTGGTTCCGCTCCGTCTTACCCTATGAATTTCTTAATCCCTTTTGCTTCCTTGCCTGAGAGAGCTTCCTTGCTATCCTCAGCCCGTGGCCTTTTGGTTTTTCCACGTATGCACTCTTCCACCACCCAATGTGGAGGCCCAATGCTTTGCCTATTTGTGTCCTTCAGCCTCTAACAGTCTTCCCCATGCCCTCCGCCAATAGCTTCTTTCCCTCTCTCCTTTTCACTTCCATACTTGAAAACTTTAGTTTTTGCCGGTGCTTGTATTGATGCAAGTCTAGAGCGCCGCTTATCTGAGTGGCGCTATATAAATATTCGATTACAATTGCAATTACAATTATGTACGGTTGTGTACAATTTCATTACTGTTACAGTTCGAATGGCAAGTATCCAGACGTGTCATCCGGGGGTAGGCCTAATATGCCAGTCTTTTCTTTTATAAACTCTTTTTTTAGTGTTATATAGAAGCTTTGCTAAATGAATGTATTAATCCGTGTTAGGTGTTAAGAGCAAGACTAAGACTTTTTGTTTTAAAAGCAAAACCAATACTGTTATACACTAACTCAACTGCACTGCAAACCAAGACCGATGTATAGGTCTACTTAGGCCTACAGCACAACAAGACTAGTATCAATATGTTATAATCTACACAAGGCTTCTTTATTAAAGTTTATTAAAACTGTTACTTATCATTTATAGGAATTTTTTAGGTGAAAAGTAAAGCAAACACAACGCAGGTATTTTCATTTTCCAATACAATTAATGTCATATAGGCCTACTAATGACGCGCAGGTATGCCTATACCTAGTTCTATAATAGCCTACAGCGTTGCAATGTCCTACGCTGATTTTCGAAATGTAGTTTACTTAATTTACATTAAATTGAAGCAATATCTATAAAATTATGATATACCTTTCTTATTTATTTGTAAAGCGAAAGACATATAATTCTGTATTCTTCTTCCTATAATTAGCAGCCTACAATTAACCGTTTCATATGAAAACAGCATAGCTTTTGTTAATTTGTTTACCTGTGTACAGGCACGTAACTAGGATTTTTCGTTTGGGGGGCTTAAACCTTGAACATGGCAACATTTATACAGTGTTCATACGAATTTTAGCCGTAAGCATACAACGGCTTGACTTGTTTGGGGGGGCTTCAACTTCGTTTGGGGGGGCTTAAGCCCCCCAAGCCCAACGCTAGTTACGTCCCTGCCTGTGTAGAGGCGCTTATACACCCTCAGCGCTATAATTGTGTCGCCACTATCTCAGCCTTACAGCCGAGTTACACATTATTCTAATGAGTAACCATTCCTTTTAATATACATTCCTTGTGCACCATGTGAACTCTGCAATATATGATGCTTAAAAGCCCTTCATATATTACCTAGGCCTACGCAGTGACTTTCTAATATATATCTGTTTCTTTACGCTATTTTTTTACTTACTTATGAATGACACAGTGTTATCCAATATCACCTACTAATTGGCCAGTCCAAGCCTCTACAGGAAGATCAATAAAGAAAACGACATATCGGATTGGTGCATAGCGTATCTTCAAAAACTTTACCACTTATAACAGTACACACTTCATTGCAGAAACATTGGTGAAAAGGGCATTTTACACGTACGCCTATAAGCCAAAGGTTATTTATTAATATAATTACTTACTTTATAATATAGTATGTATTACTTATGAACTGTATTAGACACTTTGCCGAAATGACAAGATATAGGCCTACAATAGCCTGCCAAGTTACTAGGTTGACTGCTTATAATAGGGGACGCGTTTTATACAGGAAGACCAATAAAGAACTGTATTGGAACTGCTGTAGAAGATCTGACATGTCTGGAAATGGATATGACGGTGAATGATGCTCTTGAAGTTGCGCAGAACATGGAATAATGGATGAACTGCTTTGCCCTATGTGCATTTGTGCACTGTATTGACAAAGTACTAAGTAAATGAAGTATTATTTATTTCTGAATGTAATTTAATGTGAACACTTTGTGAAATGAAATTTTTATTTCCATATATGATTATGAATGAAAATACTCTAAGCAATAACAATAACTCTACTGCTTATAGTATTTTAATTCATAGTCATCTATGGAAATAACTTAACCTTTATTATATGTTATGCTTTCACAAGGAATACTTACACTACCGTTACAGAAATGTTTCATAAATGACCTAAGGTATTTCATTTCATGTCATTCAATAAAGCACAGGTGAAAGGTTATGAAAGTAAAATTTTTTATGTACTTGATATGTAACAAGTCGAACACACAACATTGCACAACTCAACATATACCTAACCAATACTAATATTGCATTTTACAAATAGCGCAAAGTTCAAACTATCTTCCTATCTTTCTCTCCTACTATCTCTGCTCCCATATGCCCAAAAGAAAAGAAAGAAATTCAAATATTTGCTCTGTATACCTCTCTTCTGACCTCTTTCAAAGTATCTCTCTATCTGGCTGGCCTACTGTCTCTCAATACTACCTTTGAAGAAATGTTTCATAAATGACCTAAACAATATCACTGACCAATACCAATATTGCATTGTCAATATAGCGCAAGCATTACTCCGTCGCTTTATATAACTGTCTTCTCACGTCTTTCAAACTATCTGTCTATCTCTCAGACCTACTATCTCTCAACACTAGCGTTAAAGAAATTTTTCAGAAACCACGTAAACACCCAACTTTGCTAAATTCAACATATACCTTAAAAAAAACCAATATTGCATTGTCAAACTTCAAACTATCTCTGTATCATTTTCAGTGTCCTACTATTTCTGCACCCATTTGGCAAAAAACAAAAACAAAGACAGTTAAACGCCCTACTGCATTAGTACTTCACAACTGTAAATATACCTCACCAAGAACAATATTGCATTGTCAAAATAGCGCACGCTTCACTTAGTCGCTATTTAAAAGTTCAAACTATCTCTGTATCATTCTCTGTCTCCTACTAAGTGGGCAGCCATTTGCCCAAAAACAAACAAAGACAGTTAAACACACTACTGCATGACTATTTCTTAACTCTACATATATGTCGGCAATACCAATGTTTCATTGTCAATGTAGCGCAAGCTTTACTTATAATATTCGCTCTTGCAAAGTGCAAACTATCTCTATATCATTCTCTCCTACTATTTCTCAACTAACATGCACACAAACCAAAGTGGAAAGTCAAAGACACAACGCACGAGAATTGCACCATTTCTTCGTGTTCAATTACAACCTGTTCTTCCTATACATTTCCTCAGCCTCCTGCCTTGTCACTTCCCTCATTTCTTGTATTGCAAAGACAATAACCTAAAACCAACATACAAAACAGTTCAACATGTACATATTGCTTAACAATTAATCTTAAATAACATATATTCCATTATATTTTTAACTAATTATAATTGTTACTAGATGTTTGCCCGTCCTAAGACGGTAGGCCCTATACTAATTGTTTCTATAGGGCCTATAGAAACAATTTGTTTGCCCGTCCTAATACGGTATTTCAATAGATTTAGAAGGGGCTCCTATGTGTCGTTACCCAGGCTACGTAGAGAATTAAACTGATAGCCTACACTAACATCGCAGGCAATAATCGCAGGGTACGCAATATACTAAACGCTAAATACTCGACAGTCGAAATGATAGCTCCAACCATTAATACATTAATACAATTAATTATTGCCCGTTATAACAGGGTTTCAAAGAAATTTAAAAATGTAGTTTCCAATTGTACAGGCGGTATTAGGCCCTTAACATCGGCGCTATATAAAATATAGTGGCGAAAAGCTGCTTAGGCTTATGGTAGCTTTTCAGTTCGTCATTTGGTTATATTTCTGGTTCGTTTAAATTCATTAAGCTCTATTTGTAAAGAGTTTAGCGAACTAAGCAATTGTTCAAGCCAGTTTGAAGCCGTAATTAGTTTAAACAACAGCCGTTTACGCTTTATTGAAATTAATTTTGAACGAATCGAGTTAACCGAACGCCCCGTGTGATTCTGGCCACAGTGACAATTAATGCTGAATGCTGATCGCCCCGTTTGAATCTTGCTATTGTGACGTCGGCAGCGGCTGCTGATTGGCTCGCCGCCTCTGGCGAATTCAACAGCCAGCAGTCGGCTTGCAAGCGTGACACCAAAATTTATGTCCAATGAATCTATCCCTGACATGTCTGTACGCTTATATAGGTAATAACTAGGGACAGTAGAAAATCACGAAAACACGGCAAACACGGAAGCCGTGTTTTTCGGCATTTGCCGTGTTTTCCGTGATTTTTGACATTTGCCGTGTTTTCGTAAAAAATGCCGTGTTTGTTGCAATTTTTTTGTTGTTGTGGCAGTTTAAAGTTTTGCACAGTCGAAAGTATTTATGAAGGCTTACTTACTCACTACTCACTAGTCGTGTTTTCGTAAAAAATGCCGTGTTCGTTGTAATTTTTGTTTGGTTGTGGCAGTTTAAAGTTTTGTACAGTCGAAAGTATTTATCAATTTGTCAATGAACAATGAATATGAAAGATAAACATATGATGTGTCACAAGAAAACTGTGAAATTTTGATGCCGTGTTTTTGCCGTGTTTTTCGCGATTTTTTTTAAAGTATGCCGTGTTTTTGGCATTTTTTTACCGTGATTTTCTACTGTCCCTAGTAATAACAGTTGCAACGGCCCAAGAACTTTCTGCATCTAAACATAGTTCTATATATGTCAGTTCTACTTTGTTCCTAATTTCTTTACATTGCAGAGATAATTCGCAAAGAACTTTCGCAGCGCGTCGCTATAGCTAACAGCTCCGTTTACTAAATAAATAATTCTTTCTAAGTCAACATCATATTAAAGGTATTCCACAGCTACTATTACTTCTCTGTCGCTCACCTCAAACATAAGTATGTCAATAACGTAAGGAGGGTCTATATGTGTTCGTAAGGAGTACAGTTGATCACTTTCTTCTGTCATGGGTTCCATCACTTTCACTGCTGAACGCTTCAAGAACTTGAATAACTTCCAATACTGCAATTTAAATTAAACATACAATTACTATTATTTCTTTCTGCATTTCTTAAACCAAATGAAACTGCTTCGAAGTCTATGTGTATAGGCCTACCTTTACAATGCTACATCAATTCTGTAATACACGGAATTCTTTGTCGAATGACAGTTCTTGTCATATATCGAACACATTAAATTAAAGTTTTTGTCATATATGGAACACCTTGCTAGTAAATAATACATAATGATAAGTATGTTAATAACATACTAACCGATGACTCCGATTGCAAAGGTCCAATGTCTTTGCTTTTGAAAGCTCTTCTTTCTGAACGCCGCATCTTCTGTTTCTGCAGCAGATAACTTTCTTGCGATGTCTCTGCACTCAGCAATACAGCTCTTATGTGTTCCTAATAACAGCAATTATTGTTATTTTACTTACACATGTTTTGTCCAAAATAATTGCTAAATTTACACAATATTTCTTTTCATTTACATTTTTCATTCATAGTGCATTAATTAACCATGGACAGGTCCATCGCAATAAAACGCTCATTACATAATCCAGCACGCATAAAAAAGAGAAGTGGCTGGAACAAGGTTCTTTAGAGGCGTTTCAACCTTATTGCGCACAACCTAATAACATTGTTCAATGAATAGCTTGTTATCCTTTTATTTTATAGCCCACCATTATACTACCGTTTCCTGCAACACATTACCAATGCCATTACTTACTTCCACAGCAGGTGATTTCAGTATGAACTCCATCAACGCCTCTTCTTTCAAATGTCGCTTAGAAGATCTGTTAAATAATAAATAACAACCTTCTAGTTATTCCTACTCTGCAACATTCTATATAGGCGTGTTCATGTCCATTATCTACTATGGTTTCATTTGCAGAGAATGTTTCATTTACTTTGCACAAAATCTTCAGTGAAATATGAAACCGGAAGGACTTCCTTGAAATACTACATGAACCTAGCATACTTCACATGTTACATTATGTGTGTTTCTGTCTTACACTTCCTTCAAATCATTTTATAAAAAATACAGTTATCTTTCCCTCTTTATTCCTGGTCTTTCCCTTCCACAAAATCACTTACTCACGTACACAACATTCATTTCTATTAGTAACATAATTAGAATATTAGAATATTTCTAGTAGTTATATAATGTACTGTTAGTAACATAATTACTTGTAGTACTAACGTCATTATAAAATTTCATCCATTTCTAGTACTAACATAATTGGAAAATTTGTTCCAAACATATAAAAGCCATACATTCATCTTCTCTTCATTATATGAATTGCCATATTCACCTATCAGTCATCTTTCCTTCAGCTGCTGTTACAACGACATTCACTAAACAGCAATCGTCATCACCTTCTTCAGCTACTTTGTTATGCCATTCGTCTGAACGAGTCTGTATTTACATATGAAATTCAATTTCTTTGACACATTTCATTAATCTTTCAATCACAGTCTGAAACTATCCGTTACGTAACGAAACCATATATAACTTTTCATAATAGCCTAGCAGTATGGCATCTGTTTATACAATTACCCACATACAGTGTAATGCAACTTTTAACTTTACATATTGCAATTTAGTTGAACTACATTGTAATGAATTCCATTTGTTCCATGCACATACCAGTCTCTATACATTCGTTCTTACCTCACCTTCAAATACCTTATTCTTTGTATATTAATTACTACAATAAACGACATTCTCCTTGGTATTTTCGTTTACCGATGATCCTGGAAGGCCGTCACGTGTAATGCACTTGTCCACTGGTCCTTCAACGTCGTCACTATGAATCTGGACCGTTTCCTAACACTTTAAATAAGTGAGAGTCATTTACTAACTCCCTTTCCATAGTTTAATGTCATTTCATTTGTCGCCGTTCAGAATTTCGTTAAGAATTTCGTTGACAGACAATTGTAACCCAACATTCCACGTTAATAATGTAATACCGTTTAATGAAGTACATTTCTTCCATCCACCTCATGCTGTATACATTCGTTCTTAACTGACATTCAAATACCTTTATATCTGTATATAAATTAATACAATAAACTAAATTTTTCTGTGTACTTTCGTTTACCGATGATCCTGGAAGGCCGTCATGTGTAATGCACTTTTCCACTGGTCCTTCAACGTCGTCACTGTGACTCTGCACTGTTTCCTAAAATTTAAAATAAGTAACAGGCAATTAGTAAGTCCCTTTGCATAGTTTCACATATTTGTCGCCTTCAATAATTTCATTCACAGACAATTGTAATAGAAAAATGCCACTCTTCATAGAACTGTATACATATTTCAGTACATTACATGTTTCTCATACAGGTTTCTGCAGCAACATTCTAGTGGAACGTTCATAATTGAAGACCGTGTAATTAAGTACATTTCTTCCATACAACTACCATGCTCCATGCTCCATACATTCGTTCGTAACTGACCTTCAAATACCTTAATATTTGTTTATTAATAAATACAACAAAAGACAATTTTTTCTGTATTTTCCTTTACCAATGATAGTGGAACGCCTTCAGTTGTAATGCACTTGTCCACTGGTCCTTCAACGTCGTCACTATGAATCTGCACTGTTTCCTAACAGTTGAAATAACTAACAGTCATTTAGTAAGTCCCCTTGCATAGTTTCCTATATTTCTCGCCGTTAAGAATTTCATTCAGATACAACAGTTACTGTAACAGAACATTCCAGTATTTCCAGAAATGTATACATAGTTCACTACATTACATATTTCTCAATCTCATACCGGTTCTGGCAGGAACATTGCAGTGGAACGTTCTTAAGTAAAGAGTTTGTAATGAAGTCTATTTCTGCCATACAAATAACAGGCTCCAGACATTCGTGCTTAACTTACCTTCACTGCATTTTCTTCTCCATTATCAGTGCAATTGTGACATGTCCATTCCTCATATGGAGCTTTTATAGTGTCAGTTAATGCTTTGATGCACTTCGTGTGATACCAATTGGCACATATTGAGCATTTTATCATTGGTTGTCCGTTATACGGAGCGTGACAAACGCAGTACACCATTAACTTTGACACCTTTACATGTGTTGTCTCTTTTAATCGCATACGAATATGTGTGAAAGGAACATCAATTTCCCAGTCGCTTTCCAAGAACTGTCTGCAACTGTTCATTAGCACACACTCGTCATACACGCTTCCCGTAGGATCCTGACGGAGGCAGCAGGAAACTGCTGCTGCCAAAGCGTAAAAACCGCAGAGGCGTGAATTGTTCGACTGTATATCGAACATGCGTACGTGAAATGTGATCGTGTCACGTAGCGGGTCATCGTTCCAGTCGTCGTTATCACGCAATAGAGACGACACCTGTTCGTGAATAATAGACACAGCACTTACTAATAAGCGGCCATCCATATATTACCTACGCTTAGCTGTACGTACACATAGGGGGCCTGCCAAATGTACGCTTTTATACAGCTGTGAGGGTCCTTTTAACATGCTATGTTTTTGCTTACGTAATAATGTTAGAATGTGGACGAAAGTTGTATTGAATCGTTTTTCGACGCAGGTCAAGACAAAGTACAGATGCAGCGTCCGAAAAGAACCGTTCATCCTCGTTCCAAATATGGTTTTGAAGATTACAGAAGAGGCCAGGATGTGATATATATACCGTACACGGACGACTTTAAATAGATAGATAGGCATAAATATATATAGATAGACAGTAGTTATTTGACACCGATGGTTCGTAGCAGCCGACCTGAAAAGCAATGACCAGAGATGACCTCAAATGGTGATTGACAGATGACAACTGTTGGAGGCAGCAGCACCCACTTAAAAGGAAAACATGTGTTAAGTGCTTCTCCAGACAAATTTATCAATATTAAGTTGTTAAGTACGAACTGACCTCTCTGACCTCGACAATGAATGTTCAATGGGCAGTCAATGATTTAAAAGCGGAACGCCAAACCGAGTATGTCACTCGTTGAGAAATAGTCAAAGAGAAAGGAGTGAAATTAGAATTGAATTATATAGAAAATAAAAAGATAATTACGAAAATGGCTACTTGGTATGTCGTTGAGAAAGAAGAAGGAGAGTATTGTCGTTCACTGAATGAATTCGACGGTACTGGAGAGGGAGATCTTCCGGAGCTGAGTGACTTACTGCGGGACTTACATGCTATGGATGACGGATCTGGGGCTACAACGGCGCCAGTCCACAGACTTGATACTCCTTCTTTTTCCAATACCCCCCCACTACCATACGAACTGAATGATGATGCTCCACCTCCGTATGAAGGTCCAGAGGACTTGCGTAGCGTGTCATATGGGAACGAGAATGAGAGTGACTGGAGTTCTGATGAGAGTGCGTGGGACTCCGACAGTGAAGGAGAGGCGTTGGCACTACCTGCACCTGTTGCTATTGTGCTAGGACCGTGGAGCGATATTGAAATAGACTCCTGGAGGGTTGAAGCAACTGGAATGCTTTGGCACCTACTTACGACGTGCTGTTATGAGGGGCACATTGACGTCAATCACCAGTTGATGTGTGAACTTTACGTGCGGTTACCGGTTGTGGGAAACATACCACAATGTCTGCCAGTTATGGTGTCTGTTTTGCAGACACTTGCGACAACAGAAGGAGCCGAAACAACGCTGCGCTGGTGGAGTGCACAGGAAGAAAGAGCTCTACCCCCATCTCCACTTCTACCAACTGTCCGACTACCCTCTCTGATTCCGTGGGCCCGATCGGATTTCTGGAGTTACGCGACATGGAGCATGAACACCTGTATAATTTCGCGTTTCCTGGCTCAACCGATGCCAAGAAGTGAAGACGACTTCCTGGAGACCATACCGGACCTGTACCGCGCTGCAGCTGGGAACGAGTGGATGGTGGAGCTGTGTGTACAACTGTACATGTCCTATACGACGTGCGAAACTTCGCTTGGAGTTGGATGGTTATATTTCGCAGACATTGAGAGAACGAGCACGGGAGCGAGCAGGTCATCAAAAACTTGTATGTGTTAATAAGCAGTATTCCAATTTCTAACAAGACTGTAAGTGAATTAGTCGTAGAAACCATGGACTTCCGTTATTTACATATGAACTTGGATAGTAGCGACACTAGTAATATGAGACTATAATCTAGCATTGCCGTATATCTGACGACACATAAAGACTGATTAACGAGTTGCGTGACGAATTAACGGTTGAATTAAGTAATGGAAGGCTATAAGACAGTGCTTGCGTATTTCAATGTAAGGAAATACTTTTGCGGTTATGTGCTAAAATCAGATATAAACTGGTATGTAGACAGACTAATCCATCAATGATTAGCGCCAACTCTTTTAAACTCGTACTGCGAAAGGATAACACTTCACTTGCTTAGCTAACTGTTCCAGAAGAGGAATTTGAATATTAATATGTAAGGACGGTGCATGAACGTCCAGAGGAGAGAGTTTCTTTTCATTAGTAATAAGGCTAATCGTGTAGTTAGATTCTTGTTTATTAAGGTTTTTTTTATATGCATATGATTAACGTCTTGCATGCATTAGCTAAGATTAGCACAGTAAGACTTTTTGTGTGCGTGTTAATAAACCTGTGAAGACGCTACAGAAGCTGTATGTGTATTTGTTTGTGCGTGTGATAGGCTTATAGTGAGGCGCATTGCTATATATATACAAATGAATTGGAGTCAGCGGTTTGAGATTTGGAGCGTTGTGTGTGTAGGCCTATGTAAGGAATGGACGAATGTCTTATTTGCCCGTTAATAAACCTGTGAAGACGCTATAGAAGCTGTATGTGTATTTGTTTGTGCGTGTGATAGGCTTATAGTGAGGCGCATTGCTATATATATACAAATGAATTGGAGTCAGCGGTTTGAGATTTGGAGCGTTGTGTGTGTAGGCCTATGTAAGGAATGGACGAATGTCTTATTTGCCCGTTAATAAACCTGTGAAGACGCTATAGAAGCTGTATGTGTATTTGTTTGTGCGTGTGATAGGCTTATAGTGAGGCGCATTGCTATATATATACAAATGAATTGGAGTCAGCGGTTTGAGATTTGGAGCGTTGTGTGTGTAGGCCTATGTCAGGAATGGACGAATTTCTTATTTGCCCGTTAATAAACCTGTGAAGACGCTATAGAAGCTGTATGTGTATTTGTTTGTGCGTGTGATAGGCTTATAGTGAGGCGCATTGCTATATATATACAAATGAATTGGAGTCAGCGGTTTGAGATTTGGAGCGTTGTGTGTGTAGGCCTATGTCAGGAATGGACGAATTTCTTATTTGCCCGTTAATAAACCTGTGAAGACGCTATAGAAGCTGTATGTGTATTTGTTTGTGCGTGTGATAGGCTTATAGTGAGGCGCATTGCTATATATATACGAATGAATTGGAGTCAGCGGTTTGAGATTTGGAGCGTTGTGTGTGTAGGCCTATGTAAGGAATGGACGAATGTCTTATTTGCCCGTTAATAAACCTGTGAAGACGCTATAGAAGCTGTATGTGTATTTGTTTGTGCGTGTGATAGGCTTATAGTGAGGCGCATTGCTATATATATACAAATGAATTGGAGTCAGCGGTTTGAGATTTGGAGCGTTGTGTGTGTAGGCCTATGTCAGGAATGGACGAATTTCTTATTTGCCCGTTAATAAACCTGTGAAGACGCTATAGAAGCTGTATGTGTATTTGTTTGTGCGTGTAATAGGCTTATAGTGAGGCGCATTGCTATATATATACAAATGAATTGGCGCATTGAAGATTTGGAGATTTGGAGCGTTGTGTGTGTATAGGCATATATGTAAGGAATGGACGAATTTCTTATTTTTAAATGAAAGTCAGATTCACTGTGTGCCCGTTAAATAAACCTGTGAAGACGCTATAGAAGCTGTATGTGTATTTGTGTGTGCGTGTGACAGGCTTATAGTGAGGGAAGAAGGAAGAAAAGGAATGAGGTTGCGAGAAAAAGAAGCAAATGGGCAGGCGAAATAATACAATAGGGCCTACAATACAAAGCGCTTTTAACAGCACTGAAAGTGGTTGGCAGAAATTGACGGGTGGCAGTCCAAATACGGCGGCTATTATGCTCTTCTTTCACACTCCTGTAGTAACACATGACCACCTGCTTGGGGGTCATTTCAAAAAATTTTTGTGTTTCAAAATAGGGTTTCTATTATTTCTTAAACGTATTACGCTATATGTAATAAATGCAGAAATCATTAAACAAGCGATCATTAAATAAGCGAAACGGATGAAACAGGTGGTTAAAAAATTGATGCAGGGTAGCAGAATAGGACAGACTCGGCTGACTTTCAAAGCTGGCTGTTCTAAAGGCTGATAAGCCGCTGAATGCGCCTTCCAACCGATTATAAGCCGCTGACTGCGCCTTAGGCCGCTGACGGCAGGCGCTGGCGCAGACTGCATACGCAGCTGAAATGGACTTGGAGTTGGAGTTGGAGTTGGACTTGGACTTTCGTGCCGCCAGTTTTACCGGGCCTAAACAGAAACGGATCTCCTCGAAACACAAGCTCTGGTCCAATATACAAAGACCTAAATATATTGAAAATTAACCAAATTAGAACGATGCAAATAGCGGATTTTATATACCAATATGAACAGAACCTACTCCCTGTTTCATTTAAGGGATACTTTACCTTAGGATCCCATATACATGCACATAATACTAGAAGTGCTACTGAGTACCGTCCAATAAGAACCCGTACCAACACAAGGGAATTTAGTATTAAATCTTCGGGACCGCAGACTTTATGGAATGAAATACCACTTGCAATCAGACTCTCGAAAAGTAGATCTGAGTTTAAAGCTAGTCTACGAAGATACCTGTGAATAACGCAGCCACTGCCCTAGCAGCGCCACTGGGCCGCTCCTGAAGGGCCTAGACCATTGGAATGCATGCATACGCACCGGGGCCGGGCTAGGAAGCATTAGTTAAGGAATTTAGTTAAGATTAGTTAAGTTTATTCCTAGAATTAATCCAAAGAATACTAGCCATACATCTTGAAGCCGTTACGTGGATATTGGGGGACCCCGCTTAGCGGGATTGTATCCCTTTGGGGCCGCCCATTGCTACCAATAGATAGTATCAGTTTAATTGTGCTCAAAGTTGATGTGATTTTGTTGTTATTGGTTGCAATAAACCTTTTTTGATTTGATTTGATTTGATTTGATTTGTCGAAGTCTGCTTGAGGGCTTCTTTGCAGTTAGTTCCAAATGTGCAACTTTAGGCCTACACTTCAGGTTTTCAGATAGCAGTACCAAAACTAATTGCCGAGATGATATTCGATCATAACCATGAAGTATACAGTTGATAACGAAAATGGAAATACATGAGTCAATCTCTGCCCGCACATGGTTGACCTCGAGCCCAGTTCTGCGTCTGGAGCCACATACGTCACTGCTTCTACTTTTGACATAATATTATATAATGGTCGTTCTGTGCTATCTCTGACCATAAATGACCGTTCCTACCAGGGAAGGTTCAGGGTTGGTCGTTTCCTATAAACTTCTGTTCCAGGGTCCGACTCTGCCTCTTCCGCAGTCGTCGGGCGGGCAACGTCCTGAGGATAACCTTTTCAGAACATCCTTCCTTCTTGTTGTACCGGCAACAGCTGTCCCCTTTGTGCGCCTTGAGGAACACTATAGAAGAGAGGGAGGGGTTGCCTGTTGCCAGCAGTGCCTGGAGGCTTTAACAGAGACGGATCGGGAAGACAAGTAAAAATAGAACCAGAGTAGAGCAGTGCCAGAGACGCCAAAACAAGAAGATAATCGTTAAACGAGGAGGCTGTGAATGATGGTGTCAAATGCGACGGAAATATCGAGAAGACAGAGGCAGGAGACTTGTTGATAACTGACGGCAGACACCAGTTACTTTATTGCACAGAGATGCAACTAAACTTTCTGTGGAGTGGTGCCTAGTGAAGCCAGATTGGTGGGGGTTATGAAGTGAATCAGAAGAGAGGTACCGTATATTCGTTTAACCGAGCAAGGACAATAATTTCAGGCCCGGCTGAAGACATATGGCGGCCCTAAGCAAACCGGCAGCCCTAAGCAAACCGTCCGAAAATTTTTAGATTTTCGTCACGGTAATTTCATCCATCGTTTTTGGAATTTCATCTTACAAAAAATATGATGACCTTTTATTTAGGAATTCGCCTCACAAATGAATGTCATGACCATTTTTAGGAATTTACGGTTACAGCTGGCGATTTATAACACCAACACTATAAACCAACACTATAATACTTCCATCTAGCATTCTAGCGAATAATAATTAAATAAGTTTGGAAAATGGAAAATTGGCGGCCCCTAAAAATCGACGGCCCTAGGCGGCTGCATGCCTAGTTTGCCTAACGGACGAACCGGGCCTGAATAATTCGTTCAGTTAACTTAGATAGAAAGGACAGATTGGAAATGGGACGGTATACGTTAGATACGTTTTCCTTGTCAAGATTTGCTTTTTTGAGAAGGGGAGTGACTATAGAGTGTTTAACCCTCAATGGTTCCTTGGGGTGCAATCTGCACCCCCTGGCCGTTTCTATAGCTACTCAAGTGTTATTATTAAAATTTCAGCAGTTATCTTCTAGGACATTGTAAGTGTACCATTTTTCCCTATAGTCATGCATAAAACGGAAAAAAAAGAGTTGACGTCAATTTTTGCCAGCACAGGTTCATCGGGGGTGCAATTTGCACCCCCAAATTATGACGTTGATATCATGAACAAATTCAGGTAACTGGTGCTAATTACTGCAATAATTTGTTATGTTATTATATTTTAGAACACTTCCTGATATTTGTTTGACCTTTTTAGAAGTCAGCCATTTTGTTTTGCTTACATTTAAAGTATTAGAAAATAAATAACACCATGGCTAGGTATTCCACAGCTGAAGCTCTTTGACTGATTATGGAAGAGGATACAGAAGTTGATGAAGGTGAAGGTGATGCCGATGATAGTAAAGATGGAGATTTGCCTGAAGTTGGTACTGCCTCTGATAACGAAGATCATGTGTCCGAGGAATTCGACGAATCAGAAGATGTCAGTGCGTCTGACGAAGAGCAGGTAAATGAACCATCTACTACACGGAATACAAGAGGAAGAAGTCGTGTAAGAGCTGGTACTGCCCTGCTCAGAAGACCGATCATGGATGCAATCCAACTTATAGAACTGGACTCTGGAGAATTCGAAGCAGGAACTGAGATACCAGCTAAAGTGAAGAGGACACAGGGACATTGTCATCTGTGCCCGCGCGAGTTTGACAGGAAGACGCGCAAATTCTGCGATAAGTGCTGTAGGCCTGCTTGTCCGGCACACTCTGTCAATGTATCAAATGTGACAAATGTATGTAACTGAACAATTTAGATATGTCATTATGTTTATATAAAATACATGGTATTCGATTACCGGTAGACACAGCGTATCCTTGATTTATATTCTCAAACAAATACGGGGTGCAGTTTGAACCCCAAGGACCTGGAACGCAACTTTCTGACAAGGGCCCATTGAGGGTTAAATGCAACTGGGAAGTAGCCGGTAGAGAGCGAGAGGTTGATAATTTTGGTGATTGAAGGAGCGTGGACAGAGGCGCAGTCTTTTAGAAGAGAGGTGGGGGATAGGATCAAGTTCGCAACTGCTTGCAGTTGGAGAATTTCAAAATATATCGAGCTGGGCTGGAGCTAATAACTTACGCCTAAACAAAACTATAAGACTAGGGAAATGGTAATATCGAGGCGTCGCCTACATACTCCTGTCCCTCAGGTAATAATTGAAGCTGAGCGAGTTGACTCATTAAAAGTTCTGGGAGTCACTCTTCGACATAACCTTAGAATGTCAACACATGTCGACTCCGTCCTAGCTAAATGTGCTTCATCAATGTACGCCTTGCGAGTACTCAAGGCACATGGAGTTTCCTCATCTTCCCTGCATGTAGTTGCGAACTCAACAACCGTTGCTCAACTCATGTATAGTTGTATACGCCTCACCAGCTTGATGGGGCTACACTAATGCGGCTGAAAGAGAAAGAATGGAACGATTGCTCGCCAGGTTAAAGAGAAGTGGACTCCTACGCAAGGATTCACCGGATGTAGCAGCGATGGCCGGTTAAGCCGACAATTATTGTTTATTTGCTGCTGTTCGAAAAACAATAGGCATGTGCTCCATGGATTGTTTCCCCAAAGACGCCTACCCACAGGATATGAGCTTCGACCGAGAACCCACCAATTCGAACTTCCTGAGAAGGATGATCGCAATTTTATATCTAGAATTTTATATAAGTATATGAACTGATTCCCTATAACAGCATAATTACCCTCTAAACTAAAAATTACTATACCGTACTGATGGTATTGAAAGTTTAAGCTTTTCATATGTGCCACAAGTCATATAGACAGTCAAGGTATTTCCTCAGACGATAGAAACAACCCTTCTGTCATAGCACATTCGTATAATAATCTATATTAATAAAGCGAGAATTCTGTGTGTGTGTGTGTGTGTGTGTGTGTGTGTGTGTGTGTGTGTGTGTGTGTGTGTGTGTGTGTGTGTGTGTGTGTGTGTGTGTGTGTGTGTGTGTGTGTGTGTGTGTGTGTCAGACAGACAGACACACACACACACATCAGTCTGTTTGACTGGGCTTAACTTCTACAATTTTGCACCTTTTCACTCGAAACCTTCACTGCTGTGTCGGCCTCGGCTTCGGACACCCAGTGGAGGGGTTCGCGTCCCCCGTTTTCACCCCTACCATGGTGAAAATGCCCCAAAACTCTACCCACCCGACTGTAAATCACGCGCAAGCTCGCCTATTCCACTGCCAAGCGGTTCTATTTATGGCGCCGGTATTCCCCAACGTCATTAATAATACGCATAACAACACCGCGGTTCTATTTATGGCGCCGGTATTCCCCAACGTCATTAATAATGCGCTTAAGTTGTTTACTTTCGCACAAAATTTAATGACGATCGATTCGAAGTATATTCATCGTTTTACAGCAAAATTTTAACACATGTATGTTCAAAGACAAAGATCTAAATTATTTACAGCATATGAAACAACCAGTCTGCTTTACTAAGGGCGAGGCCGACTACAGACCGGCAGTGAGGGCTAGATTTCTGGCGTTTTCTTTAACACGCCAACGCCCGGTTCACCCTCTTCGACTGCGAAGCAGTCAGTCCACGGGAGACTGCGAAGCAGTCTCCCCACAGGTCGCCAGACGCCACAAGGGCCTCCAAGACTGCGAAGCAGTCGCCGCCAGAGGGCGACTGCGAAGCAGTCAGTCCATGGCAGAGGTCGCTAGACGCCAGAAGGCGTATACAAGACTGCGAAGCAGTCTCCGCTGTACGCCATAAGGCGTCTACAAGACTGCGAAGCAGTCTCCCCCACAGGTCGCCACATGCCACAAGGGCCTCCAAGACTGCGAAGCAGTCGCCGCCAGAGGGCGACTGCGAAGCAGTCACTCCACGGCAGAGGTCGCTAGACGCCAGAAGGCGTCTACAAGACTGCGAAGCAGTCTCCGCCAGAGGTCGCCAGACGCCAAAAGGGCCTCCAAGACTGCGAAGCAGTCGCCGCCAGAGGGCGACTGCGAAGCAGTCAATCCACGGCAGAGGTCGCTAGATGCCAGAAGGCGTCTACAAGACTGCGAAGCAGTCTCCCCCACAGGTCGCCAGACGCCAGAAGGGCCTGCAAGACTGCGAAGCAGTCGCCGCCATAGGGCGACTGCCAAGATTGCCAAGCAGTCGTTGTTGTTGTTGTTGTTGTTGTTGTTGTTGTTGGTGGTGGTGGTGGTGGTGGTGGTGGTGGTGGTGGTGGTGGTGGTGGTGGTGGTGGTGGTGGGGGCGGTGGCGGTGGTGGTGGTGTGAAACTTATAATCAGTGCTGGTGGAGCAAAGGGATTGAAATACTCTATTACTCCTTACACGATATCTTAATTCTCGTGTCGAAGTAAGACGAGACATGCCAGGCATGCCTCGTCTTGAGAATTACGACGAGGCACTCGCCTCGTCTTGATTCATACTGGGTATACGGGACTGGTTGGAACGTCTTTGTCTTTTATGACTAGTACTGTCCTCACGAACGAAGTTCCAGACGTAGTCACCCATCATCGTTTTATCCAACCTACTCTGATAATTATGATGATATATTTTCTCCATCAGCTGTAGGCCTATGTCCTGATGGAACCGTTCTCAAGTTCATCACTAACAGCGCCAAGATTTGGTCTAAAGAAATCAGATGCCAGTGTAAGTATATAGTGCAGCTTGAGCGACATTCTGCATCATAAACTACATTAGGCTAACTGCCAAGCAGTTCTTCAACAAGATCCTTGTAGTTTTCTGATTTCTTGTTACCCAGAATATCAGCGACCACTTCCTTATATGCACTCCGTGCTCTTTTTCACCTGTGTTATTTTGTTCTCCAGAGTTTCTGATGTGAACATCATTCTGTTTCACCTGTGGTCCAACAAACACGCCAGCCGTCATTTTAGTATCATATAGCTTTGGAGACATTGTTTAAATGTTTCGCCGTTGCGATCTAATGATGTAACGAACTGCTCTAGGCTAGGTCCACTCAGCCTTTCATTCGCGAGATGGCGCGTTGTTAAAATGAGATGTAGGACGTGATGGGCGCCTTGTATGGGTGCCGTGTACAGTTAAATTCGACTCCTGTAATAACTTGTGATCATCCGTTCATACTGATTTGTAATCATACTGCGCAATTGTCAGTTTGAAGATATTAAACGAAGATTATTATTATTAGTATTAGGCCTATTATTTTTATCAGTCCCAATTTTATGAGAAGTGAAAGAAGCAGAATCTTGTTAACAGGCACGAGAGGATCATGCTTCACATTGTGTGTAGGCTACCTGGCTGCAAGCAGAGCCGGCGCTAAGGCCCCCCGAACCCCCCGGTTGGGGGGCCTCAAGTTTGTAAGGGGCCTCCAAATTTAGCTGGTCATAACGCCTATGTGTGACTGTTTCCGAAACCCACGACCAGAGGCGCGTTTACAGAAAACGAGGCCCTAGGCAGAACTTAATGTTATTGTTCACAATTGCACAGAAAAATTATTGGCCCAAATGAACGAAACAACTACAATAATATACGTTTAAGTGAATGCTAAAAATGTGAAAAAAAGGAAAATGGGTTATATTTAAAATAATTCAAAAATGTTATTTTTATAACTGAACAAAACTATTTTCATTTGTTTGGGGCCCCTAGGCGCGCGCCTGGGGCCCCAAATCGCGACTCTGTGTTGCGACCTTTCATACGCTTGACCCCGACAGTCTTCAATCATTAGGCTTAGTGCTTTTGCTTCCACTAAAGGAATGATTCCGTCCATCCTTGGCGGATTGGCCAGTCGTGTAACTCACAACTAAATATCCAAAAAGCTTCTCTTATCCGTATGCCTTCTCTAGGTATACACAGGACAAATCTTAAGAAAACTGTCATTTACTCTTCATGTGAAATGCCAGGAGTACAGTCCAGAATTGTAGAAAAGTATTTTGCGTGTTGCAATGCTTCCATGTTGGTGTCTTGAATCTCCTCAGCAACCAAATCGATCAACTCATTCTGAATATCTTAATCTGGACAAGCAGTGGGCAGAGGCGCGTTTTCGAATAGGCGCACTATAAAATTAAAATTATATGTGTGCGCCTAGGCCCCCAAATCTGCTGCTACAAGTGCACAGGAGATTGTAGAAGATATACTTGGAGGTGCACAACACTTTCCCTGAAACGAGAAATCAGCGTAGAAAAGCCCATTTTGACTACGATCGAATATGCAGACGAAATGGATAAATTTACACCCGAACAACGATTTAAAGCAGATTTTTTCTGCAAACTTCTGTATCAGGCACTGGTGTCAGTTCAGTCACGGTTCAGCAGGTCAAGGATTGGAACAGCATTTTTGGGGTTCTCTGTCATTCCAACACACTGATCAAAATGCACGACACAGATCAACTGCAAAAAAATTCTGTTTACTTCTACGACACGATGAGAGACGTAGAAACAAATGAACTTCTAGTGGAGCTTTCACGTTTTATTGCAGTTATTTGTAGAGACAGTCAGCTGACAACAGTGCGAGACTTTCTACAGTAGGGTCTACCTTTATGTGAATGAATTTCCTGACTTTTCCACAAATCTGAGATATATTGCACTAAGGATTCTTCTAAGCACCCAGTAGAGGTAGCTAGTGCTGAGCGCAGTTTCAACACGTTGAAACTAGTTAAAATTAACATTTTTGATTTTTAACCGTTCCACCATGCTCGGCTGTTTTCATCGTTAGCAATGATTTCAATGGCAAGTAAAAGAGACGACGTTCGGTCGTTCTCTTTTGCAGTGTATATTTCGTAGTTATTGGGGGCCTCAAGTAAGGCTTGGGGGGGGCCTCAAGTACCCTAGCGCCGGCCCTGGCTGCAAGTCTTCTCTTGCCGACCATTTTCGCCTCACGTAGTGATTGTTGGCTTTATCTCTGCTGTGAGAGTGCTGTCCCATAAATACAGGAAACAAGCATACATCTCCCGACCGGCTATCTGGCATCCATACTTTCAGCGTTGATTTGCAGCAACCACAAATGATTTGAGGTGCCCATGACTTGTCCGGCATGCCAATTGCCGAAGTACGGTACTTTTCATATGCGATGGAATATTTCGTGCCTCTCGTAATAGTAGGCCTACATTTTACTTGTGTCGGACCAATGTAATGTCCACACACATAACAAAACAGTCAGCTGGTATCTTGCAATGTCTAGAGGACATTATTTCCTATAAGAAAATGGTAACACTGTCACTTTTATTTTAGTACTGTCGGACTCGCAAAACGCCGGCTTTAGAGGCTATGCCCACAAGGAAGGTTCGACTAGAATGCTCGAGAAACTACAAGAAAAGTCTTCCACAATATTATGGGATGTTCCAGAAAGCACTTGAATATAGTAATAGAATATTACTATTACTATAGGCCTATATAGGCCCTACGCAGGCTTAGTTGGTCCTTACCGGCCCACGCCCTTAGGCTTCTTTATAATGCTCTCATACTGCCCTACCTGAACTATTGTACAACAGTATGGGCAGGTGGATACCAAAGCTACTTGAAGCCATTGTTTATTTTACAAAAACGAGCTATGAGAATTATTTGTGATACTCACTATCTAACCCCTAGCTCTAACTTGTTTAAAACTCAAAAATCCTTAAATATCTACGACATTTATCGTCTCCAATTAGCACTACTAATGTACAAACATTATCGAGGCATTCTGCCCGTAACATTTAGCTCCTATTTCACTATTATAAATGCAAATATCCATAGTCATAATACTCGTAATAAGGAAAACTATAGATCCGAAGTATGCAATACTAATGTAGGCCTACGCAGCTTCTCCATTCGAGTAAAAGGTCCACAGCGCTGGAATTCAATCGATTCTAACCTACGTGCACTGTGCTCACTAAGTGTTTTTAAGAATGCCTACAGAAAAGTTTTGATTGACCAATACTAGCTTCATAAAAACTGATTAACTTCATTCTTACTATAGCTGATTGTATGTTAATAAAAAATAGATTTCATCTGACTAGCTGTCACTCCCAGCTGATCGAATTTTATATGCATAATAGGCCTACTAACGACCGGGGATGACTCGATAAGCTATTACAGCTTCTTCTCCTCGGAAATCGTCTTCTAATATGTTTAAACATCTCTTGCAGTCCTAGTGACTTCAAGATACATCAATATAATCAGTCCTAAGAATAAAAACAACTTTGTATATCATTATGTAGAGTAGTGGTAACATCACTGGCGTGAAGAGCAAGAGGTATCGGGATCGCTTCCCGCTACCCTCCCAAATTTAGGTCCACTCAGCCTTTCATTCGCGAGATGGCGCGATGTTAAAATGAGATGTAGGACGTGATGGGCGCCTTGCATGGCTGCCGTATACAGTTAAATTCGACTCCTGTAACAACTTGTGATCATCCGTTCATACTGATTTGTAATCATACTGCATTATTGTCAGTTTGAAGGTATTAAACGAAGATTATTATTATATATTATTATGTTACTTCCTCTTATAATACACGATGTTATAAATAGCTAGTCGACTGAAAAATATTTCTGTTTGTATTCTATTTGTAATCTATTTCTGTTTGTATTCGATTCAATAAAAAATGAATATTCCACAATATCACAGAAACTTCCAGAATGTTCCCATGCATGCAAAAGAAAAATATCTGGAAAAAAAACATACAAATTTAGTACAAAAACTTACTCGTACTAAACCAATATTTCATAACACAATAATGTGGCTGCCCCATGACCTGGAATGCGCTCCCTACCAAGCTCTGTCAAATACCAATTGCTCATTTCACCCTGTTTTTTCCCTCAAAACCCTGTTACTCGACTGTGGTTGGGCTAGGAATGCTCCTGAGAAGGCAATCTTGAAGGGGCACTATATAAAACTCCTCTAATAGTAATAATAATAATTATTATTATTACCTTAGTATTTACACAGTGTGAATGAGGCTTTACTGTTGTTTTGGACAATTATTTTGACTTCAGGTTATTTATGGAATGATTTCAAAACGCACTCCGATTTGTAGGCCCTACATTTACATCCGGTGCTTGAAAAGCTGCTGTGTGTGCCAGCGATTTCAGCACCTGTAGACCGGATTTTTCAAATGACAGAATTTTTATGAGGCACCACAGGTCACGTCTTGGTCAGAAAATTCTGAACGAATTGGTTTTTATAAAATGCAACAAGAACAATTATTACGTTAAAAGGCACATCTCAATTAGTTCAAGAAAGGTGTCTTTCTGAGAAGCATCACTGTAGTGATTAAAACAATGATCCATAAATGTCTTTTCAATTTCAAATACTTCATCGCAATAACCACAGCCATACGGTCTCAAAATGAAATCATCTATATCAACATTAATTATTGAACAATCATGAGAACATAGTTTTTCAGCTGGTGTTGGGTTTATATCTTGATTAGAAGAAATGTCAGATAAATTTTCTTCTGTCGACAACACTTTTCCATTAACACAGTGGACGTCTTTAGTGTACGTGCTGACTTTCTTAGCTGAAGTAGTTAAATGGTAATTTTCTGTCAAGTCATCACATGGTCCATTCTTGCATATATTTTCTCCAGTGTGGGATTTCATGTGCATTTTCAGATTGACACCCGATACAACTGCTTTGTTACATAATTTGTGCTTGTATGGCTTTTCTCCAATGTGGGTTCTTGTATGGCGTTCCAGATCGTTCTTCTTTGCAAATGCTTTCTGACATAGATTGCACTTATATGGCTTTTCTCCAGTATGGGTTCTTGTATGGCATTCCAGACCACCCTTCAGTGCAAATGCTTTGTCACACAAATTGCACTTGTATGGCTTTTCTCCAGTGTGGGTTCTTGTATGGCGTTCCAGATCGTTCTTCTTTGCAAATGCTTTCTGACATAGATTGCACTTATATGGCTTTTCTCCAGTGTGGGTTCTTGTATGGCATTCCAGACCACCCTTCAGTGCATATGCTTTGTCACACAGATTGCATTTGAATGGCTTTTCTCCAGTGTGGACTCTTGTATGGCGTTCCAGATCGTTCTTCTTTGCAAATGCTTTGTGACATAGATTGCACTTATATGGCTTTTCTCCAGTGTGGGTTCTTGTATGGCATTCCAGACCACCCTTCAGTGCAAATGCTTTGTGACATAGATTGCACTTATATGGCTTTTCTCCGGTGTGGGTTGTTGTATGGCATTCCAGAGCAAATTTTGATGCAAATGCTTCACGACATAGGTTGCACTTGTATGGCTTCTCTCCAGTGTGGGTTCTTGTATGGTCTTCCAGATGGCCCTTCTGTGCAAACGCTCTGTGACATAGATTGCACATGTATGGCTTTTCTCCAGTGTGGGTTCTTGTATGGCGTTCCAGATCGTTCTTCTTTGCAAATGCTTTGTGACATAGATTGCACTTATATGGCTTTTCTCCAGTGTGGATTCTTGTATGGCATTCCAGACCACCCTTCAGTGCAAATGCTTTCAGACATAGATTGCATTTGTATGGCTTTTCTCCAGTGTGGGTTCTTGTATGGCATTCCAGACCGCATTTCTTTGCAAATGCTTTATGACATAGATTGCACTTGTAAGGCTTTTCTCCAGTGTGTGTTTGTGCACTGATATTAAAGCAGGAACTCATTGCAAATGCGTTGATATCAATTTTGTTGGTTATGGATTCTTGCTTGCATATTCAGATCTTCAAAATAGAAAAACACTCTATTTATATTAAAAATTCAATTAGATTTGTACCCAAGGGCATATTCAGAGGGAGACCAGTCCAGCCATGACCACAACCATTTGATTTTATGCTTACCTCGCCATCAGCTTGTCCCCAAATTAGCTTACGTGATGGATGACTACAGAAGTGGTACATTAAGAAGTACTAATGGGAATTACTTTTATGTATAGCATTGAAATCAGCTGCTATTATAATCAGTGGCGGCGATCTTGTCTGAGAGGTGGGGGGGGGACAAAGTCGGCCTTGGCCTGGTTCATGACCTTTTTTATGAATTTATCACGAAAAAAAATTTTCTTACGAAACATTCCACGAAAAGTTCTAGACTTTTTCCTGAATTCATCTCCCAAAAAAGTTGACGACTTTTTTTTCTTTTTTTTGTCATTCACCTCTTTTACAACTTTTTTAAGGATCTCGTCTTCTCGTCTTACCTTTCTTTTACAACGTCATCGCCAACAATGCACAATGTTCAGGCTCTTCTCGAAGTTCTAGTTTTTCTGAGAATTTTCAGGGGGACACTTCTCCTGATAAATTTTATTTTTACCTCATCTGGTCAAAAAAGGCCGTGAAAACCTCACACGCAGTTCCATTTGCTGCCCTTTTTCAGTCTTTCTTCAAAATTTCGGGTGGACAAATGTATGGCGTGTCCCCCCACTCTTAAAGGTGGGGGGACATGTCCCCCTCGACCCCCTAGATCGCCGCCCATGATTGTAATTGTAATGGCAAATTTATATAGTGCCATTTAAAACAGACTCATCACAGCTGCGCGTGATGTAACACAATGAAACCACAATGAAACAAAACAGTCTTCAAGGCTTTGAGGAAAAGAGAGGATCAGAAATTCATGTTGCAGGTTGTTAGACAATTCATTCCACGAGCATGGGCTGACCACAGCAAAACTTCTACGCTGGACCATGGAATTCCAGACTGGTGGAACAAAACAGACAAATCTGTGACCTAGTATGGAAGAGACTGAGATGCAACACTCGTAGTGAAGAAAATGGAGCACAGCCTGCTAGACAATTACTCATAAGCATCAAGATCTTAAACTCAATGTGCTTTTGCATATGTAACAAGTGCACATCCTCTCACATGAAGCTGGCCATACGACCAAACGTAGGTATGCCGCCAATGAGATGAGCCACAGCATTCAACTGATTGGAGCTGATTTATGCACGAATGATTTAGGCCTTTCTTGCCTAGTGCAACACGGTGGTCTATCGGTAAACGCGCTTGCTCACGGAGCATGCAGCTGCGGGTTCAATGTGTGCTAGTTTTTTCCTCTGGGCAAGTTTTTTGCGTACATGCGAGTTTGTCACCATGCAGTATAATTTGGTACCAGTGTAAGCTGGGAAGTAAACAGCAAGTCCTGCGAACCATTGGGATTCATCCATTGCCAACTCAAGGGTCTATGGGAAGGAAATGAGCACCTACTCTACATTCCATATGGTATATGGAGCTTTACTTTACCAGGTTTGAGTTGTAAGTGAACAGCATATAGTGCAAATCTGATGCAGATGGCAACATGTTCGACACCCATTCTTCACATGTTCTGAGAAAGTCAAACCCTTGTCAAAGGTCACCACCAGATCATGCACAGTAGTTGAGAAGACACAAGTAAAGCAATGCTGCAGATTAGACCTGTCAAGCGTGGAAATCTGCTCACAGCTACCAAGCCAGATGAACTGGGTTTCCCAGTGTTTAAATGGAGACGACGTAGAGGCACCAAGAGCCTCTGATGTCAGAAGGATTTTCTTCATTAAAGAGACAGCCTCTGCTATGAAAATGGGTCTTGTATTACAGTGCAAATCGGACAAGACGAAAGACAGGGAACCAGAGTAAATATTTCGTCCACCGAATTTAGTATTAACCGTTAGGTAGTCCCAGGCAATAGTAAACGCAGCATTCCGGCCACAAACACAATAAATTATGGTTGCATTGTCCTCTCAGCAGCAAATTATAATAATATATCAGTCTTGCTGTCAAGACCTTAGACCTCAAGACCAAGAGCAAGACCAAGACCTTGAACCTCAAGACCAAGACCAAGACCTTGAACCTCAAGACCAAGACCAAGACCAAGACTTTGAACCTCAAGACCAAGACCAAGACCAAGACTTTGAAACTCAAGACCAAAACCGAGAACAATACCCAAAAATCACAACCATTTTCCAGATTTCTATTCCTTACTAAAAAAATTGTCAAGTCAGACTACTCGCTATTTTAATTAAAACACGAATCTTTTATTTTATTCAAACAAAACAACTCTAAATGCAGACTGCAGAGAATTCCGAATTCGTATTTACAAAAGTCCTTCGTGCGAAATCTTATTCCATATGCCTGTTGCATTTTATAAAAACCAATTCGCTCAGAATTTTCTGACCAAGACGTACGTGACCTGTGGGGCCTCATAAAAATTGTGCCATGTGAAAAATACGTTCTACAGTGCTGAATTCACTGGCACACAGAGCAGCTTTTCAAGTACCGGATGTAAATGTACAAATTTTGAGTCTGTTTTAAAATCATTCCGGAAGTCAAAATAAATGTCAAAAGCAACAGTAAAGCCTCACTCACACCATGTAAATACTAAAGCAATTGTATTAGTAATTATTGGATAAATTATTAAAATCCTTGCGTTTTGTTAAATGACTCTTAATATTGTGAAAAGTCTTGGTCTTGCAAAACCAAGACTTTGAACCTCAAGACCAAGACCTTGAACCTCAAGACCAAGACCAAGACCTTGAACCTCAAGACCAAGACCAAGACTTTTAAAAACGAACTCGAGTGCACTCGAGACCAAGACCTTGGTCTCGAGGACAACAAGACTAATATATTCGTTTAATATCTTCAAACTGACAATAACGCAGTATGATTACAAATCAGTATGAACGGATGATCACAAGTTATTACAGGAGTCGAATTTAACTGTATACGGCAGCCATGCAAGGCGCCCATCACGTCCTACATCTCATTTTTAACAACGCGCCATCTCGCGAATGAAAATAGGTTGAGTGGACCTTTTTGGGGAGGGTTGCGGGGAGCGATCCCGCTACCGCTACCACTACTCTATGGACCCCCATACGCACGCACGTATATTTATGTATTATTATTACCATAGGCTGCTAACTTGAATTAATAGGACTTCTCAAATTATAAAACTTTACAATATTACGTATTAGAGGCCCCAGTTCGGATTTAATAGCGGAGTAGTCATTTTGTAGTTCTACCGCAGCTTCAATGTTCCAGTTCTTGGTTATTTAGCGCATATTTATGAATGTTTCTAATTACAACGACTACATAGCGTACAGTAGAGCTACAAATTAATGGCCGTATTCTTTTGTTATTCTTCTGTTGTTATTGCTCTTATCGCCCTAACGCACAACCTCACCCTTATGCTTAACACTAACCAGTTTGTAGCCTACACTAGCTGACAGCACTAGATTTATCCAAGGCTACCAGCTACCGCGACGTAGCTTTTCTGGGCGCTGTAGAAGTCTCGAGATTACGATTAGGCTACGATTACGATTACGAAGAAGAATCTTGAAATACATGACCATGAGACACGTTTCTCTAATAAATATCATTTATCTAGTATACACACACCAAGATCAGACAATTTGGCATTAGAACTTATGGTTCGTCGTTTTGGAACACTTTAGGCCTACCGTTGGAATTAACAAGTCTTCCATCATTGTAGGCCTACCAATTTAAAAATAAATTAAAAGCATAATTATTTATTGAATGCCTTGTAACTGTAAAATCAAACAATACTATGACCTGTCAATTGAGTGTCAGCAAGTGGCCAATAGACGGTTATGTACAAATTTGCTTGATTGTAAACCATTTCTAGTCAAAATGTTAGGTGATGGTTATGTGCTGTCTTAGTATGGAATGCACAACTTTTGTAGGATCAACAGCCATACCTAATTGTTGTTAATGCTTTGAGCAGGATGATAGAAGGTGTGTAGGCCTAGGCCTAGGCCTATGTGTCGAGTGCTGCTGTCCTGCTCTTGGCCTTCGAGTGACGTCTGGAGATAACGATTACGATTCTGATATTTTTTCTGTTTGATGCAATGTTTCATTTTGTCTACGGAGTTGTGCAGCTTCTTCTGGTTTTCAGAATTTCTCATATAGGCCTATTATTATTATTATTATTATTATTATTATTATTATTATTATTATTATTATTATTATTATTATTATTATTATTATTATTATTATTATTATTATTATTATTATTAATTTATTATTATTATTATTATTATTATTATTATTATTATTATTATTATTATTATTATTATTGTTGTTGTTGTTGTTGTTGTTGTTGTTGTTGTTGTTGTTGTTGTTGTTGTTGTTGTTGTTGTTGTTGTTGTTGTTGTTGTTGTTATAGCCTACATTTTATTCAAATTATCGTTAGCCTAAGGATCCTCAGAAATTATCATTTGACGTAAACGACAGAACTAAAATGACAAGTGACTGTTTAAATTTTTTTGCAGAATTTCATCAGAAATATATTATTTCAAAATTAACAACAGATAACAACAAAAACATTTTTCGTATGCCCAGCTTACATGCATGGGCGTCCGGAGGAATTTTTCCAGGGGGGAGCAAAACTTTTCTATGGGGGAAAATCTTTCCGGGGGGGGGGCAAAATGACGTTTTCCACGAACACGGAAAATGTGACAACTTTCAAAATCCAGGGGCAAATGTACCCCCTTCCCCCTCCCGAAGCCCATGCTTACAGTTACAAAAACATTACTAAGGATGCTAGTAGGCCTAATATATGCAGAGGCATCTATCCCCCTAAGTCATTGGAGCAACTTCCCGGCCCTCCCCTCCTCTTCCCCTTCCCCTTCCTTCCCTCCCCCGTAAATGATGGCACATACACTTACAGATCTCCCCCCTATTTCTTGGATGGAGCATTTGCTCCAAGGTTTCTATGGTGTAGACGCCCCTGGTAATATGGTCTACCGTGTAAGGGACGAAGGGAGGAGGTCCATAGGGGTGACACCATGACTTACCGCACTGGGTGACCCTAGGGTTGGTCACCGCACTGGGTGACCAACCCTAGTGACGCCACTGACGCTCGTTAATGAGCTGCTGCTATAACTATATGCTTTTCTTAACGGCAGCTGTTTAGAAAGTCGGAGTCTACGATTAGGTTACGATTGCGATCGTTCTACAACCATAATTATTTTCTTTTAGATGCTGTGCATTACTCCACCAGATGCAGTTTACTCTTTTCAGCGACAAGTGCGCGCGGGTTCTCTATCGGCTAGGGAACCAGACTGTAACCCAGGATTGTCATCGTAAACTTGTCGAAAGCATTTATCATCAAACGCATTCTTTTGGGTTTTGCTTAACTGTGGAGTTTGCAGACCATACTGAAATCTTTATTTTAGATAAGATCGCCATAGCTTGCACGGTATTTGCAATATAGATGCAGTTTCAAGCCCAGACAAGCTAAGCGATCGGCTGGCGTGCCAGACAATCCGATTCAGTCATCTTAATTTTCTCTCACAGTGTGTGAGTATTCGAGGTCCATCTTGCCTCGTCTTACGACAGGCAGTGCTCAGCTGCTGTCGGTTTTGGACTAATATCTCGAATTAGCTGTGCTTTCTTCACCTAGAAGAAAAACAGCGCGATAGTAATAATTAGTAAATCTCTTCAAGCGAGTAAAAAGAGCCGTGGGTCCAGACCCGGTCAGCATTTTCTTTGGTCCTTTTGGAGCCGGACAGCGTTTGGAACCGCCTCAGAATGAGTTTTGATATACCGGTAGGATTGACAGAGCTGCTACAGGATTTTACGGTGGCCGTTTTGCGAGGCCGCCCGTCCGACCTCTACCAATTCGCCGCCGAATATTTCCACGAGGCCAACGAACGGCGGTCGCACCCGGCCAACTTCAGCAAGAAGGGAGTGTCGTTTGGGGGAGGCGGCGGTGGATCGTCGGAAAACCAGCAGCAGGAGCATGCCCACCTCTCGTCCAACTCTCATGGGTCGGATGAGGAGTCGGATGAGGAATTCATAGGTAAGTGCTTTCCACCAGTTCTAAGATATTTCGAATGGTCGAGTGGTAATGTTCATCATCATCAGTTCCTGACGCCAGCCATTTGGCGGCGATGAGTACGAATAAATGATCTCCATTGCCCTCGGTCATTTGTCAAGTCTACTGCCCCCTTAATGTTAGTCCAAGTGATGTTATGTTCTCAGTGGTAATATTACCAGGGAGTATTAAGCATTATTTTTTTCAGCTGCAATTTGTGGGTGGGCTTGGGACTGGGCAGAGCATCCAGGCGATACTCAAAATCACTGTGATGACCAAAATGTAAGTGGTATGGTATGGTCTTAGAAACAGGAATTAGCATTACGATTGGGCAGGCGCTCAGAATGCTTTCTTCCATGTGTAGCTGTGAACAGGGGCATCTTTCCCCCTAAGTCATTGGAGCAACTTCCCCTTTCCCCCTTCTTCCCCTTCCCATTCCTTCCCCCCTAAAATGGTGGCACACACACTGACAGATCCCCCCATATTTCTTGGATGGAGCATTTGCTCCAGGGTTTCTGTGGTGTAGATGCCTCTGGCTGTGAATTTGTAACACCTTGGTGTTGTGTCATGTTTTGGGTGGTCTAACCTTGGCATCTTCAGTTGACCGATGGTTGTTCCACTTCGTTAAGGTATGCCGTTGTGGACTTTATACTATTAATCCGATTCATTCACTGTTTTTGATTAGTCCGATCCATTCTCTGTTTTTACTAGCGGTCAATGTCCAACGAAGTGCCTTGCAGTTTCAATCCTACTGCTTGATGAAAGATAAATATTTAAAATAGATTGATGAACTTCCATAGGTAATGATAACTGCCCAAGGTTATTTATAAGTCAATTGACTAAAGCACTACATTTTAAACTGTAGATGTCGTTGGTAAGAGACTTGATGTACTTTGCAGCATCCACGTCTTAGTAGTACTTCAGTTATAGGGCATGGACTATGAATTATAACACCTCTGTGTCTTTAATTCATCGGCCTGACACATTGTTGCGTGAAACAGTAGCCAAGGTTTGAATGCTTGCCTTCTAACTCTGTGGGTTTAGGCTTTCCCTGAGATGGTTATACAATACAATACAATAGTCCTTGATATTGCCCTCCTTCCAAAGTTCGGAAGTGCACATGACCATACAACAGAATATCGATGGCACTGAGCAGCTGTAGGTTAAAGACTTGCTGAAGGTCCCTACACAGTAACTGCCTTGGGCGAGGCTTGAACCCATACTCTCCGCGTTACAGGACAAGTGCCCTAACCAATTGACTTCAGTGCCACACAAAAATGGTTACTGTACAGAGACTTTGAACAAGTCCTCCACGCACAACACAGCTCCATCATTTGATGCCGTTGTGTTAGTTAATGGCAGTACAGAAATAACAATGGCTGCCACCTCATTCGCCAACTGCAGTCTTTCTTAAATGTTGCTGCTTAAACCCCCCCCCCCCCATCCCGGTTTAAAGTCTGCTTGTGTTAAGACCCACTAGGTTAAAGATTTTTGTGCTCTTGTGCTTCTGTCTCTGGGGGCTATGCATCAAAATGTTGTATCTACTGGGCCAGGGCCATGTATGCTTTTCTTGGGCAGTACATGGTTGTTCCTTGGTCCAGACGTCTCACAATGCAGGACAGAAGTTTTGACACAGGTGATGCATCATCTTATGTTGCCAGACGACTTTACAAGATGAGCTTCTTTGCATTTGTTTACTGGCACTGTGTCATGTCTAGAGTTGAACATCATTCTGATTAGTGTTGCAAGGGTGGATTGTCCCTCAGCAACATTGTCCCTGAAATTGTGCTATGTAAATAAACGATTTATTGACGTCTGGTGGCATCTGAATATACAGTATGCGAATAATTTGTACCTGTTTGTTGACTAATGAGTGGGCATTTATAGGAATGAAGCAATTGTTGGCTGATTGGAGGTTTGTCATGACCAGTCACTCATGATTCTCATAGATCTCAAATTCTTGGTTCTCAATAGATAAGAAGAATATTCTTAACTAGGATCATAATTGTAACTGTTGCCAAGGGCCTTTCTAGTATCTTGTAGAAGATGCCAGGTTCTAGAAAACCGGAACAAAGATGCTGTTCAAGTCAAAGAAGCTGGAAAGTAGGGGGAACTGGAAAACACATTAGCTTCTGAATAAGCAAATTATGACTGAATGTGAAAAGTTATTTGTTGTAACCTACTTTTCAGCTGTTAAAACAAATTCGTATTTCATATGACTGAAAAGTTAGACAAATTTATCTCAGTGTATAATTAATCATGTTTTGTGGTTGAAGTTTTTAATGGATTTGACACCTTTGAAAGCAAGACTTGTTAATTGGTCAATGGAGAGCCATTTGGAGATCTCGCGATGTCTTGAGTAGAAATATTTCGTTGAGTATCGCTGTCGAGTACCATTTCACATTACTTTCACTGATGTGAATTGCTTTGTCTGGCCATGTTCAGATAGATCTTGGTTGTCAAGCATCTCTTCAAGTGTCTATCTGTCTGCTTTGAGTATCCAATGCCTGTTTGAACAGACAGTTTATCAGTTTTAATGGATACGTGTTTGGTGTGCTTACAAACACTTTTGGTGATCTTTGTATTTTGCCTATTTTCTGGTTCAAACGCCAGTGCATCATGCGAAATGGACAATTCATGGTCTGGCAACCAATAAGGAAAAGTGTCCAGCTGTTGCTTTGCTGTTGTCCAGTAGTTGCTTTGCTGGTGTCCAATTGTTGTTTTGCTGTTGTCCAGTTGTTGCTTTGTTGTTGTCCCGTTGTGGCTTGGTTGTTGTCCCGTTGTTGCTTTGCTTTTATCCAGTCGGTGCTGTGCTGTTGTCTAGTTATTGCTTTGGTGTTGTCCAGTCACTGCTTTGCCATGTTTACACTTCAGCCAGATCTCCATCAAGCCCAGGACCATGTCTGTGGGGATGTTGTAAGAGGTGAGCAGCAAGTAAGCAATTGCTTTAACCTCACATGAACTGAAATGTTGTTCGTGAGTAGGAGCTAAATTACCTACAGCTGTGTGTTTATTATATAGTTAATGTAATCCAAAGTGAAAGCTTGGTACAAAGCATGCATTGCTTCAAGATGTGACCAGTTCCCACTCATAACTCCTTAGACAGTTCCAGACATGCTGTGCGCTAATAGGGTTGCTTGGTTTTGTGCAGAGTCCTGTACTAATTTTTAAGTAAGTACTGGTAAATAAATTATTGCAGCTGAATGTATTTGGTTTCTACATGTTCAAGTATATGCTGGAAATTCTGTATAAATTCCTATCATGTTCTCGATCCCTGCCTTGGTTATCACATCTCGTATCAATTGCTAGTTAGCTGGCCTTTGATGTACTCAGTCTACAGAATGGTATAATTTTTGAAGCTGTTGTTGCATTATGTACTAATTGATCTTTAGCTCGTATTAATTTTTTAAAGTCTGGTGTTGCATAGACAACCTTTTTGCTTTGTGACTGATACTCGGGGAGTATAGATTTTGATGGATGTACAATGGGTCTGCATTGAGTTGATGTTTGTCATCAATGTTGCACGTTTAATGTGTTGTTCTCTTAGCTCAGAACCGTGTTAGTGCAGCGGAACAGAAAATATTGATGAGGCTTCAGTGTCAGGCTTTTTCTTAGTGTGGAAAGCATAGTGGAGAAAAGCTTTGTGAGCATGATATGTAATGCATGACCTTGGTGGCTGCGTGGTGTTGATGGTGCTGTCAAGCACGGTGACATTAAGATGAATCGAGTCGGGTCAGCACTTTGGTAGGTGACCAACCATGTAGTACCATGCCACTTGGCATCCACTTAGCACTTCGTCCACTCAATCCTCCATCTTGTATTGGGCAGTAAACAAATACCAAGACAAATTGGAAGATTAAAAAAGGTGTAGTGTGGTTGAATTACTAAGGTCAGTGCTGACCACTGTATGTATGTATGTATGTATGTATGTATGTATGTATGTATGTGTGTATGTATGTATGTATGTATGAATGTATGTATGTATGTATGTATGTATGAATGTGTGTATTATGCTTTGAGTGAGTGCTTTTATTAAGGTGTGTAAGGTAGTATGTTGCTACCACCTTATCTTGTTACCTCTCTTCTGACATTCTGTTGGAAACTAGGACTTCTCTTGCCTTACCTTCTGTATGCAAAACTAGCCGTTGTCATTAATGTATATAGCCAGGTTGTTGAGATCCGCCTCAGATGTTGGTTTGTATTTTTTTAAATTTGCACTTTTCGTCTGATCGTACATCTACGGTCGTGGTAATGGTAATATGAGTTGCAACCTGTTTCTTTTTCTTTCCCGTGTTATCTGATGGTGTTGATGTCTGGACTGGAGTCTCGTATTTTTTCTGATTGGCTATCTTCTGTAGCTTGTCTTTGGGCGAATACGATCGCTTGGATCTCGATCGCTTGGATCTCGGCTGGTTCTCTCCAAAGGATTATGATCATAGAATTTGGTTTTGCTTCAATGCAAACATCGAGTGATGCCTCGTGCGCTGCGATAATGTCACCCGGGATTAAGTTTGATATATATTTGCCTTTTTTGCATGTATGTACCAATATGTATGTTTGTATGTGTAGTTGTGTACGTATGTATATATGTATGTACATATGTATGAATGTGTGTATTATCTTGATATGGTATATTGCCTTTTAGGAATCTTGCAGGACACTGAGACATGGTTATCTAAGAAATCTAAAGAGGTGTGACGTAAGATATGCTGATAGTGCTTCCTGAATCGCGTCTGTACCGTCTTTGTTTTGAATACAGCGTCAAGTCCACTCAACTGTTGGCCAAGTCTTAAGTGTTATACGTAACATTCCTTTGATTGATTTTGGTAGAATCGTGAGCATGTCTTAAGAGTGTCTCATACTCGGTGATTGTTATTATTTAAATGGTAGAGCTGCTAGTAGTAACGTGTTCCTGTAAGTTGACCTCATCTTCATGGGTTTTGTTGAATAGCAGGAAGGACAAGCCCCTTGTACGTAATCATAATCGCGATTGTAAGCTCCCAATTGCTAAGGCACTATTCAAATGCCAAGCGCAGGGCACCAGCTTATTCAAGAGTGCTGCGTCATGTCCGAGGGGTTGTCCAGAGATGTCCAGTGGTGATCCGAGTCCTGTTTGTCAGAGAGAGAGAGAGGGAGAGAGACAGAGACAGAGAGAGACAGAGAGAGAGACAGAGAGACAGACAGACAGAGAGATAGACAGAGAGACAGACAGAGATAGACAGAGAGACAGACAGAGAGACAGACAGAGAAAGAGACAGAGAAAGAGAGACAGAGAGAGACCTGAGATGGAGGCTGAGGAGCTGCTAAAGTGGGTTTCATTGAGGACAAAAAGCGTGTAACGGGAAGGATTGGATGGGGGAAGGATTGGATGGATTAGGGTAGGAATTCTTGAAGAGGTGAAACTTAAATTGTTAGAGGAAAGCCTTCACATGGGGTGATAAATAGAGGAGCCTGAGGCAGAGAATGGTGGTTGAGCATTGATATTGGTGGGGAACTGAGAACTTGCGGAATACTTTTACACTTAATAACGTACAATTTTTGTACCACGGTAAACAAAAAACTGAACAAAACCGGTTTAAACCATCAGTAGTGCTCGGCAAACCAGAAAGTACTGAATGTCATTTTGGGGATTCTTTCATTGAGACATTAGCATAGTTTACAGTAGTGGTTTCATTTTTGGATTTTGGAATTTTCCGTTTAGCTGCTTGTTCTAGATTATGTTAAGTTCTTCATGCTAGTCAAACAGTAACCTCAGTGCAATTGTAACTGTGCTGTGCCATTTTGGAAGCCTTTGAACCAATGAGCCACCCGTGGGGCACTATGGTATCGAGTGTTGTGTGTTTTTCAAGCAGAACTAGCAACTACTGTTCCGTTGCTTTCCGTCTTTGCTGCCGATACTGTGGGCTTCCAAGATCTTTCCACTCAGTGGAGAAACCTTGGTGGGCTTCTATATAGCAGGGGGTCCGTGGACCAGCACAAGCTGCAGTAATAGCAAGCCAGCCAGTCCGCTAAGATTGACCAGTTCGGATGACTTAAGGCTGGTCGAAATACCCATTCATCTCCTTGTCAAGTGTTGGCTCGTAAACGTGCGATGGAGATTGTTGGAGAGGGGTTGGGGAACAATGAACTGGGTTGATGATGAATGTGGTCTGGTTACGCGATAGAAGGGACATGTTCGCAGCTGTGCCGGTTCAATTTATTCCTCTCCAATATGGGAATCTTGAGAGCTGATATTACACTGCTGAAAATGTTCAGCAGTAAACAAACAAGGCAACTGAAAATGTTTCGGGTAATGGCATGGCCATTGTCCTTGGCATAGACAAGCTCCATATGCCTAAAGCTGATGTATTTATGTTTTAGTATTGTAGTGCATATTATACGTGTTAGTAGAAACGCTACAGCAGTTTGATGATTATTGGATGTTAAAATGTGCATATAATGGACTTCAGACCTCTATTGTGACATGTGCACATCTTTTATGGTCTTTCATTGATATTTTATCATTTCTTTTACCTTTTTTATGCCATTTTTTGTATAGAATTTAGAATTATAAAAGCAGTATACGTGAATACTATTTCTTGTTTTAATATATTGTGTATTTTAATGTATTGTAATGTATGGCATTGTTCTTTTCATTACAGTGCATTTTTGTCTATAGAATAGACTTATTCCTCTCAACTATTTTCTCCAATCAATGAGAGAATGTGGGCTTGTTTTCAGTACCTGCAGCATAGAGAGCATTTCAGAAGTAGTCTCTGCTTACCTGACGTGTTGTAAAACACGGTCATAGTAGGTTGGGTGTTGGAAAGATAACCGGTTGGCTATGAAATTGACTCTTGAGGCATCAAAAAAATTCCTTAGGAAGGCAGCTTACTGCGTGGATTTGAGGGACCTGGAAAGTGGCCATTAAATCAGTTTGTTTATCTTTCCAGGGATTTTCCTCTTGCTATTCACAGAGGTTTTATAGGAGCATTGTTATTTCAGCGATGGTAGTCCATTACCTATACAAAGAACTGTATGAACAAGTTGCATACCAGTAATTGATTTGCCATGTACTGGGTTTACTACATTGAGCCAGGGTTCAAACAAGAATGCAAGCTTAACAGGTTTTTACATAGGCTGTATTGTTTCCCTGCATAAATCCCAAATGCTAAGTTTGCAGTTGGTGTTCCTTCAAATCAACTTGCAGCTGTCACCCCAGGCTGGGAGTGCTTCTGAATGAACGAATGAAAGTGTGTGGCTCTGCTCAGTCTTAGAAACCATGTTTAATGAACAGAAGAGTTTGTAAACGTTTACATAAAGTGCATGTTGCTTTGATTTGTTCTGTGGTAAAATGTTCTTTGTGTTGTAATGTCTCTAGTTTGTATAATGGGGGGGGGGGGTGCTCCATTGTCTAGTGGTTAGCATGCTGGACTGTTAATCGAGAGGTCGGGTTCAAATTTCCGCCAGGTCAGAAAATTGGTTCAAGATTTCTGCTCCACCTGCACCCCCTAACCAACTCCGCTATAATGAGTGAGTACACTGACCGTACAGTGTTTGTGGGACGATGAGACGGCAAGGGAGAGGAATGGCCATCCGCTAAGGAAATGAAGTTACTAACACTGGCTGCGCAGGGCTAGTAGCTTAAGGGACTGCTCTTCTTCTTCTAGTATTTCAGGTGTATATTATGATAGCAGATCAATTGACATATGTTTTCCATTCCATTCTTTTCTGATGAATACCACCTTCTGATTGCCATTCCTTCCAACTGTAAATGATTCTGCCCTTAGAAAGTTGTAGCATTTTCGTATTGTCGATTGAAAGAACTGACTTTGAGACATGTTCAGCATCGACAGAAGGGCGAGTTTGTCTGACTGAAAACCACCTGCTTCGTTTCCTTTTGTGTGGGCAAATGGGATTATGATGTTGGGTGCATTCTTAGCCGCCTTCTGACGTATGTGGTATTCAAGAGGGTGACTTTGCAGGTATGCTTAACTGCACAGCTGCAAAGTCATCTATCATTCAGAGAAGATCACAGAGTATTTATCTTCTCCTGAGATATTGGGTTGTACTCGGCAAACTCTTTTTGCTGTTTGAGCTTTAGTTTTGCATTTTGACCCCTGTGGTTTGAAAGCAACCAATAAATGAGTAAATCTGTTTGAGAAGTAGACGTCAACCCCTCGGTACAGCAGGGGGCTGTTCGTTTGAAGAGCGTTTAATCGCTTTAATCTGGCATTGTCGTGCTTAAGCACCACTTCAGTGAACGCTTCTCTGGTATCTGGACAAGATAAGCATACTTTTGAACTCGACAAGTCTAAGGTGTTAGGAAACTGAGCTCTTCAGACGAAGTAAATTACAATGAGGTCATTGCTAATTTGTTGCGAGGCTCTATTCGCTTCCGCTGAGGTATCGTCCCATGTTGGAGGATCCTTCTGGTGAGGGCTTAAGTACACCCAGCTGATGATAAGGCTGTTAGAAAGGTTCTGTAAAACAGATCGACGCTGCAGTGCATTCCCTTTGTGGTGGACCGCGTCGTCTGTCATTCCTTATTCTTATCGCAACGAGGTCCGAAAACATGCTGAAGAACCGATTTAGCTGCAGTTAAGTGCAGACTTCTTTGGACTGACACAGTCATAATGATGGTTAGATGAACCAGCAACTGACCAAGACCTTTTGCCGAGGCTTTCAGTTGGTGTGTTCTGCAACACCTCCAAGAGGTTTAACTTACAGCGGTATGGAGAGGTGTAAATTGTCTGTTTATAGTGCAAAGGTGCTATTGTCCTATACTTTAACGTTGCTAATAGCATCTTTGCACTCTAAGCAGATGAAATGTTCCGAGGCAAAGAGTATAGATTAGAATATCAGTGCAGTAGTTTTGGACTTCCTAGCCTAGTAGTGTTTGTGTCCGGTTGTACAGAAATGTGCTGAAAACCCAGAGCAACACTGTGGAGGATGAAACTGTTATGTTACAATAAAAAAGCTATGAAATTTAGGTGACTCACTGACAGAGGGATGAAATTCAGATGATACATTGGGAGAAGGATGATATTTAGATGATGCATTGACAGAGGGATGAAATTTAGATGACTCACTGAGAGAAGGATTAAAAATTTAGATGATGCACTAACAGAGGGATGAAATTTAGATGACTCACTGAGAGAGGAATAAAATTTAGATGATGCACTGAGAGAGGGATGAAATTTAGATGATGCACTAACAGAGGGATGAAATATAGAGGACTCACTGAGAGAGGGATGAAATGCAGATGATGCACTTGCAGAGGGATAACTTTTAGATGATGCAATAACAGAGGGATGAAATTTAGATTACCGTATGCACTAACAGAGGGATGAAATCTAGGTCATACATTAATAAGGAATGAAATTATGAAATTTAGTTGACTCACGGACAGAGTTTAAATTTCACTCAGACGATACATATCTTTTCATCTGTTTAACATACTCATCTAAACTTCATCTCTCTGTTAGCACATCATCTATATTTCATCCCGTCTGTAGAAATATTATCTGAATTTCATCCCATCAGTACACATATCATCTGAATGTCATCCCTAACGGTTCATTAAACAGTGGAATGACACGTAGATGGGACATTGGCTGCTTTATTATGTGTTTTTAAATATGTGCACCTGCGAGTATCTGAGCGTTTAAACAGCACAATGTCATTTTAAGACCCTCTTAAAGAATCAAAAGATATGTTTAATCTTTATCTGGGAATGGGATATTTTTTCACTTAATTTCACTGAGCACTTCATTATATGTGTGCACTCATGTGAAATCATCAATACGACTTTACAGTGGTCGTTCGTGAACTGTCTTGATGCAGGAGCGAACGTCTGCAGTAAATGACACTCTATTGATCAGCCTTGCTTGAGAAAATTCAGTACACTTGGTTCAATGCTGTTTATATTAGTCTGTTGCAGGAGAACGCTAGTCAGATGGGACACAGTAGCTGACTGGTTAGGGCGCTCGCCTTGTAACGAGGAGAGTGCGGGTTCAAGCCTCCTCTGAGATGGTTACTATGTATACGGACCCTGAACAAGTCCTTCTCACAATTTCTGAGCACCGTTGTTTGATGCTTGGTCATTAGATAGCGGTGCTAAATAAATGGGTAATAATATTAATAAGACGGTGAAGTGATGTTGTTCTTCACTTGTTTGTGGAGAATTGTTTTTTTTTCTCCAGATTTGATGGTGAATTGAGTAGATGTTTGCGACATGATTATTGGAGAATTATTCTTTTAAGAAATTGTTCATTGACATAGTATAATCACATTGCTAGTTGAGGCTTACTTTTAGGAGATGGTGAAGAAGAAGAAGAGCAGTCCCTTAAGCTAGCCCTGAGGCAGCCATGGGTATGAAATGGTAGCGACTTCATTTTCTTGGCCTCAGCATATAAGAGCGAGTGACCAGTCCTCTCCCTCCCAGTCTCATCTTCCCACCGACAGTGTACAGTCAGTGTACTCGTCATAGCTAAGCTGAGGTAGCTAGGGGTGCAGGTGGAACATAAGTCTTGAACCAAATTTCTGCCCTGGCAGGGATTTGAACCCCCAACCTCTTGATTGACAGTCCATCGCACTAACCATTACACTATTGAGCACTGACATAATATTCTTCAAATGCTGTCATAGTGTAGAATTATTTTGGCAAAGATGTTGAATCGATGTAACGTCCTTTGCACGATTATTGAAGGACTCTTCTTCCCATTCCCAGTCGTGCAAGAACTGTACTGGGTCTGGTGGAAGTTCCAGTCCGGGAGAGGTAGTGATTGTCAGTGATAAAGTCTGCAATGCTGTCAGCAGCTGGCTGCCTACCCAGCCGAGACAGAAGCCTTAGGTAGAAACTGTCTGGAGGTGAGGCAGTAGCTTTGCTTTTGGCTCTGCATTCCATCTGAATGGGGAATTTTGTGTCTGCAACACATGTGAATATGGAAACAGGGATGAGCCCTGTGGCGCTTTTATGTTTGCTCTGAGCAAATATCTGTACTGTAAAACACTTGGTTATCGAGTCGTGAAAACAGTCTTGGTTTCTTCTCTGACTTTGAGAATATGGTATTCTTATTACTTTTGTGAACGTTGGTCATTCAGTGCAATCGTAATGGTCTGTCCAAAACGTGTCTTGGTTCTTATTACAGTCATTCGGTGATATTAAGTTTGAGGTATGATGGCTGGTTATTTACAAGTGTGATTACTTTCCACTTGTTTCGATACATTCATCTCTGCGGGACCTTTTTGAAGCAGTTGAAAAGATCTGCTGTGCATGACGTGCAGATATATTATACTTTTTGCTTTCTTACGCACATAATCTGATGTCCTGTAAAAGTATTTGTTTAGAGATTTTCAGCCTCTGACATGTACTGTAACAGTCAGAAAGTTAAGATTAGCTCACACCTTGTTGAAGATTTTGTGTGACTAAGACTTTGATATAGTACCTTAGAGAGTTAACAACCGTGCCTTAAAGTTCTGGCGCAGAAATATTTGGTTATTTTGTTCGGCCTGAGTGGTTTTAAAACAGGATTCTGATCTCCTAATAGACAAACCGGCAAGTCATTTACTTATTGTTGTGCTATTGCTGTTCCTACTCTGCTGTATAGAGCCGTGAAAACAGTCTTAAGAACTGGGAGTGATTTTACGTTCTGTTCCCATGTTGCAGACACAAATTCTCTCTCATATCATATGTCATGCATACTTTGCCTCGGAACTCTGCTTTTTCTCATTATGTTGACCCTTTGAATTGAAATTGACCGTTGACCCTTTGAATTGAAATTGACGGTTGACCCTTTTGAATTGAAATTGGTGGTTGACCTTTTGAATTGAAATTGATGGTTGACCCTTTGAATAGAAATTGACCATTGACCCTTTGAATTGAAATTGACGGTTGACCCTTTGAACTGAAATCGACCGTTGACCCTTTGAACTGAAATCGATCGTTGACCCTTTGAATAGAAATTGACCGTTGACCCTTTGAACTGAAATTGACTGTTGACCCTTTAAATTGACCCTTTGAATTGACCGGATTGGGATTCTGTTTTGAAATGCCATCAGTTGATGCTTAGTGCATTATTATGCTGACACTGTAAAAGATCTAAGATTGGATTAGACATATAACTCATGAAGGTGTTTGGGATTAGGTCAGATTAGACATTGGAGACGCGAAGACCAGCAACTGCGGTTCTTTCTGTGGACAACGCCTGTGTTATGTGTGTGGAAGATAACCATTGGTTAAGGAGAATGAAGACCCTCCCCAGTGTGAGATATTCGCATTATCATCATCAGTTTGGGTTGTCATGGTAACCTGTATTCAATCCCCTTGTTGGTCGTGAGCGTTATGATGGGATGGAGGGATGACAAATGACAGCAATCATATGTCATGCTGCTGCGGATGGTGTTTGTTGTTGTTGTCATGTAAGCCATAAATTGTGCATGTTGTTAGGCATTAGCCCAGTTTCATACATTTGTTATATTTGCATGTGATTTTAGCTTCTGCCAAACTAGAAGAGGTATAGCTGATATGGATGAACCATCTGGCTTGCCTGCAGCTTGCCTGTGATAAACTTTAAAAAGCATTAAGAGGGTTTTGGCTTGTAATCGCAGGCATTTGTTTTACTGTAAGCTGGATTGTTGTAGGTTTTTATATATATCAAACTGAGTCACCAATTATGCTTTCGTAATTTTGATGTGGAGTGTATCGAAGAGGCACATCATATCAACATCATAAATACTGTTTTTAATATTAACGCATAATAATAGATATTCTCTCTAAATATTGGGAAGAGGCACGTGATATCAACGTCATAAATACTGTTTTTAATATTAACGCATACTAATAAATATTCTGTCTAAATATTGGGAGGAGGCACATGATATCAACATCATAAATACTGTTTTTAATATTAATGCATACTAATAAATATTCTCTCTAAACATGTGCTTGGAAAATTTTGCTATCACAAGGGTGTGCAATTTTATTGATCTTCTATTTTCCTTAATTAAAAAAATTAATCTGATCTTTTCATAATTTTCATCCATACATTCCTTCAGGTTTGGCTACTTTTCAAATTATTTACCTGCTTCAGTTGTGTTTCGAAAAGAGTCGTATTTTGAGGTTACGGACCAAAGACGTAAACAAACAGTTGTTGATTGAAATCTGTGCCTTGGCTGATGACTGGAATAGTACCCGATTAAATGACACACGTCTTCGTCCGTTCATGACAGACTGTGACGGTGGCAGTGCATACTTGGTCAGGAAATTTGTTTGCATCAGATACATCATCCAACCTATCAATTACTTGTCTGTGGAGTTCCTGGTAAAGATACCAGTTTTAATGCTGCACTGTAGTTTGGTTGGTAATATGAATTTCACAACCCTGATATTTACCTTTTTGTTCAGTTTAGCTATGGTTGATTCACGTTCAACCAGTCTTCCAACTGTCCATAAACTGAACCAGTGGTGGGGTGCTCGTGAGGGTGTAACTTGAACTTGGCAATCTTATACCTATTTTTAGAACATAAGTTTTGTCGTTTGGATATACCAAAAGGTTTTCGGGGACAAACTTATGGTGAAAACTTTTGTGATAAACAATTTTTCAGCCTGTGTTTAAGTCACTCTCCTATTTAGATCTGTGTTTAAGTCACTCTCCTATTTAGATCTGTTATGGAAAGTCATGTTCAGCACCTCTTTAAAGGAGCTATATAAAGCTTCAGGTGTATGCATACATGCATACATAGATTCAGAAGCTTGGTGGAAAGTGTTATTATTCGTTTGAGGCTGACTTACTGCTTCAGCTTGCAAGCAATATTGTCGGATATTTCATCAGTTTTTGGCAATAGGATGTTTTTTTTACCACGGCTAGACTTCATCATGGTGCAGTCAAACGGTTGTACTAGTTTTTAAGTTCTCTTCATTATGACCCTGTTATTTCCGCAGGATTTTGACCCCATGCATTCGTCTGAGCTTGTTTTATATAAAAACCACATCTCTATAAATTTATCAGTGCAATGCCCTTGGGTTTTTTGTAAAATGCAGTGTTAAATAGTGTTAGTGTAAAAGTGTTGGGTGTTAGGTAACCGTATAGAAAGAACTTCAGTGCTTAAATTGTCATTGCTTATGTTATACACAAATTGTCTAGTGATAGAGAGGACAGTAACTGATCTAAAGCAGACACTGAGGTTTGCAATAAGTCCATACCTAGTCATCTTTCCAACGACAGTAATTTGAAGGTGGCCACTCGACAGTTATTGAAGGTGGCCACTCGTCCTCATATGCCGAGCCTAAGAAAGTGAAGTTGCTAAAGGCGGTCATACACTAACACAGATCTGAACTGACTGTCAAAATTGGGTCAGGTTGGCCTACGTTGCCAGTCTTTGTCAGTCGACCAATTTGGGTGCAGCCAGTCTAACCATTTCGGTCTAACTGTGTGATCAACGTGGGATCGGGCATACATGTTCCATGCCCAGTCATCAGTTGTGCTCCAGTTTGCCTCAAATATATAGCCTCTTGTCTGAACCAAATTATAGAGCATACATAAATAAATATATATTGCTATACATATTATCATTGGTGTATGAATATTATATGTATATCGATATATATAATTATATATATATATATATATTACATTAATCACAACATAAAAGATCACATTATTATGGATTACATATAGACGTATATAGTTATATATATATATATATATATATATATATATATATATATATATATATATATATATATATATTTGGTTGCAGTCATAATCGCATGCTTCTGTCCGCAGGTCGTTATGTCACGCGATTATAAGGGTGCTCTGACATTGGATCCCACTGTATTGGGGTCAGTCCGCGTTGATCGCCCAACCCAGTATCCTACTGCACTGTCCTCATCTAATCATACTGACAAATTCCGAACATATTCAGACTGACACCAATAATTCCCAACGAGTTTTTCCTCTGGCACACTGATCTGATATGATTGGACCCCATCCAACTGGAAGAATCGGATTGGGTGGGATTGGGAGCAGAGGTCGGGTTGGTGTATGGCAGGTTCTGATGCCTGATTCCCATGGCAGCCTCTCGGTGCCAGGGATTGCTAACAAACTTGTATATATGTACGTGCATGTATGTATAATAAATCTGTACTTACAGTTGTATTTCAGTGACTGTTTTTTTTACTATTCTCCGAGATTTTGTCTATGAACATTGTAGCTGAACTGATGTCAACATGTGTTGAAAGTGAGCATGCTATAAATTTAAGTATTGTTGTAAAATTGCTGGGGGTCAATGGGGTCATGCGTGGTGAGGAATCATTAGAATGTTTTCAAGAAAATGCACCAGGTGTTTCAAAATGTCCTATAAATCACTTTGTCATTGTGTTTTTTTACACTTGGGTTATTGTGTAACCATAGTATCGACATGCGACATCTGTTTTTGCCGTATCTTTTTAACTGTGTTTATTAGCTGCCTGTACATCAAAGTTCGATTAGCATTTGGTTAATAAAGAATACACTTATTTACTTACTTATATAGAGACTGTAGGCTTCAGAAAATGTTATGTCAGCGTTTATGGTAATGGCTTTTTCATAGTTGCCCATTCTGATCTGCCAGAGATTACATATTGACACAGTAACCGAGTCACAGACTGGTTGAGTACTTGCACTGTTTCAGAGGGAGTGTGAGTTTGAGCATTGCTTAAGAGAGTCTAAGTTGCATGGGAGGATTCAGGAAGTCTGTGACGGATTGAGCTGTAAGGCTGACTAAAAAGTCATCCATAACATTTCATAGTTCATATGTTTTCAAGAATGATGCCATCTTAGAACAATGATAACGTGACAATAATAATAGTAGTAATTAATATTAATAGAAATAAGAATAATAATAATCTTCATTAGTTTCTAATGCCAGCCATTTGATCGCAATGGACGCCAATAAATCTCCTCCTTTTTTTAATTCATTGGTCAAGTATAGTCCTTTTCTCATGCTAATAATTGACACCCTAGGAATGATTGCATTCAATAATTTCTTGGTGCTTGAGATTTCTGATATAAATCCATGAGATTAAGATTACTAAGATTACTGATTGTTTTTGTGTAAAAATTAGGCCGTGTATTGAATTTGAATTAGAATGCATCGAATCTTACCTTTAAAATAGGAGTATATTTTCTTGTGTGTTGGTCTTAGATCCGATCTTCACATTCAGGCCTTTTGTCTTGTCTGATGAATAGTTTAGATTTATTGGAGAGTCGATGGGTCTGTCGATAACCCTTTGAAATGCAGATAACATTGGTTTTGCCTGGGAAAAAAATGGCCATGTTTTGCACCACAGGACGGCGATGTGTTGGCAACATGGTGGTCTTTGACGGTTGAGGGATCATCAATTCTTCAGTGATCTTTCATGTTGGTTGCTAATCTGTGGTTTTCGTGTGCGATGGTGCGAGACTGTGTTGCCCCTGCAACTGTGCAGCCATCTGGAAACCGGTCCTTGCATGAAATTATTCAATTAGCTAACTTGTGGACTGATCCTCAATTCTCAACAGCAGCTGAATTTAAATGAGCTTTGAGTTTGCAATGACCTTGCTCTGGACTGGGCCATGTTGTTGATGACTGGTGCTGTTGGCACTGACATCGTAAATTTAGTAACCAGACCCTGCTCTTGAAGAAAAGAAACCGGTTAAAAGTCACCAGTTGTGTCACAGGCTGAGCTCCGAAACTGGAATGTGCTCCAAAAGACATTTGACACTTACAGTCAACCCATAAAATGCATATGGTTTATCTCTGTTTGCTATGACATCTATTAGTTTTATGATTGGGGACATGTAGGTGTGTTTATATCTGTATATACTTGTATAGATGTGTATAGCTACATTGTTACAAATGGTTATCTTGCTCATAGAGCTCATTTATTTATTGGTCATACTGTGTCTATGTTGATGCTTGTACACATATGTCTACTTTATGTTGATCTGATGTAGATACGGCGAAGGGTAAAGGTGCAGTTTTGATTAATTTCAAACAAATGACTTTCTAATAGCCTGACATCTGCATGTTAAACTCGAGGAGGCAGCTGTTACCAGTTGTCCTTTAGACCGGTCTGCTTGGCAGTTGATATGGAATGTGAGTTAGCTGTACAGAGGTTGACCTCCAGTCATTTGTGGATCCTCTGCATTGCCTTCCAGCATAAATCCACTTCAGAAACGTTCTCTTATTCGGAGAAAAAAAAACGGTGATGAATTACGATTATGACTTTATGTATACCCGGGCGTGCTGTATCTACACCCATGGACCATGCTACACCGTATGTCTGCCTGCCCTTGGCCGGGTAATGATCTGACAGGTCTGGGCAGCTGAGGCCCCACATATACATCAACTGCCCTACTTGGGCTTCTCTCTTGCAGCAGAGCAGGCAAACCGTGCATAAAATCGACAGCCTGCCAGCCACACTGGGACTATCCTTGGAATGGAGGAGGTGGAGGAGAGTCTTTTTAGGAGATGGCAGGAGCTTCCTGGAGATAAACAGTATGTGCACACTCACTATAGACTGATACAGTGTCGGTGGTAAGATCAGGCAGCAAGGGAAAGGACTGGCCACCCACCCTCGTTAGTCAAAACAATGAAGTTGCTAACATTTCATGCATTTGGCTATGTCTTGGGTTAGCTCAAGGGAATGCTTTTCTTCCTAGTGGCATTCAATCAAGACAGGCAAAACTATTTCGAGACCATTGCAAGTCCTGTGCAGTTACTAGGTAAAGATCAAATCCAGGAGTTACGTCTGAGCTCTGATTCAATCATTAAAGAGGTCTTAGGTGGATGTTCCTACTTCCACGTCTTCTGTTTACAGCTTGGAACAGCCAACTCATTACATATACATTACGCCGTTAACGAACACCCCACTGTTGTCTAATGCTTTTCATAAATAGCTAATGAAATGCGCTGCAACTTTTACTGCATCAACCGCAGTCATGTAGCTAGATGGGGAAGGCTTCATGTTCAGCATCGTCTACAACTAGGAGATTCTGTTGGTGACCATTTGGACGTTTTTTATGTCCAATTTCATGCGGACTAAGCCCAGTTTGAGGGGATCAGATTATGTTTGGTTACAGTGATGAAACCGGGATATAGAGGACTAAAAGGGACTTGGCCTTATACCATGTCGTCTCGCTTTATTGTAAAAATCATTCTTAACCAGTCACGGTAAATTGACCTTAATGGCAGTTTCTACTTAAAAGATTACAGGGAGAAGTACGTAAAGGTTGAAGCGAAAGCAATTTCGCTCTGTGTTCTTTTCTAATGTTTTGCAATCAGTGCAAGGAAATGGATACTTAAAGTTGGTGTTATGATTCGACGTCTGGTATTTATTTCAGTTTACATGCAGTTTCATATTCTGCTGACCTTACAGAGGCGGATCTACCATGAAGCTAATGAAGTTTAAGCTTCAGGGCCCCCGGTCCCAATCCCCAGAAGGGTCCCCGGCCCCAATCCCCAGAAGGGTCCCCGGCCCCAATCCCCAGAAGGGTCCCCGGCCCCAATCCCAGAAGGGTCCCCGGCCCCAATCCCCAGAAGGGTCCCCGGCCCCAATCCCCAGAAGGGTCCCCGGCCCCAATCCCCAGAAGGGTCCCCGGCCCCAATCCCCAGAAAGGTCCCCAGCCCCAGTCCCCAGAAAGGTCCCCAGCCCCAATCCCCAGAAGGGTCCCCGGCCCCAATCCCCAGAAGGGTCCCCGGCCCCAATCCCCAGAAGCAACTCAGACTGTAGACATAAGTGTCTATTAAAATTTTGCAAAGGGCCCCCATTATCCCATAACAGTTCAAGCTTCAGGACCCAAAAAAAGTAGGTCCACCTCTGTGACCTTAACTTAGTAATTGCATTAGGGTTTAGTTCTTACCTTTGGGAAATAGGGTAGGACAAGTTAATTTAATCACATTAGTTGAATTTTTTTTTTATGTCCATTGTTTAAATTAAATTTACACCTTTCGTTGAAAGGATGTTGCAAATCGTTCCTGTGAAATGCAACAACAGACATACATACGCAAACATACATACATGTACGTATGCATGTATGTTCTGTGAGCTCTGTGAGGTTCTAAAAGGCTCTGTATAAATAGCCAGATATGCCCATACATACATACATACATACATACATACATACACAAACATACATACATACATATACATACATGCATATGTACATGCATACATACATACATACATGCATACGTACATGTATGTATGTTTGCGTATGTATGTCTGTATGTAATACATACATACATACATACATACATGCACAAACATACATACATGTACATATGTACATGCATACATACATACATGAATACATACATGCATGCATGCATACATACATACATATATACATAAATACATATATACAATGACATACCATGCATTTGTATGTAATGTCTGCATGTACATACATGCAGATATACATTTAACACAACAGGACAGCCTTTTCTAATGAGTTGCATGGCTTGACTATCAATGGCCAATTTCACAGGCAGGTTGACATTTGAAAATGTATTGAACATTTAGACATGTTCAAAAGTTGTACTATAGAAAAAGGTCATGTGTTTCTACATCAATGTTTAAAACTGTCTGAGGTGCTTGCACTTGGACAACCCTGCACTTAACCTGGTCTCTCATGCCCTGACTTGTTTCTGGAAAGAGTTCTGACGAATGTGTGATGCACAAGTAAAGCAGCCGGAATAGAATTTACGAGATTAGGCTGCGTAAACACACTCCGGTCATTCACTGGAGTGTTGTTGCTAGGATCATGATACAGGTGTGTCAACGGAGAACCAGATCAATCTGGTTCAAAATTAGGAGAAATTCTTCTAAGACGTCGATCAATCATGACTGATGTTGCGGTTATCTGATAACCTTACACTTGTGAGGTTATCTGATATCATATACTTGTGGAAGGAACTCGGCTGTTGAATGGAAGTGAAAATGGAAAATGGCAAGAACACTCGTGTAACAGTTTCTGGTAACTTAAAAAAAGAGGAAGGACAGTACTGGAAAATGTTGCCAGAAACTGTGACACAAGTGTTCTTGCCATTTTCCAGTGCTGTCCTTCCTTTTTTTTTCAAGGTGCCTTTGATAACTTGGCTCGAGAAGACATTACAACATGATTGATTCAGAGTAATGTCTTTCTTGTGTGAGTGGGCAGCTCTTAGGATAATTTGTATAGGTAAACTTGTCTGAAGGAAACTTTGACATGAGGACTGATTCAAGTGTAAATGTTGGGTGGATGCAACCAACAGCCAAACTGACAAATCTTGAGGGCCTTCAGTCCACCTGCTAGACGTTATTAATTTCAGTCCTGATTTCATATCAGTAGTCTTCAGTAACATCTTCAGTAGCAGTTTATAATTTGATCCTTTCATTTCAGCCCTCTGTTATGGTTGTCCCTTTTTTTCTGTGTGTGTGTGTGTGTGTGTGTGTGTGCGTCTGTCTGTCTTTCTCTTCCTCTGCCTCCTCTGCAGTGAATTATTTTCTATTCATTATCTGTACTTCACCTTAGCAATCCCTCTCGTAGGATGTTCCTTCTTCCCTGTTCTATCCTTCCTTTGACCCTTCTATGTCCTATCCATCCTCTCTGCGACCTACTTTCTCCGTTCTGCTTTTTCGTGTCTTTCCCTCCATTTCAGTTAGGAGTTATCAGATGAATAAGCCTCTGGTCATCTAGCGTAGAGCCTCTGATCATCTAGCTTAGAGCCTCTGGTCATCCAGCGTAGAATAGATACAAAACTGGAAACCGTGCTAGTCATCAGATGCTGGCGCTGACTCCCTGGGCCATTCTACGGTTCCTGTAGCAGCAAGCTTCCAACCGGTTTTTTCGGCTGGGCAGTGGTTAACTCATGTGGCACAGACTTGTTTTTCAGCAGCTCATAGCAGTGTGGCCTGACTGAAATCCCGCCTCAGTTTTTAGTATCCTGTCTGTTATTCCCACCCCAGTTTTAAGTGAGCATCTAATTTTAGCCACCCTCAACCACAGTTCTGTTGATGTTAGTGGCAAGCAGCTCATATGCTGTCTTGAATGAACCATGTTCAGTCATGCAATAGGCTCTTATTTCAGCACTACATAAATCTTTAAATGTTTCTACGATAAAAATAAATATAAAAATAAATATACGATTAAAATAAAAATTATGATAAAACCGTAAGTAAGTAAGTAAGTAAGTAAGTAAGTGAGTGTGTTCTTTATTATGCCAGTTGCGTACCCACACTCTGGTGTACGATACTGTACCTGCATTTGTAATTTGTGGCTACTGTCAATAACTGTATGACATTCTAATTATGAACATGTGAATCACCAAGAAATCATGACTTGTGTGGCTCTGCTGTGTAGTAATTTGCAGTAACAACTTGTTAGAAAAAAAAACAATTCAGATTGATGACCCAACGGAAAGTAACTGGATATTTATGTAGCGTCTTTTGTACTTCTCAAAACTCAAAAGTGATTACTTAATTACATTACCTTTTCTGCAATGAGCCTTATCACGTTCGTAATCATAATTGTAGTCTAGCATTTATAAAGCACCACTCAACAATTCAGAGGCACTCCCAACCCAAGTCAATGCTATCACTAAGAAATAAAATAGTCTTCAGACGTTTCCGAAACAGGGGAAGAGAAAGGCTGAGGAGCTCAAGCAGCAATTTCTCTTCCACTTCAATTTACTTTGTGATTCCTACAGTTTGCCATCCAGGCGTAACTTCTGATTTGTAGTTATAATTGGTCAGTAATTTGCTGCTTTGTGTTTGGGTCGTGCACTTTGTGTATTGCTATTTGTTCCAATGAAGTTGTAATGGCAGTGTAAAGCCATAAAGGTAGAGTATGGTTTGTGGTGGTTCTCTAGTTTAGGTTGCATGGGAGACCTTTTTGTATTTTACTTATTTTTGGTTGAGGTGTGGTGACAGGCCCTTAGCCAGAGGGTGTCCAGCCGTCCTTTGGACGCCTGAAAATCATTTTGGACGGCCATAAATTGTGCATGGACGGCATTGGACGCCATGTCCTAAATGTGATATAATGTGTATAATCCATTCCCTTTCATATGTGTAACGATGTTCCTTTTCCCACACAAGATACACATGTAATTAAGTGCCAATTAGATGAAGTTGTTTCATGGTAATTGGTAACTAATTTGGCAATATAAATATCTTGACCTTAAGAATAATTATAGGGGCTTGGATTGATAACAAGTAAAGGGACACATGATCAATGTCTGTTCCCAAGGCTATAATAATCAAATAGGGGAATTAAAAGTTACAATCTGAAGTTAACAGATTGTTGTTTATATCATTGTATGTAAAACAAAACTGTTACAATTGTGATCAAAGCCCAAAGGGCATTCAGTGTAGGGACATTGCAGACTTTTGCAGTCGGTCTCATAAGGTCGCAGCATCGTGCGGTCACGACTTTGAATGCTTTTGGACGCCCTACTCTTTATATCTGGCTAAGGGCCTGGGTGTGGAAGACATGGAGGCAGGTTTCTAATGCGTTTCCCTGTTACTTTCTGCGTTCAGGGTTCATCTCCTGGAGCGTAATTGGAAATGGACAATGTGTTGTCAAAACATGCACTGTGAAAGGAATAGTGGCTGTTACTGCGTTTGTGCTTAGCCTTAAAAATCTTGCAAACAATAGGACAATGCCTGTGGTGATTAATGAGCAATTACATTAATTACATTACCATACCTGTTCCTTCAAATACATTAGCAGACGTAAATTTACTGCTAGAAAATTAGGATTTGTTTTAGTTACCTCGCTTGAGCAGTGCAGTGTCAAATGCACAGATAGGTGTTAAATGCACAGATCGGTTTTAAATGCACAGATTGGTTTTAAATGCACAGATTGGTTTTAAATGCACAGATTGGTTTTAAATGCACAGATAGGTGTTAAATGCACAGATTGGTTTTAAATGCACAGATAGGTGTTAAATGCACAGATTGGTTTTAAATGCACAGATTGGTTTTAAATGCACAGATTGGTTTTAAATGCACAGATTGGTTTTAAATGCTAAGATAGGTGTTAAATGCACAGATTGGTTTTAAATGCACAGATTGGTTTTAAATGCACAGATAGGTGTTAAATGCACAGATTGGTTTTAAATGCACAGATAGGTGTTAAATGCACAGATTGGTTTTAAATGCACAGATTGGTTTTAAATGCACAGATTGGTTTTAAATGCACAGATTGGTTTTAAATGCACAGATAGGTGTTAAATGCACAGATTGGTTTTAAATGCACAGATAGGTGTTAAATGCACAGATAGGCTGAAGTCAGGCGTATAATTCTACTGGCATTTGCATTATCTGTTGGCTCAGTATGTTTACATTAGAGTAACTGGTCACTATACTCTGGGCAGAATTTAGATGCTTATTAATTGTTATTGGAGTGATGACTGATGTTGATTAGGCCTACTGTGCCATAGGATATCATGGTCCTCATTAAAACAGATAGGTGTAGGCTTCCTCTTGTATTTCCTGGTCCAACCAGATCCACCAGTCAGGTGTTCCTCTATTCCTCTCTTCATTTGGTTTGTTTTGTTTGATGCCTGCTTTTGATTGTGTTCTTATTTGTTCTTTTGGATTTTTGAGTTCTTTGATCACGGCCCTTTACGGTGGCTAGACTTAATGATGTAATTTACTATTGCCATCTACTTCAACAATTTGTGTAAGGGTTATCCAGGGGTGCTCGATAGTGCAGTGGTTAGCGCGCTGGACTGTCAGGCAAGAGGTCGGGGGTTCAAATCCCTGCAAGGGCAGAGATTTGGTTCGAGATTTCTGCTCCACGTGCATCCCTAGCCAACTCCGCTATGATGAATACACTAATCGTACACTGTCGGTGGGAGATGGGACGGCGAGGGAGAGGACTGGCCACTGCCTTCATATGCCGATGCCAAGAAAATGAATTCGCTAACACCTCATACCCATGGCTGCCTCGGGGCTAGCTGAAGGGACTGCTCTATCCAGGGTTAGTGGGACTTGTCCCTTTCTGGAGTACCCATTCTGAGTGTCCATCAACTGTGTATTTCTGCTTGTTTTATTTGCAATGTTTTCATGTTGATTGATGTCTCAAAATAAAAAATGGTTTGACCTGAATTGACTTGACTAATATGGAACTTTGGAGATAATAACTGACTGTCTATAACCAAGCCAACTTTAAACACAGTTTTTATCTGCACCATTTGTGGAGTGCACAGGGGCAGACACCACTTTGTTGCTCAGTCTGCTTCTTTGGCCAAAATCTATTTCTGGTGTAGACTTGTAAGAGTCGATATCTGGGTAAATACAGCAGTTTCATCCTTTACGACTGGTTCGTTTTTTTTCATTTATTGACCTGTTTAATCCTTTGCTATCTGTCTCTGTAAACTGTACTTCGTGCACTTCTTGTTGGTCCCTTGCTCTTTGTCTCTGTAGACTGACCTTCTTGTTAGTCCCTTGCTATCTGTCTCTGTAGACTGACCTTCTTGTTAGTCCCTTGCTATCTGTCTCTGTAGACTGACCTTCTTGTTAGTCCCTTGCTATCTGTCTCTGTAGACTGACCTTCTTGTTAGTCCCTTGCTATCTGTCTCTGTAGACTGACCTTCTTGTTAGTCCCTTGCTATCTGTCTCTGTAGACTGACCTTCTTCTTGGTCCTTTGAGACTAGCTTTCTTAGTGAATCCTTCTGTGGCATTGGATGCTGATCTTGTTCAAAGCTGGATGCTTCTAACAACTCGGTTAAAACCCGTTATTATTTACAGACAGTTAAGTACTCCTTCAGACCATTTGCACTTTATTGCCTGGGTTTTTTCGCTGACTTTTTGGTGGTATTCCTATCGACAATTGAACTGCAGACTGACCGCCATGTTAATCCCTTGCTGGTCTCGTATGGCTAGGTTGCTTAGTGGATCCTCTGAGTTCTGTCAGATACATATCTCACTTGCAGCTGGCATCTTCTGGTTACCTCGTTAAAACCCGTTCTATACTAGCCGTTGAAACGCCCCTTTGGATGGCCATATCCAAGTTATAGTCAAGTTCTCCAGCTACTTTGTGGTGGTATTTCTATTGACCGGTGCTGGTGGCGTTTGTTGCATGCATGCTCGACGTCCACAGGACCATAAAGACAGACCCACCAGCACTGGAGGCTGACAGGCGAGGGCGTCGGGCAACATCTCTGGAAAATTAACGACACGCAAGAAGGCGGCGTGCTGTGCATAATGGTTTATTTGCCATTTATCCGGCATTAATGGAAGAGTCTGCTATAGTGCCTCGTTTTGTGGAGGTGTTGAAGTGCATATTTGCCCTTCATACACCAGTGGCCTTTTAGTGACTTGTACAAGGAGCTGGCCGGACGAGTCGGTCACTTTGTTTTGACCTTTCATCATAATCATCATCACCATCAGTTCCTGACGCCAGCCATTTGGCGGCGATGGGTACGAATAAATGATCTCCATTGTCCTCGACTCCTCGGTCATTTGTCAAGTCTATTGCCCCCCTTAATGTTTGTCCAAATGATCTTATGTCCTCAGTAATATTATCTATTCAGCGTAGTCTTGGTCTGCCTCTGTGTCTTTTCCCTTCTAACCTTGCATGTAGTGCACTGTGTGGGATTCTGTCAACTGGCATTCTCTCTACATGTCCACACCATCGGAGTCTTCGTTGAACGACCTTGTCTAGCAGAGTTGTTTTGATGCCTAATGATTGTCTTATGTCATCATTTCTTATTTTCTGCAGTCTTGAATCCCTGCGATCCTCCTCAGCCAGCTCATTTCTGCTGTAAGAATTCTTCTTTCATATTGTTTTCGCATTGTCCAACATTCCGATCCATTAGGTCCTTAAATTTGGAGTTTTTGAGGTTTTTTTTTACCTGCATCAGTGCATACTGTTACATTGTTGTAGGTAGTTTGTGGGCATTTATTTAGATTTAAGAGTTTATGATTTATATAATGTATTTTGTGCATTACTGGGTATTATGACATGCTGTTGATTGATTGATTGATTGATTGTCTGTCTGTCTGTTTCTGTCTGTCTGTTTCTGTCTGTCTGTCTGTCTGTCTGTCCGTCCGTCCGTCCGTCCGTCCGTCCGTCCGTCTGTCTGTCTGTCATAAACTTATATAGCGCCCCTTCAAGAAATCTACTCGGTGGCGCTTCCGACCCAGGCCCCGTCAAAAAGAAAGGTCTTAAGAAGTCCATAGAAAGTACCTGAGTGGTCCCTAGGGAGGGAGCAAGGCGAGAGAGGGAGGTCATTCCAGACGGTGGGAGCCACCACGGAGAATGCCCTATGCTGCGCCATAGCAGTACGAGCATAGGGGTCAACAAAATCGCCCCGAGAGGAGAGGTCGAGGGCAAGTCTCTGCGCCCCACACAAGCAGAAGTTAAAGAGCTCGCAAAGGTAGACCGGGGCCCGCCCTAGGAGACAATGCCACCCCATGGTGGAGACCCTGTAATGAATGCGATGCTGGACAGGAAGCCAATGGAGGACGTCTCATAAATTCAGAGACGTGGCCAAACCTGGAGATATGGCCAACCAGGCGTGGAGCCGACCGAAGAACCCTCTCTAGACAAGCAAGGCGAGTCCGAGGAAGACCAACAAAGAGACGGGAGCAATAAGCCAATCGATTGACAATAATGCATGTGCCAAAGTGGAAGCCGCGGAGAATGAAAGGGAGCGTGATACGACAAGCAGTTGGTGCAGTTGGTAGTAACAAGCGTGTGTCAGCTCACGAATGTGCTTGGAGAAGGAGAGTTCCTGGTCCAGAATGACACCTAGGTCACCAACAGAAGTAGAAAAGGTCAAGGAGGGGAATTCAGTGGCAAGAAGCATCAAATCAAGCTTGGCCAGCTGTTGATGACTGCTGAAATGTGACATGACCCAAAAGATAATACATGTAGGTGTGTTTGCTCCCAATATCTTTCTCGCTAAAATCCCTGTTTTAAGTGTCCTGATATGCATGCCCACATACATGCATACATAGAGTAAAAATAGTAATACTAATATCGGCAGTGCTGCCCTACTTTTTACCCGGTAATCTACAGGATGACAGACAAATTCACTTAAAGTAAAAATTCATAATAAATAATAATAATAATAATAATAACAATGTAATATCTGTTCTTTAATTAAGCGCCTGCTAACCACACTACGCTGTACAGTGAACATACATATAGTAGAAACGGCAGCCACACAGGGCGCCTTACATACATGTATACAGTAGAAGCACATGATAACAGTTTTACAGGAGTTGAATACAACTGTTTTTAACGGCAGCCACGCAGGGCGCCAATCACGGCCTAACACTCACTGAACTACCCGCCGTCTTCTAGCGAGTAGAAGGCTGAGTAAACCTTATGGAGGGCTATGGTATTCGATCTTGGTACCTTCTGCACTTCACGCCAGTGTGTTATCCATTACTCTACGGGCCCCCATCTATGGGCCCCCCCAGTAAATATAATGAGGAATAATGTGAAGATTGGATCTTTTTTACGTCCTGCAGTCGGATCTTATATGAAGATTAGTTACCTAGCAATGTTATCGTAACGAGAGGGGCATAATATATCGATGGTTGCTTTCGAGTCCTTCATGATTGTTAGCAGTCCATGCTCAGAAGCTGTAATCTTCGAGATGAGAGCCTTGAGAGTCCTTAAGCAATGGTATGGGACCCAGCGATGGTCGATTGCTGAAGACTCCCGTTTGCACCCGATGAACAATGTGAACAATGCTTTCGTCTAGACTTCTCTTGTTCTCTTCAGAGGTCCAATTCAGTTACTATAGGCTTATGGTTCTGCATGCTACTGCTTAGATGCTTAGATGTTGCTACTTAGCTGCTGCTGCTTAGATGCTGCTGCTTTACTGCTTAGATGCTGCTGCTTAGGTGCTTAGATACTGCTGCTGCTGCCTCTGCTGTAAATGAGATGATGAAGTGTGTGGCTGGCAAATACAACGATGGCAGCCAGCCGCACTGAGGGAATGGTTTCTGCTTTTCATGTGACATTAGCCATGATGAATTGACTGACCAGATGACATGTGCGTACTGGACCTAATGCTGCTCTCCTCTTGTTTTTGTAGAGCCGCCTCCGATGATTTCCACCAACAGAAGGAAGTCTGGTAAGGATCATTTTCTTACTTTAGATACATGTATAATGTTTGTGTGTGTGCATATATATATATATATATGCACACACACATATATATGTGTCGTGGTGGCTCAGTGGTAAGTTCGGCGCCTTGTGACCGGAGGGTTGCAGGTTCGAATCCCACTGTAGCCGCTGCGTACGGACCTTGGGCAAGTCCTTCACTCGCAATTGCTCGTGGCGCTTCGGCGTGAAAATTCCGGCACAGTATCAAATGCTGTAGTCGGGAGCGCCTCTGAGTAGTAGTAGACTTCGAGAGGCGCTATAGAAATATCCGGAATAATAATGTATGTGTGTTATGTGACTAGAGCATCAAATGGGTAACAATAATTTCCATGACGAGACATACTCGTCCTCCGTGTATGGCAATAGCATTTCCATGACGAGACATACTCGTCATCTGCGTTGAAGGGGTTAAGATCTTGATTGTACTGTCATGTTTCAGTGTAATCTTACTGCGTACTTGTCAGTTTGATTTTTTAAAATATTATTATTACTATTATTATTATTATTTTTATTATTATTAAGGACTACATTTTGCTCTTGTTGTTTTATCTAGATGCTGTGGTTTTTAATTGAATTATTTTAAAATTGGTTAATTACATGTGCACACATTTTGGAGTTATACATCAATGCCCATTCTGTTTTAGCTGCTGTTTATGCTCCTGTATTTCCATGCCTCATCCCATGGGTTAGAGTCTCGAGGCCATTTTTTTTATTTCTAGAATGGATGATGGTGAATGTACAGGCCACCTCTATGTTGTATTGTATTGTATTGTATTGTATTTAAACATTTATAAAGCGCCTCTAGTAGGGTGAACCGTTCAGAGGCGCTCCCAGTGCGCAAGGCCAAGAGAAAAGAAATAAGTCTTGAGGAAAGCAAAAGAAGATGAGGGGTTACTTATTAAAATTTGAGAACGAGTAGAAGGAGACAGTGTATTCCAGAGAGAGGGACCAATTGAGGCAAAAGATCGGGACTGAGCCATAGCTGTTCTAGTATGAGGAACTGAGAGATCAAATCTGTTTGAGGAGCGAAGTGGACGATGCGAAGAGACAGAAAGAGGCCGGTGAATTACATCAACTAAATATTTGGGGGCGAGACCCCGCTGTGTCTTTGACACCAGAATAAGGATTTTGAACTTAATACGTGCAGTATATGTTAATATGTTAGTATATAGACTGTAACTGGTGGTAATGAATGCCTCTGAGAACCTTCCTGGAAAATGGTTTCATGTTTATTTTAAGGCCGAGAGCAGTACCGACCATTAGAATCAATTGTTCAATCCTATTGTGTATGTAGACCATTTATTTTCACCAAAATTAATGCTGTGTAAAGCAAGGTTGACAATGATAACTGCTGCAAAAACCAGCGACGTCAACAACAGATTTTATCATAGCATATTCGCCATCATTCTTCTTTAACACTTTAACGATGAGAGTGCACTAAGAACGACTGGGAAGCCAATGCAGCTCGTCATTAAAATGTTAAAGTAGCTCTACCCGGGTGAAATTGATGGTCTGCATACATGTACTGGAACAAGATAATGCCTCCTGTCTGTTAGGGTGTCGGACTGACTGTCGTAGAAGGAAATGAGTCGCTCAATTTCTCTGCAATTTTCTAATGTTAGTTCTGCTCTGATTAGTCCTGCTTCCTCTTGCTCCTCTCTTTGCTCCTCTCTTTGCTCCTCTCTTTGCTCCTCTCTTTGATCCTCGTCTATTCCTCCCCTAATCCATTCTGTTCAACTGCATCCAATTCTCCTCTGTCGATTAAAAAGGGTTTGTGTTCATGGTAGGAATGAATGTTTTCACTATTTCCACTACATGATGTGTTTAGATTGTATAAGCTTGAATATAATTAATTTAGATAATAGGTTTTTAAAAACATTTTGGTATGCAATTGCAAGATTGCATTTGTTATCCAATGTATTAAAGAATTTAACAAAGTTAATGGCCTGGGAAACTTCACTGCAATCATCTATTATTAAGTTGCCAGTATGGTAAAAATGTAAGCTGTATGCAGTGAAGACATGCATATTCAACTGGGTTTAAACCATTTGAGATAGTCTGTATACAATTTTGAGCTACATCTTGTTCAGTATTGCAGTTCAGTCGTTGCTGGTCTACAATAATAATGACAGTATGATAAAGGTTAAACAGGTGATTGGTATATTCTAGTTAAAGCAATTATTTTTGACCAAATGAATGGTTATTAAGAGCAAGAGAAACAATACAGTGACATCAGTGCCTTCTTTCCTTCGATTCTGTGATAGATTGAGGACTGGTAGGATTGTGCCATGGCCTTTGAATGGGCCTTTTGGTCATATTAATTTCTTTTTTTTTATCTTGCCCTTTTTCGTATATTTGTCTTTGTTCATATCTGGGTCTTTGATCAGAGGTGTCTTGACCTTGCTTGCCTGTTGGCCTTGGGACAGCTGTATCTTGGCTTTGGAGCAGTTGTATCATGACCTTTAAGCAGTTGTAACTTGACTTTTGAGTGGTGGTATCATGACCTTAAGTAGTTGTATTCTAGGGTTTGATGAACCTGTTTACTCTTAGATGTTTTTATAATTAATAACTTTGATGAACCAGGTGTCATTACAGAAGCTTGTAATGGTTAGAACTTGGTATAGTTTTCCTGTGGTGTCATACATGCCAAGGATTTTTACTCCTGTGTGGTTGAATAGAAACATTTTGAACAGATGTACATAAAGCCAGTGCTTTTTGTGATGAGTAGGTTTTTTGGTTGTTTAAAAATGGTTCTGGTCTTGATTGATGGATGAAGGATAAATTGATAAAAAATGCTGCCTCTATGTATGTAACTGCTGCATTGACAGGACGCAATCATAATCATTTGTGATTTATAGATGTTTTGAGCAGCGCATCCCTGGTATAATTTGTTTGTTTGTTTGTGCCGTCGGCTCTAGGAGCCCTAGCGATCGTCATGCCACACAGTCTCCGTTGCCGTCTTGCTACTTCTCCCAGTAGCCCTTGAGTCGCGCTTTGGCCTGGGAGTCCCACCTCAGCGCTCCGGCCTGGGAGTCCCTCCATCCGCGACCATCGGCGTGGTTTGGTGTGTGGCATGACGATTTTCTTGGCATGATTAACAGGGGTGGTTTGCCATTGCCTTCCCCTGGTTTTGCCTGCCGTGCCCGTTCGTTCCCCCTCCTAGGAAGAGTACTTCCTAGGAAGGGTACTAACGGTCCGCACCACGAGAAGGTGGGCACGGAGGACTTTGGTTCACCAGCCCAGGTCGGATCCGAGTCTACGCTCATCAGAGTCGTCGGTCAGGTCGCCTCCCTGCTTTACTCTGTACCAGAGTGACTGGTGAACCTTTGCGGACCCCTGGTATAATTATACTCCTGGTATAATACGAGTATAATATCCAGCAATTGACTTCACAGAGAAGTTCATGGTCCAAGTGATCATTTCCCATATATGCAGAAGGTAACTTAGATTATGTGAAATTACTTAATTTTATGGCTTAGAGAGAGGACTCCATGCATAGATCATTAGCGTTTCCGGTGTCTGCTTAGATTGCCTTGAAGCCTTGTCATCTCAAGAACAGCGAGATTAGTTAGGATTCTGCCTGTGTGGCCTTAGGACTCTGTTCATTTACTATATTTTCAGATCTTGAAGTCTTTTTAGCTTGGTATTTATTTTCTACTTTGGAATCTTTTTTTAATCTGATTTCTGTCAGATGTGATGCCTCATCTGACAGGTGTGTCTGTTCTGTTGAATGCTCTAGAGTCTAGACGCTGAAACTCGCTTTTGCCTTCAAATATCAGCTAAAATTGTGTTTATTTGTTTGTGGATTTCTTCTGTAGGCCAATCTTCTGTCTTCTTAGACCATTCTGTGTCTTTGTAGAACATTCTGTGTCTTCATAGACCATTCTGTGTCTTCTTAGACCATTCTGTGTCTTCATGGACCATTCCGTGTCTTCATAGACCGTGTCTTCATAGACCATTCCGTGTCTTCATACACCTTTCCGTGTCTTCATAGGCCATTCCGTGTCTTCATAGACCATTCCGTGTCTTTATAGACCATTCCATGTCTTCATAGACCATTCCGTGTCTTCACAGACACCCCTTTGGATTTCAACCAGATTCGCCCAGGTGCCACACAGATCATTAACTGACACCTCAAGCACTATTATAATGGTGCTATAAAAATTCCCATTATTAGTATTCGTGATTATGTAATTTAGCCTGAATTGTCTAAGGCGTAATTCCACATCTGTGCAATAATGGAAACTACGAGCATTCTGTTCTTGGCTTAATTTCGGCTTTTCTCTCTTCATTCCAATGTGATGGACAAAGTTATGTTCCGTCAAGGTCTATCAAGCCCACTATGACTGATCAATTCGTTTCTGCAAGCACAGACTTTATTGATAGAGACTTTAGCCATCGTCTTTGTCATAATCTAATTTCATCTGGTCCCATCTCTCAAGTAACAGGCAATCTGCCTATTTCTGTTGTATGATGTTCAAAACGAGCTAATGGTTACTTCCAAATTGCTAATCTATTCCAAAATTCGGAGTGAGTCTAATATAATCCAGCCTAATGACGTCTAAAGTAATGTTATCGTAATTCACAAGACATCAATACTATAGTTGATTATAGTTTTTCACTTACCGAATCTCTGCCTTGGTCCAGCGGTGCTTTGAAGGCTTGGCCCCTCCATAGGTTCGGGAGCTCTGCTGTCCCACTTCATGTTCCCAGGGTCGATGCTCTCTCCTCTCAGCTGTGCAAGCTGAACTTATTGTGCCCCCCCCCACGTCCGGACATCCATGCGACAGCGCCGTGCCTTCTCTGTGGCTGGCCCCATGACCTGGAGTGGGCTCCCTACCAAGCTCCGCCAAATACGGATTGGTCATTCACCCTGTTTCTTACTGTCCTCAAAACTGCATTGTTGGACCATGGTTGGGCTGGGAGTGCTCCTGAGTAGGCAATCTTGAAGGGGCGCTATATAAAGCTGCTTTGATGATTGATGATTGATGATGATGATGATGATGATGATGATGATGATGATGATGATGATGATGATGATGATGATGATGATGATGATGATGATGATGATGATGATGATGATGATGATGATGATGATGATGATGATGATGATGATGATGATGATGATGATGATGATGATGATGATGATGATGATGATGATGATGATGATGATGATGATGATGATGATGATGATGATGATGATGATGATGATGTAACGGAGGATGAGGCCTGATTTTCAGACATTCAACAACAGCTCCTAGCATAATTTTTTAGACTCCTCAGGGATTACATGTACCTCGGAAAAAATAAAATAAAATGAAAGTGCTGTAAAGACTGTAATCAGTCGAAAAAGCCAAGTTGAAAGCTGACCGTTGTGGAAACAGAGAGCTAAGTCCAGACTTGCGTCATTCAAGTCCCACAACGGAAAAGCAGTTGTTAAGGATAGTGAGCAGCTGATGCTTGAATTATTAGCATCAACAGTTCCTGACGCCAGACATTTGGCAGCAGCCAGTAGGTCATTTGTCAAATCCAGTGCTCCTCTGAATGTTAGCAGTAGCGTAGCCAGGTTTCAACACCAGGGGGAGCGAGCACATGAAAAGGCCCCAACTACCAAAATTAATAATTATCGACATTCACGTTGCAAAAATGCTTTTAATCTAATTAACACAACTAAATTTGGAAGCCACATTTGTAAAATGCTCAAATCTATTAGTTGTGCTATTCATTCATTCATTCATTCGAGTATTTATATAGCACCTCCTCAGGGGGGCTACTCAGAGGTGCTCCCGACTCCTGCACGGCCAAACAATACAGTTTTTCAATCGAGTATAGAATATATAAGAGGGAGTTCTCGGGAACAGGCATAGATCCGGGAAGCCCGTTCCATGCCGTCGGGCCCACCACTGAAAAACACGGTTCTTCATGGTGGCTGAGCGGGCAAAAGGCACAATGAGTACTCCTTTGCCCGAAGATTGGAGGTGGCGACTACCATGAATTCCCAGCATGGGGCGGCAAAGGACCCGCAGATAAGCTGGAGCGCATCCCAACAAGCACCTCCAGACCAGGGAAACAGCCCTTATACTACACGCTGGCTGTAGCCAGTGCAGTACCTATAGCATATAACCAGAGACCTGACCAAATTTTGGTATTCGACCAATAAGAGCAGAGAATTGCTCTCTATTGAGGCACGCCAAACGACTATAGAAACTAGGCCATAGTAAAGTGAGGAACAGTAGGGCCTACTCAAGTCAAGATTTGTGACACAATCTAGTCAGTGGCGTAACAACCTTGCCGGGGGCCCTTGGACATTCTAAGCCTGGGGGCCCTTACGCATTAAAACGTAAAAATAATGATATAGCTATATTTTAAACTGCAGTTAGACTAAAAAAGAGTATTAAACGTTCTCATTAATGACCCATATTTCAAGTCACATTAATAGTTCAAGACAAAAACGAATACAACAAAAATGTATTGCCTACGTACACTTGCAGTAGGCCTAATATAATGTATGCAGTTCTCACATCATGTCATCTATCACGGAATTGGCTGCATGTCTTTGTGGTGTTTGTCACTCACCCAGTCACCGTCGCCAGTGCTGAGCGCTCCATCTCTGTAGTTCTTCAGAGAATTACTTCACGACTTTGGCTATTCTAGCTTTACTATGAGCAAATTTGTCTATCAAGTTATCAATATTCAATTGTTTTGCACATTCGATTTTCGATCGCAAGAAGAGCAAGACCATCAAGCCTGTCCTGTGAGGTAGTGGATCTAAGATACGTCTTTATAAGTTTCAACTTGGAGAAGGAGCACTGGCAACGGTGACTGGGAGAGTGGCAAAAGCACACAGGCAGTAGCCAATTCCGGGATAGATGGCGTGGAGTGAGAGCCCAATATGAGTTTCAGTATGTCCAACACAGTTTTTGTTGTTTCGAGTTCCTTGCTGAACTCACGTCTGAAGGACCGCGCCTCTGACAAAAAATCGGGGCCGATGTCCGATTAATATGTTTGTTGCAGTTTTGTTGCTGCTAATTCCAAATGAACATCGGATAAGTGCAGAAGGGATTTGGGATAAAGAAAACTAAACGCTGCAGAAACTAAACACTGCCCTTCAAAACGACTCTTAAGCTGAGCCATTGCTGTCTACAATAGCGAAAAATACATGACTCTTGAAAGCTATTTCTGGTTCGATCGTCACTGTTCAGTTCACCAGAGAATTTATTTGTGCGACTCTTTCTAACTTCGGCGTAATCTTACAAAGAGCTGACTGATTGCTGTAGCTGTAGTAATGATAGATTCATATGAATCACGCATGTATGATGTTAAGTCAAATGCCACATAGAGAAGTCTGGTAGCTGTATATAGATAGGTCTATATATAGACTGATTGAAGTGCACGAGATGCACTGTCAATTGTCAGTAACAATTGTTCTCAAATTATAATAAATATATGAACTTAAATTTCTCCATGTTTGGCTTCAAACCAGTGGCATCACTTCTCTCCGTGGAAACTTTGTCTCGAGGCAATTTCAGATTCACAGCGTAGGCCTAACGTTTAAGGTTTAAGGCATTAGTAATGTTTCACGAAAGTGAAGCAGATTAATTACTTGTATTATATATACTAATTACAAAAGCAAAGCAACAAGAAGTTCAGAACTGCTATTCTAAATTAAAAGTTCCTTACCTTCAGTTGAGTCTTAGTTTCTCGGGTTCAAGAGAGCTTTAGCCGTCGATTAAAAATTTAATTAGAAGTCGTTTTTAAGTAAGCGAATGACTGTATTCTGAACAAGAAAGACGTATTGTACTTTCACGTGAGGCTGAGAAGCACGAAGACGGCAGTCGTTGTAGACAGTGTTGAGTGTATAGGGTACAGGGCTTTTAGAGAGACATTGACAAAGAGACAGATTGCGACAGAGACAGAACGAGTGAGAGAAAACGAGAGAGACATAGACAGAGAGCGAGCTAGTGAGAGAGCGAGAAACAGATGAACAATAAGGCAGATAATGTTACAGACATTGCTTAGCACTGGAGCTGAGAGATATGCGTATACCGTAAAGTGTATGCAGTGATGTACGTCTAAAAGGGAGAATCTGACTCATGGGATTTCATTCTACTGTGCGTGGATTAGGGTCAAATACCCCGACCTCGGCGACCTAGATAGACAACACGTACATATGTCTGTGGCAGTGTGTATCAAGTATCATATGAAGCATCAGTCATATATACAGGTTCTGGTAAATTCTGCAAGAGTATATGTACTGCTGATTTTCTGAATGCCCATCTGGCATCGCAGTCTTTCTAGGGTTCCAGAAAATAAATTATGTCGTTTGAACGATTGGAATTAAAAAAATTTGAACGATTGGAATAAATAAACTGTGAAAAGGCCCCACATCTTGGAAAATGGTCTCAGGGGGAGCGGCCGCTCCCCCTGCTCCCCCCCTAGCTACGCCTCTGAATGTTAGTCTAAGTCCTGTCGTGTCATCATTTATATTATCTATCCAGCACGGTCTTTGCCTTCTTTGTTTCTCTTTCCTTTGAACCTTGCATGTAGTGCATTGTGTGGAATTCAGTAAATTGGCATTCTTTTCACATGGCTAGACCATTAGAATCTGCGTTGAACGACTTTATCTAACAGATTTGTTTTGGATACCAAGGAATTGTTGTATGTAATCATTTATAATCTTCTGTAATCTTGCAATTCCTGCAATTTTCCGTAGCCAGCTTGTCTCCGCTGTGAGAATTCTTTTCTCATCTTGCTTTCGCCTTGTCCAGCATTCTCCGCCGTAAAGAAGAATGGGTTGTATAATCGTCTCATATATTCTTGTCTTGGTTTTCTTTGTTATTTTTCTGCTTCTCCATTCCTGTTAATTTTTCCAGATGCTTATGAGATGTGTCCAATTTTCCTTTGTATGTCTTCAGTGTTGCCAGCTGCTGTTGGTAAGCCTCAAGATAAGGGGAATTTTTATGCTTTTGTGCTGTGGCAAAGATGGGCATTTTGTTGTTTGTATAAGCTGCCCTATTGATTGAGCTCGTTTGGAGGCAAGCTGGTCTGGCTAGAGACAAGGCTGTGAGTGACAGGAGGAATCTAGATAGGCCTGGAGCGGTCTGAAGCATTTGTTTTAGCTACGGAAAGCATCCCAATAAACTATTTGACATAGATATAAATTAGCAACAATGGCAGGATGCTGCACTGCACGTGAGGCAGGCATTCAGATGCTGAGAGTGCCAGTGCAGAGCTGTGAGAGATGGTTCCAGCTGTTTTTGAAGTTGGTGGTCGAGGAATTTGTGGCCCAAGAGGGGAAATGGAGACTGGCAAACAAATGTTTTAGATTTGATGAGCCTCAGCATGTCTGGAAGAATGCTTAAAAGTAATGTGGAAAGAATGTTCACTTGACATTTCTTCTAAAAAAGTCTGGATATAGCAGACACTAAGTATAGCCTGACTGCTCATAAACATAAACTCTCTAGTAATACGCTCACTGCCAGACAGCAGTGTTACGTTTTCAAATAATTAATGTAGACAGAATTTTCTGGCTGCTCAGGCACCAGTAGCTGTGCTCTGACGCCAGACAGTCTGTGAGTGTGTCTAGCCACATTAGTGCCCACTGTTAGCAGACCAATGCATAAAATGAAGCAGAAATATTACTTTATTCTGAAAGAGCAGCTAAATTGCCCCTGCCAGTACGTGGATGTTGTTTGGAAAAGCAGCGTTGGAATGAAAGAATGGATGCTTCTCATTGGCCTTACAGTGTGTAGGCAATGAATAGAATAGAGTTTAATTAAAAGAACTGGTCATGTTTCAAATTCACATTCCCTGCCTCAGATTCACATTTCTGTGTGACCTTGCGAGCACTTAAAATGTTTGTAATAATAATAATAGTAATAATAATAATAAATAATAATAATAATAACAGCCAAATTCTTCCCACTATATAATTTGTCCATATTCCGATATGGATCTTCGATGAAAGGGTGGATTAAAAGAACAGCTGTTGTCCCTAGGACCTTGAGAAGAAAATGAATGAAATGAATAGATGGATAGTCCTTTCTTGCCTGAATCAGCTTTTGAAAAAGAAAGGATTAAACGAACTACCAAATTCTCATCACAAAATTCTCGTGGTCCTAAAGATCTCTGTGGTTGAAGGTTGACCAGAACAATGGCCAGATTCTCTCTGTCTTTATATGGAACTTGAGATCATAAAAGTTTACTGTAGACACTATGCTCACTGGAGTTACTTACTGTTATTTGAATTCTGATGGCTGTTGTTCAAGCAGAGTAGTAGCACTGTTGGCTTTTAAGGTGCTCACTTTCCTTCGTTTAAATGAAGCTGAAAACAAATTTCTGGTCTACTTACATAATTGGACTGTTACCTGTAGTTTGGCTTGATGCTCAAAACTCCTATGTTGTGTTGCAGTTCAATGTAAACAAATAAGGAAATCAATAAATAATAATAATAATCTTCTTTATTAATTCAAACTGACAAGTACGCAGTAGGATTACATTGAAACATGAAAGCACAATCAAGATCTTAATTAAACACAGTGAGCCATGCAAGGCGCCGCCCTGGAGGGGGATTACGGGTATTGAACCCGCGATCTGATGCTCTCCTGTCCATGAGTGTTACCATTACTCAATCCCTCCTGCCCAAAAAAGCTGGAGTAATATGCAAAGATCAGATCAAATCAAATCATTTTATTTCTGTAACCAATCACTAGAACAAAGGAAACAAAATGAATCAACACGTACTGGCTACACGAGGAGGCCAAAAAGGGGATCAAAGATCCCTCTGCACAGGACACCTAACTAAATTCAACATGATGTGAAGAAGGCGCCAACTGATTCTAAATCAGAAGTACATCCAAAGCACCTGGCTTAAAGAAAAAATCTGAAAATAAAAGAGTAAACGAAGTAATGAGAAAAAATGGTTCATCAGACAACAACTGAAATGAAATATCGGCCTATAATCACAATCATAATAACAATAAGACAACGGACACCAAATTAAGCCAAGTTTTTTCATGTATTAGTATGGTGCGCATCTGTTTTTTAAAGATGGATAGGCCTAGACTAGGGGGTGTCGAATGGCTGGGGGATATTATTCCATATTAAGGTACCAGCGGATTTAATAGAGAATAACCAAGTATTAGTGCAAGAAAGATTTCAGTGATAGGAATCTAAAGTTTCTCATGTCATGAGAGTGAATGCTAGAAGCGTGACAAAAAACCTTGAAATACTATCGATAGTAAATTATGATCATAGCGGTACATAAATTCACCAATTTGAGCACACCTTATCTGTTCAACCCTTAAGAATCCAAAATCTGAAAAAATGTGACTAGTGTGTGATCCATAGGATGTTGCTGGTTAATGCGCTATGCTTCTAGTTCGCAGTTTCATTCGAATTAGACACTGACATGAGCGTCTGGAGGGGGAGGCAAGAGGGCATTTGCCCCGGATTTTGCTATATATTAAAGAAATTAAATGTTTTGATTATTATGATTATTTACTGTCCCAACACGATTTTCAATGTAAAAAACAATTATTAGGTAAATTCCTTGACCATTATTTATATTTAAAGTTGTCACTTGTTCTGTGTTCATGAATAGCTCACCTTGTAGGAGTTGTGAGGTGCCCTTGTAGCGGTAGGGCCGCGTTACGGCGCCATATAAATTTTCGTTATCATCATCTAACTGCATTTCCTCTTGAGAGGTCTTCCTTGTCTCTCAAGATTTATCATATACAATTCTGGCCCACCAACTCGTTAAGCTTGATATTTCTCTGTGGAATGCAATTAGTGACCGTGCTTTATAAGTAATTAGATTGAGATTTCAGATTCTTTGGTGACTTGGTTGGTAAGTTGCTGAACTTTAACTATGCAGTGTCATAACAAGATGATTAGCGTCACCCTCCTCCTTTATCCAGGCTTGAGACTGGCAGTGCCAGAGTAAAGGGAGTGGTGGAGTTATTTGGTGACTTGATCATCCTGCTCCTCTGTGTCACCTGTGTTGTAAAATAGGAGCTACATACTTAAGAATTCTATAAATACTTCCTATTTACAGAGTATTTGATTAAATATTGTATTGTATTGTATTTAAACATTTATAGAGCGCCTGTAGTAGGGTGAACCGTTCAGAAGCGCTCCCAGTGCGCAAGGCCACAAGAAAAGAAATAGGTTTTGAGAAAAGCAAAAGAAGACGACATGTTACCAATTAAAATTTGAGAGCGAGTAGAAGGAGACAGTGTATTCATGTGTCACCATATGTATAGATTCATCAATACCAAGCTGCTTCTAGGATGCTTTACCTATTCAATTGTCAGCTCGAGGGACAGGACTTAAACAACAGATAGGAGATTGAGATCCCAGACATCTGACTTATTTAATGAGCTAATGTGTCATTTTGACCTGGTGATCATTCCTCTGCATTGTGAAACTGACCTGATTAGGCCAGATTGCGTGCTGTCTGTATTATCAATGGGCTTAGCAGGATTTATTGGTATCGGATCGTCTTTTAGGTGTCAGCATCCTGCTGCTTACTGTGTAGGTAAGTTGATAATTGCAGTGTCTGTGAGAGGTACTTGAATGACCCTAATACAAATGTTACTCACTGGGAGAAAAGGTAACAAAATGGGGTGTGTATTTGCTGAGAAAATCAAGTTTGAATGCATTTGGGGATCATATTTCATAAATTGGGTCTAAGTAATGCTGGTGAATCAAGATTTTATTATAACTGAGTAAACAAAGTGTATTTTATGTGGGAAAAAATGATAAATGAGAGTAGGCATCATAAGTATGGCACAGTTTAAAATCTTTATTATTATTTCACTTGCTGTCTTTTTTTAAGCTTGGGAATTTCACAGGCACAGAACAAGCTTCGTTGAGTGTAGAAATTGAATAGCTGATGCTAATTGACCTCTTTTTGTGTAAAACTAAGTTGAAGTAAAGTTGTGGCTGTGGACTTGTGGGTTAAGTTTAGGTTCAGTGGTTGATGTTAACAAATTGAAGAAATGCTTGGTTAGTTACTGCAGGTAATTTTTGCTTTTTAACCTTTCTTTGTATTGTATCTAGCAATCTCTGCTGGTTGTTGTGTCTGCAATAGACAGATGTGAATGAAATGAAGATTTTATGACTAGCCAAGGCCAAAACACTTATGGCACCTTTGCCAATGAAGAAGTGGAGCTCAGGGCTCTGCGTTTGTGGCAGGTCTGTGTACATGTAAATATGAGCAGAATTCAGGTAAAGATAGACTAACTGCATTCAGTATGTGTTTATGATTCCTCTTCATAATGCTAAGACATCATCTGGAACTGGAAAAAATTGCAGTCACTTGAAACAATGTGATAAAAGCACTCTTGTTTTATTGTTTTGAGAATCTGAAATGAAGTAGAGAGTGCATGATAAATGGTAAAAACTCAGGTTTTTTGGACTGAACACCAGTGATGATCTCAGGATATTCTAATGGAATACTTGTGATGATAACAGCAGTTACGAAGACTTTACTGATAAGAATATGGAATACTTGTGTGAAGATAGGAGTGATGACTGTGGTGATGACAGCAGTCATGAAGATGTTAAGTAATAAGAATATGGAATACTTCTGTGAAGATAGCATTGATGATGGCAGCAGTTACGAAGATGGTACTGATGTGAATATCTCAGAAGCTATTTTTATCCTCCTTGGGAGACATAATTATGCAGATCTCCTTCACTCTCTTCGGCCATGATCAACCTATAGTTTTACCTGCATAGCTCTGAGGTGTTTTGATGGAATACTTCTGTGAAGTGATGATGATGGCAGTTGGGAAGACATTAGCTGCCAGTCTATTTTTACCTGCAGAGTGATGTTAGCGCTGAGCTTGACATTTGTTTCCTCAGACTGCAATGACTGCTGCTACTCCTCCATCGTCCTTCAGCTGTCATCAATGGCTTTGTCTTACCAGCTTCTCTGATATCTGTTTCACAAATAACTGCTGTCTATGCTGAACGATGAATAGCACAAACTATTGCTGCAGCCAGAATCAGTGACTGGGACGCACTGGTGTAGCCGTATGTTCTTTGCCTTGTAACTGGAGGGTCACAGGTTCATTCATTCATTCATTCATTCATTCTGAAAATTTATATAGCGCTCCTTCAAGATACCTACTCAGGTGCGCTCCCAGCGAATCTACCTCAAGCCACTGCATAGCGACCTTGGACAAATTGCTCACATACAGTTATCCAGCGCTTGTGAATAAGCTGGTGCCCTGTGATTGGCCTTTAAGTGGCACTTTGGAAGTTTGGAAATTACGATATGATTACGATTACGACTGTAAATCTTATACAGCGTGATGCCTTTGCAATCAGTTCAACAATTCTAAATCTGCTGCAAGTTTTAATCTCACATATTCTTTCTGTAGTCAGAACAAGCTATGCCTGTGAATGTGCATGAACTTCACCTACCACCACAAGAGTGACAAGACTATAGCAACTCATAAGGTGTAGCCACCTAAGTGTTGGAAGAGTTATGAAGTCGAGAACAGAAACTTTGCATCACAGTGTCCAGAGCTGAAGAACAAATAAAAATCGTGCAAGCAAGAAACTATTAGCTAAAGCTGTTACTACGCTTAACTTTCAGAGTGATGGGTTTTTAAATGTCTGGAATTTTCTACATTGATTTTCTCATTAACGCTTTTGTTTGATGGTTACCTTTGGACTTTTAGATTGAGAGGATTTTATGGATGTAATGAGATTAAATTTGGCTAATTTGTTCCATTAACATCAACAAATACATCTGGCATGTTTAGTCCTGAAACCCGAGATATGATAAATTTTCTCCCAGTGAGTCACATATTCATACATACATACATGCAGATAAACACATATATGTACATACGTCCATGCGTATTCATACATGCATACTTTTATTCATTCCTTTTTATTTATTCCAACTCAAGAAAACATATCTAAACAGCTCTGCAATTGAATGGGGTGCAAAGGGCACACCCAAAAGGAACAAAACTTCAGACTTAATTAGGGCCACTTAATTAGGGCCATCTGTTAACCCAGTTACAGTCAGATGGCTGTTAATGCCCCACTATGACAATACACAATATGTGAACATAAAATATGGCAAAAAAAACGAATATTCAAATATTTCAACAATACCATAAATTCCTTGGTAACTAAGAAGGAAAAACTACACTAACTATTGCTGCAAGTGTTCAGTTTCAATGAACAGTTAAGAAAGTCGAATCTGCTTTTTAAATGGTTGTAAGTTGGACATTGAACGATTGCTTGTTGTGACGAGTTCCACAATGACAGACGGGCAGATTTAATATGCAAATAATGGCTTATTTTGTAATTTCTATGAGGTATGCACACTGTTGTTGAAATGGTCCAGGTGACTTTTTATTATGATCATACCTGAGCATAAAGATGGAATTTTAGTACCTATCTATTCTATATCATTAAATGTCAAAATGTTCATGCTAGGGAGTCAATGCGTGTACATACGAGCATGCCCATAAACATACATACTTACATACATACTTTCATGCATATGCACACATACATAAAAAATAGATACATACCGAGGTGGTAGGTACATGCATGCCTTCTAACGACTGTTCACTAGAAGAATTATTGTCCGGCCTCTTTAGAGTCACTGGTCTAGAACCAGAAACTGAAATGGCCTTTTTTTATTTATCGACACAAGTGTCAAACTTTAGGCCACGACCATGAATGAATGCTTTACTGTTATAGCGTTGTGCCGTTCTCGTCCCCTTGCCCTGAAGTGGCCAGATCATAATAGGAGGCTGTCAGAATGTTTTCTTTTAGAGTGGTTGACTTAAAGACATAAAGATAAAAGCTGGCAGTTGACCCCAAAGAGTAAATCTTGGGTCTAGAGACATGCAGAATTATTTTCGGCATGGAGAATTGAGCAATTCACCTATTATAAACTGGTTTGACTGGTCTTTTGATTGCAGACTGTAAGTCTATTAACCTGAACTTTCTGGTTGTTGTCCACATGCTCCTTTATTCCTGGTTTGGATAATTGAAAAGTTGGCTGAGCTTATCATAGCTGAAGTCTAAAGTGAGATGAAAAACCTCATTACTGTTTTACCTCCGACTATATACACGAGTGGAGTTATTTAAGAAATCTTATCATGTATATATAAATTTGAAAACAATCTCAATAATTCACTTAAGTATTGTAAACAAACTGTAGAAGTCTTTCAGATTGGCTCAGCTTCAGATAAGCAGGATTGAACAAAATACGAAATAATTAGTTATACAGCCAATGTAAATTAAGATTTGAATAAACAATTAAATCCAAGGCCAGGTCTGTCTTTCATCAAAAATGCACATGTGATTTAAGAAGAATGTTTTGTTGAGATCATCACAGAAAAACTGGACTTTGATAAATACAAGCTGTCAAAAACGCAACTTGTTTACATTGACACATTGATCAATGTTCTCTTTAAGAACATTTATTAATGTGTCAATGTAAACAAGTTGCATTTTGACAGCTTGTATTTATCAAATAAACGAATATTGAATTGAATTGAATTTTTCAGCATACTCTTTTTGAACTTACATATAGTGCTACCTGTATCAGAGATAACTGTAACTAATTATTTTGTTTAATTCTGCTGATCTGAAGCTGTACCCATCTGAAAGACTTCTACATATTTTTACAATAGTTACTTTGAGTTATTGTGATTGTTTTCAAATTTATACAGATACCTTACACTTCAGTCTGATGATTCCTTACAAAATTTATTCAAAAGTCTTAAACTTATGGTTTCATTTTAAAATTTATGTAGATGTCTTAGATTTGGTGTAAAAATTACTTGCAGAGAAAGTTATTCAAATGTCTTAGATTTTACTCTCATATTGCTTAGAAGGAAATTTATTCAGACGTCTTAGATTTCAGTATCTTCCTTCCTCGGTTGCAGATTTCTTTGCTCTGCTACACAAGGCGACTTGTTTGTTCCACCGGCCTTCTGCGGTCCAGCATTGATGTTTTGGTCTGGTAGGCCCTTCCTCCTGGCACAAGCTTCCTAGCAATCTGCGACATGACCTTCTCAGCCTCTCTTTGCCTCTTTTCCACAAACGCTTGAAGACCATTTTGTTCGATTGTGGTTTCATTGTGTTAGGTTGGGAGTGCCTCTGTTGAGTCTCTTTGGAAGTGGGACCATATAAATGTAAAAAATTTTGAGCCTCATAATTGCTTACAAAGAAATTTATGCTGATGTCTTATTATTCGGGTCGTATAACTGCATACATAGTTTATTTATTTTAGACTTTTAAAACTGTTTAAATTTTTACAGCTGTTGATAATGTTGCATCGGTTTTTCCTGCGGACATTGTGCTAGTTTTTCACTATTGTTTGCATTGTTGTTGTAAAGTGTGGGGGCGTTTGTCTCTCACTAATAAAGATTACTTACTAATTATTAATTATTATGGATTTCCTGAACTCGGAGTAGTCGTAATTGTGTTTGGCCGACATGTAGAACTTCCGGTAGTTTTTATCATGCAGAAAAAATTAATTTAGAGATGCAAATAGACATTCGATTAAGTGCCACAGGTAGGCGAGATTCAGAGGCTGGGCTTGGGGAGCAGTGGTCCCTCTGGCTACGATGCAATTGGAGAGAGATGATGATGCCTGTTTGAGCATTCATGACTGTGATTCATTCGAATGATTGAAGCCGGATTAAACCTAATGATCTCATTCGGGTTATTCGTGGATCCTACGAAGTCATGTATGTAGATTGAGCCGATATAACGAGACCTTTCCGTAATGAGTCTGTGTGTGGAAAATTGACTTAGTCTACCTTAGTCTACCTGTCGTTAACCGAAATCCTATTGATTTGCAGTTGCAGCCGAGCGCTACGATCCGGAGGCTGACGAGGACGATGGCTTAAAGGTAAGACAACTTGGTCCAGCAGCAGCAGCAGCAGGCAGACGGGGATGGATGGATGGAATGGAAAGCGGCTGGAGTAATGAAGGGAAGGGGTTGGAGACACCGTGTGGCGGCTGGAGAAGGTGACGGAAGACTGGAGAGGAGAAGGAAGAGAAGAAGGAAGCGGGATCTGTCGATCGATATATTTGCATGCCGGGGAATACAGAAGTAGAGAAAGGTTTCGTTTGATTGACAGGAGGGAGCGCCACAGGGTCTGAGGGAGGGAAGGACGGAGGGAGGGTCGGTTTCTGCTGAAGGTGATGTCAGCTTCTTTGAGAGGCTGCTGCTGCTGCCGGCTTTTCAAAGTGATGTTTATGTCGTGTCTTATTGCAAGGCCAGTCTGCAGATGCTCCAGGCTGTGAACAGTTTCTAGTTTGGCAGTTACGCTTTGTCCTTGCTGCTTTTGGTCCCTACGTCATCAGTTCGTGGGCCGCCCTAACTACGTCATCAGTTCATGGGCCGCCCTAACTACGTCATCAGTTCATGGGCCGCCCTAACTACGTCATCAGTTCATGGGCCGCCCTAACTACGTCATCAGTTTATGGGCCTCCCTAACTACGTCATCAGTTTATGGGCCGCCCTAACTACGTCATCAGTTCCTGGGCCGCCCTAACTACGTCATCAGTTCATGGGCCGCCCTAACTACGTCATCAGTTCATGGGCTGGGCAGGGAATTTATACATAATCGTGTCTGACTGGTAGACCACCGTAGCAACAGCATCCGTCTCTGTCAGATCATAATTTGGCTGTCAAGCAATCCACGTGAGATGGTGGATGACGAGTAGACATAATAGCAGCAGCCACACAGCGTATTCTAATCATCTGGTATGGCAGAGCAATCAAGTGTTCTACCAGACCAGACAATAATTATTAGGAAATGCTGTCAGTTTTACTGGATTGGGAACCCCAGAGAAAGGCTGCCATGCAATGTATCATAGCTGAGCATGGTGCAGAGTGCTGTGTTCTGGCCAGCTTATGGTAGACTACTGGAGGGAAATGGCTGTTTATTGCCTGTGAGTTGGCATTTGATTTATTGTGCTTACACAGGCTAAAAGAAGAAGCACCAAACAAGATGCCATATGTTGTGCCTTGCACATGTGTAGGCCTCTACTTCAGGAGGCAGCAATACAATTATTTGCCTTTCCATCAACAATAATCTTTGTCAGAAAAATTCCGTGTAATGTTTAGCAAATTCTTATTCAGTTTGCTTCTGTAAATCAGAAACAGTTTGCCTGCTGTGAGTGCCAAATTTGTTTGTACTGGCCACCGACTTTGTTGTGTAAACTTTTCTTTGTTGATAAGCTTGTCTTTCCATTATAAAGTATGCTCTTGAGAAGCATATACGTATTATTCATTCATTCATTCATTCGTAGATTTATATAGCGCCTCTTCAAGAGAACTACTCAGAGGCGCTCCAGACTCCAGCACGGCCAAAAAGAACAGTTTCAGGCAGTCATAGAAACTCTCAGAGAAAGAGCTTGGAAGTAAGCGCAACTCAGGAGGGAGGCCACTCCATATGGTGGGGCCAACCACCCAGAAGGCGAGGGTTTGCATAATTGCAGTAGGGGCAAACGAGACTGAGAGCACTCCCTCCCCGCAGAGAGGAGGACGCGAGCAGTCCGAGAGGCCGAGACAGGCCGGAAGAGGTCCAGCAAGTAAGATGGTGGGAGACCCAGTTGACACCGCCTACACAGGGAGGCGGTCCTGTACTCTTAATGCTTATGCTTCTTTTGGAAATCACATCAAGCACCATTTTGTAACAAGGATGGATCATTAGGATCACGTAAAGCTGAATTTAGTTGAGTCTGAAACCAGATAGCACGATAGGTGTTTATAATGATCAGCATTACAAAAGGTTCTTGTCTAAGTTACTTTTGCCCAATGGTTTGCGAGACCAAGTCACGGGGAGGCAAAAGGGTCTGTGAAAAACACTGTTCAGCTTGAAGCTGTTCTTCTGAGGCAGTGTGATATGAAGGATAGACAAAAAGTAATAGTCAGTCAGAAGTGGAACTTGGAACTACTTTGCTTATGTGGCATTTTGGCCGATTGGTTAGAGCCCTTGACCTGTAATGTGAAGAGTACCGGTTCGAGCCTTGCCCAAGGCAGTTGCTGTGTAGAGACCTTGAGCTCATAGGCGTAATTTGTGGGGGGTACGAGGGGTACCCGTACCCCCACTTTTTGAACTGGGGGTACCGTATCCCCCACTTTTTTAACGGTGCCAATCAATATTTTATTATTGTGCCTTCCCAGAGATCGCAGTCTCCGCCTTGCTTCGTGTATGTAAGAAATTGGTACCCCCCACTTTTTAGACCAAAGTTATGCCCCTGCTTGAGCTGATCCTTTATGCACAGTTGAGCGTTGACTGTCACAGCTGCTATGTACAGCTAAATTCACTTTCCACTTTCACTCATTTTTAGCCACCAATACTTGCCAAGATCAGATATCCCAACAGCAGGTTGTTGTTATGATGATTCCTGGCTCTGCAGAGCAGCTGTGAGCTCGTCTATGCTCTTATGTTTCTGAGCTATTTCAGTATGATATGTTCTGTGCTGCACTGCGGCTGTGGTTTATTGACGTTTAAATATTTTTTAACTGTTACTATTCTTAAGACTTTTGTGCTTGTCCACTAACCAAGGCTTATCCTGCCCGCTAGAAGTTGTGAGGCGCCCTTGTAGTGGTATGGCCGTGTTACGGCGCCATATAAATTGTCGTTATCATCATCATCATCAAAGTGAGGTTAATTTTCACCATATGTGCTGTTATTTTTTCACTATAAAAACTACTTTTCCAAATGAGATTTTAATTTTTCACCATAGAAGCTCTGTTCGTTTAATTTTTGTTGCTGGGCCACTGGCAGAAAATTCCAAACGAGAGCTTCCTCATAGTGCATAGTAAAAACAGGTTATTGATCACACTGTAGCTTTACCTATGTTTTGAATGGTTTTGTTTTGAAGGGTTTTGTTTTGAAGGGTTTTGTTTTGAATGTTTTTGTTTTGAATGGTCTTGTTTTGAATGGTCTTGTTTTGAATGGTTTTGTTTCGACTGGTTTTGTTTCGACTGGTTTTGTTTCGACTGGTTTTGTTTTGACTGGTTTTGTTTCGACTGGTTTTGTTTCGACTGGTTTTGTTTTGAATGGTTTTGTTTTGAATGGTTTTGTTTTGAATGGTTTTGTTTTGAATGGTTTTATTTTGAATGGTTTTGTTTTGAATGGTTTTATTTTGAATGGTTTCATTTCGACTGGTTTTTGTTTCGACTGGTTTTGTTTCGACGTTTTCTTTGCATGCAACATTTTCGTGTTGTTTTGACTTTCTTTTTTCCACTTTTGTCTTGATTTGCTTTTATTGCTGTTTTTCTCGTCTCTCAGGTGGTCCACCCGAAATCGGATGCACAGAGACAACGACTGAATGATGCTGTGAAAAACATCTTGTTATTCCGATCGCTGGAAGAGGTACGCTCCAGCATATATGGAAAACATTCGATGTTGAGTAGTCCGATATGCTTGTTTGTTTGGTGGAGCATTGAAGTGATGGAGTGGAGCAATGGTTTCGATTTCTGTAAACTCTCTGGCCTTTATATTAGGTTCATAATAACTGTTCCTAGATTTATGGTACGTCCGGACATTCCAAACGAGAAGTGAAAGTATCATGAGATGGAAAATGTCATTTGGTGCCATTCTTTTTCTGAGTTATTTTAGAATAATTTCTGTTTTGAGTAAGTGATTTGGAATTGCAACATCTACTCAACATCTACTCTGAATACGCTAGAAATTAACGTTGATAATGACATTAGTTGTTATTTAAAATACATTCATAAGACAATGGAACTCTTGTACCAAAGAGTCGCTATGTAAACTTGCAAATAAAATATGTATGCAAGAAGGAAATGAAAATTTCTCTGTACAGAGCAGATGGTGATGTAGACAGAATGCTCACAGATATAAATATTTTAATAATAAAGCAGTTTTTGTTCCCAGTGGCCATTTCCGATAATCCAACAAATCTGGTTGACAGTTAGCGACTGGTTTTTACACCAGACTGTTAAGTGTCTAATTACCAATGTTTGACTGGTAAATTTCAAGCAATGTTCAGCTGATAAAATTGAACCACTGGTAGCTGGTAAATTTGAAAACAATCTCCAACTGATAAAATTCAAACAATGGTTGTGGATAAATTTCAAAACTATGTTCAAGTGATAAAATTCAAACATTGGTACTGGTAATTTGAAAACAATCTCCAACTGATAAAACTGAAACAATGGTAGTGGATAAATTTCAAAACAATGTTCAAATGATAACATTGAAACATGGTAACTGGTAATTTCAAAAGAATTTCCAACTGATAAAATTGAAACAATGGTAGCTGGCAGTTTCAAAACAATCTTCAACTGTTAAATTCAAAACAGTGTTTTGAATTGTGCTATTCTGAACAATGTTTACTGGTAAATTCCAAGGAATGTTCCGCTGGTAAAATTCTAAGCACTGTTCAATTGACAGAATTTAAAACATTATTTAAAATTGTAAACAATGACCGTTGAAAAGAACGATAGGCTTAATGGAACCAGCATACATAACCCATTCATTTGCTTAGAAATATGTCATTTATTGCTTACAGGGCATCATTATGAACACCTTTATTACTCACTATTACATCAATAATCATATATTTATAGCCTGCACAAATCTGTGGCACAGGTGACATGAAAAACAGCACTTATCTTATTTTTTTATTTAGCTTTTGCAGTTTGCGCATAGCCACTCAACAGCAGCCTCATCGGCCTCATGTAGGGCGGGCATCCCGCCCGGAAAACGAGTTGTTACACAGTCATTTACGATGTGCGCCATTGTCTGAATTTACTTATCTTATAAAAGGCAGATAATGCCTGTGCTGCATTTGAGAAAAGGAGTGAATGAATGATTCCTTCTAGTAGAAGATCTTATTCATTCCATTGCCATTTGGAAGTGCAGTTTATTGGATGTGCGATATCATAAACTCTGTCTAAAGAACAGGACCATGTTTTAGAGTCTAAACAAACTAGGGTAAATATCAGTCTTGTTGTCCTCGAGACCAAGGTCTTGGTCTCGAGTGCACTCGAGTTCGTTTTTAAAAGTCTTGGTCTTGGTCTTGAGACCAAAGGTCTTGGTCTTGGTCTTGGTCTTGAGGTTCAAGGTCTTGGTCTTGGTCTTGGTCTTGAGGTTCAAAGTCTTGGTCTTGGTTTTGCAAGACCAAGACCAAGACTTTTCTCAATATGAACAGTCATTAATTTTAACAAACGGCAAGAATTTTAAAAATTTATCCAATTATTACTCATACAGTTAGGGTCTATTGCTTTAGTATTCACACGGTGTGAATGGGGCTTCACTGTTGTTTTGGACAATTATTTTGACTTCCGGTTATTTACGATGGAATGATTTCAATACAAACTCACGATTAATTTGTACATTTGCATCCGGTTCTTGAAAAGCTGCTTCGTGTGCTAGCAATTTCAGCACTTGTAGACTGTGTTTTTTCACAGCAGAATTTTTATGAGGCCCCACAGGTCACGTCTTGGTCAGAAAATTCTGAGCAAATTGGTTTTTATAAAATTCAACAGGCATTTGGAATAACATTTCGCATGAAGGACTTTTGTAAATACGAATTCGGAATTCTCTGCAGTCTCCATTTAGAGTTGTTTTGCTTGAAGAAAAGAAAAACTCATGTTTTCATTAAAATAACGAGTAGTCTGACTGGACAATTTTTAGTAAGGAATAGAAGTCGGGATACGACTGTGATTTTTTTGGGTCTTGGTCTCGGTCTTGGTCTTGAGGTTCAAGGTCTTGGTCTTGGTCTTGGTCTTGAGGTTCAAGGTCTTGGTCTTGGTCTTGGTCTTGAGGTTCAAGGTCTTGGTCTTGGTCTTGGTCTTGAGGTTCAAGGTCTTGGTCTTGGTCTTGGTCTTGAGGTTCAAGGTCTTGGTCTTGGTCTTGGTCTTGAGGTTTAAGGTCTTGACAACAAGACTGGTAAATATGTTGACCTTGTGATGCTCTTTGCTGTGCTGGCCAAGGTTTCTTCACCTATAGTAGAGATTAGAAATTAGTTTAATATAGTCGACGAATACATCGAGGACATAGCTTCACTCTTACTGTATCATAACATGAGGCAGTGCTTCTCCATTCTAAGATACACTATGGATGAGCAAACTTTAGAATGCATTTTATTAAGCTACTGGCATTTTGGAGGTATTATCCTAGACACCCACAGTACATCAGGGTGCACAGGGATTTATGATGCCTGCACGATAGCTCTGTATATTTGTGAGTTTATTCAAGTTAGCTGTTGATAGGAAATGAGAATCCTGCACTGGCAGCTGCCACATATCTTCCCACTGACTGTGACATGTCTCACAATGCTGACATTTGTATTGGTTTTAACCCAGCACGAACCCAACGGCTGCTGTCGTGCCGCTGCTAGGGAACAGAACGATTTAATGCTTTGCAACAGGTCACTCCTTAATGTGGCTTTTTGTTGTGAATTTTACCAATCAGTCGGTCAGTTTCTCAGTTCCAGTAAGTAAGTAAGTAAGTAAGTAAGTAAGTAAGTAAGTAAGTAAGTATATTCTTTATTGGACCACCTGCAAACGCACTGTGGTTAACAGTACAGGTTATACAAACAGATGCATATGAAACAGAAAAGAATAATAGTAGCAATGGTGCAGTTTTGTTGTCCTGTCTGAATATTATTATTATTATTATTATTATTATTAAGAAACATTTATATAGCGCCCCTTCAAGGCTGTCTACTCAGTAGCACTCCCAGTCCAGCCATGGTTAAAAAGAGCAGTCTTTAAATCAGTATAAAAAGTAGCAACGTGATCTTTAGGGACCAGACGGAGCGCTATTGGGAACCCATTCCAGGTCGTAGGGTCAACAACAGAGAAGAAGCGGCGCTGCATGATTGCTGTACATGAGCGAGGGACCATGAGTACAGCTTGATCAGCTGATCGAAGGTTAGATCGCCGCTGGACAACAGATGTAGGGCGACAGAAATCCTGTAAGTTTAGGGGCGCGAGTCCCTCCAAGTAGCGCCTAACAAGCGCAGAAACCCTATATGTGATCTGTAGTGGGAATGGAAGCCAGTGCAGCACATCCCGCATAAACTCCGAATATTAGCTTAATTTAATGCTAGTTTGGAGAATTCTTCACGACAGTCCAAATTGGTGCTTGCAGCTGATAAATTTTCCTGACATTTAAGGAGCTCAGAACTGTTTGGACATGGTGATGGCTCAATGGGGTAATGACATGGCAGAGGCTTAGAAATGTCATGACATCGTTATAGCACCAAAATGTCATGGGTGACTGTTTGAGGACTTGCTTCATACGGTGAAATATTTGATCGCTGGTCTTTTCAAGACTGTTGTGCCGTAAGGACCTTGAGCAATTCTTTCAGGATTGCATGATTGATTTATGCCTCTTGTCTGTGCACAAGAGCGCAGTGTAGACGTGAGGCGTTGGAGGAGTAAATGTATGCAGCTGTATAGTGAAGGACTATACCACTGGTCAAGGTTTGAGGATTTGCCAAGGCACTCGAGGAGTGGAAGGAACTGGAAGTGATTGGTTGGTAAGATTCACGAGCAAAACTGGCCAAGCGAAGCACTATACAACTACACTTGACACTTGTTTAGTGTTTACGTAGTGATGCATTTGTTGTAATGTGTGTACTGTGTATGCAGCAGTTGTGGCCAGGAAGTATAGACACGATGCAGAAAGTGTTGCCGCTGTTAAAACCATCACTCAGCTAATGCTAAAATGTGAATGGTTTTACTGAGTGATTGAACATTTGGTACAGATAGCAACTTTGTAGTTATTTATGTGGTTCATTTAGTTACGTAAACTTGTACTTTATAAATTTTCTTATAATAATTTACAATGATTTTTTTATTATGATTGGTTTTTACTGATCTGTCTGAGTTTAGTCAAAGTTTTAATCTGAAGGAAGTACCGGTGTGTTACTGTTTTAGAAACGGATGCTGTAGAGTTTAAATCATAAGGAGATGTATGAATGTTACTGTTTTAGAAACAGATGCAAGACGTGATTGACGCTATGTTTGAGAGAAAGGTGAGTTGATCAGTCTGGCATTTTTGTGCATTTTGATGTTGAAATTGAACTTGTCATGAAATTTGACATTGAAATGTTTGAGTTTTGGTGTGAGTTTTGATATTGAAATGTGGCATTTTTGAGAACGTCGGTCGCATTGCAGTTTATATTTTGTCATGAACGGTCATTAATATCCCAATGTTTCAGTATCTTGTAGATCGGAGAACAGTCTTCTTTGATTTAAGAAAATTGTTGGGCTTAAAACTGGCTAAACATGTTGCAATTTATCGGTTCAACACACTAGGTATTATAAGTTCTGCATAGTCTGTAAAACCTTCTGCACTTCTTTATGCCAGGATAGCATGTTGAGGGTTTGTGAGTAAAATGTTGTGAATTTTTCATTGTCAAGGTTACGTTGATCAGATCTGAAGTTAGCCTTGACAGAACCTGGTCTGTGAAGGATTAGGTGTCTCTCCTATGGCTTGATGATTGGCTGCGGTTGTTGTCTGCATATTTGTTGCTCACATCAATCATATTCGTAAATTATATTCGTGTATTTTCATCTGATTTATCGTCCTTTGGCGATTGGAGCAATTTACTAGTCTTTACGAAGACACATGGGCAGGTTGGGAAATGCATTTGCCTCTCACGTGTTAGCTTGTGGCTAATGCTGGCCTACAATTTCAGGAAAATGGTCAATGTAGCTGATGCTGTTTTTGTTAGGTAACGCCAGGTGACCATGTAATTGACGAAGGCGATGATGGAGACAACTTCTACGTCATTGACAGGTGAGATGCTTGCGCTTGATCGTCAGTTTAGATTTCATCTCAGTTTATAAATATTGCATACAGCCATGCCATAGTTAGGATGATGGGATGATTGTACTTTCTCACACTAACCTTCAGTAGCACTCTGTTTTGTCTGTGCCTATAGATAGAAAAGTCTTGCTGGGCCACTTCCCATGTTTATGGCTCTACTGGCATTGCTTAGCATCATCTCAGGGTTAGAATTGTCTGGGGGTTGGGGGGTTCAACCCCCCCCCCCAGTCTTTCTTAGGTCCCCATAGTAAAGTCTTCATTGCAACCCCAACTCCACGTGAAATCAAAGTCTAACTCCCCCCCCCCAGTCTTTTTTCTACAATTCTCATACTGCAGCATCTTTGTGTTCTTAGAAGGTACTGATGTTAACGCTGTATTTTCTCTGACATATCAGATTTCAACGAAGCTTCTCCAACAGATTTAATCTGTCTATGATTTCACTTGACGTGACCATTTTCAGAGTTGTCCATTATTGTGAGCAGTGTTAGCTGTCAGAACATTTGCCAAGGAGTTAAACCAGGTTCAACCTTGGATGCATTTTTGCTACATCTGTGAGGTTTCTTATCGGTTGGAACTAGCTCTACTCTAGGGAAACCACTTAGTGGTGGCTGGTTTCAGAGAAAGAGTCCACCTTTTGCCGTATATATATATAAATATATATATATATATATATATATATATACCGAAATTGTTAGGCATTGTTATTAGTTAGGCATTGTTAGACAGATGAGGGCTGCTAGTGCTCTTCAGCGATTCATAGAGGTGGACAATATGGAATGACAATAGTCTACCTGCTAACACTAACAATGGACATATTGTTAAATGGCTGAATACCTAGTTGTTACCTTTGGTTGACTTGTAATGCAATCCACCCTTGCTAATGAACTAAAATGCACAGTAAGTAAAATGCTTTTCTCTGGCTACTGCCAAATAACGCCAGCGGTTCTATTTTTTAGCATAATCAGTGTTTAAAATGCTGACATTCTGGTTCTGAACTGCTCCACTTACTTTTGGAAACAATAAAGCTGAAATCTGAGTTGAGAATATCTGTGCTCCAGGTGATGTTTTCTTCGTTGTGTGAGATTTCGGTTGAATGCCTACCTGCACAGCAATTTGAATGACAAGAGGACTGGAAGTCGCTGCGGAAGACCTGTTGACATTTGTGATGATAGATTTGTGTCATGATGACCTGCTTCTATTGTTCTGCATTTATTTGCACATGAAAGCCAGCTTCATCTTGCTCTTGTTGTCTGCCAATTACCATTTCTGTGGCGCGGCTTTTATGATCTCGACTCAGCCAACCAGAAGCAAAAGCTGTCAGATTTTTCATCGTTTCTGTCTCGCTGATGAGGGCTCTGACCCATTCGTGTGCTTCCTATTGTTGCTTGGGGTTAAAGTGTCTTGTGATGAATTAGCCAAGCTTATGTGGGGTGCGCAATTGTCTAGTGTTCAGCTTGCTGGACTGTCAACCGAGAGATTGGGGTTCAAATCTCCGCCATGGCAGAAATTTGTGTTGAGATTTCTGCTCCACCTTCTCCTTTGCCCCATAGCCAACTCAGCTGTAATGAGTACACTGACTGTACACTGTCAGTGGGGAGATCAGACAGTGAGGGAGAGGACTGGCCTCATGCCCTCGTATGCCGTGGCTTAGAAAATGAAGTCGCCAACACTTTATACCCATGGACGCCTCTCAGATTAGGTTAAGGGACTGCTGCTCTTTTTTTCTTCTGTATGAAGCCAGCAAATTTGCAGCAGAACGTAACAGAAGGTGCCATAGCCACAAGAAAGCAGGGATTGCTCTGATGATACAAATAAGTGGAGAGGGGGGGGCTGTGGAAGAGCCTCTACTAACCTTTGTAAGGCTGCATTAAATTAGCTTACAAAATGTCAGTGCCCAGGCAGTTCAGGAAATTGATTTAGTTTTATGTGATGTCTTTGCGTAATGGCTTACGTTATGTCCTAGGCCCATCGTGTATCAGAACCCTTGCTGAGGAGTTAAGCTGGGGCCAGCCTAGGATGCATTTTGCTGCATTTGTGAGGTTTCTTGCTTATTGGAACTAAATTGACTGAAGGGGAAGCACTTGGTGATGGCTGGTTTCAGAGAAATGGTCCACCTTTTGCTGTGTGTATATATATACCGAAAAGCAAACCACTGAAATGGAGAATCATGAGTTAGGATATTTGATGCTTACGTTTGTATCAGGTGTACGATTAGTCTTCTGTGTCGGGCTTCAGTTGGGCAATTTTGTTGAATGCATTTACCCGTTGCATTCTTTGCGTGTCAGTGCTCCTTTTTATTTAATTCTGGCAGGACTTCTCTGGATTAAATATTGTTTTGAACTTAAAAGCTTTGCAGGATTAATTAATTCAGTCATTCTGGCATGACTTCCCTGGATTATATACCGGGTATATTCTTTTGAACTTAAAAGCTTGGCAAAATTAATTATTAATTCATTAATTCTGACACAACGTATACCCTGGACTAAATATGGTTTTGAACGTAAAAGCTTGAAACATGAGCTAATCGTAAATAGGGCAAGGTCTGCTCTGGTTTTATTCCAAGCATAGTTCGAGAATTCGCAATTTACGAATTTTAAGAATTTTTAAAATTCACGAATTTTAACGAATTTTAAAATCGCAGTTTTAAAATTCGTTAAAATTCGTGAAAAAATAAAATAATAGAATTCTTTGCCTTGGCAACGAATTTGATTATTTTTTTACTTTTCAAGTTTTTAAGCAAGTAAATGTCAGTGTCATAGGCAATCAATCAAGCAGCGGAAAACGAAGCTGACTAGAAACACAATAGTAAGCTACTGATATTCAGTTACTGTTCTACTTGGAGTCTTGAACTTCGAGTTCAATCATAGTTGGGGTGTGTCACTGTGATTGTCACTTCGTCAGTCAGCAGAATGAAAAGTCAGAAAAACCCCCAGTGCCCCAGCGTGACCAGTCAGTCATTAACACAGCTTGCAACCAAACATGGTTAAAAAGGCTTTGTAACGTTCACCGAGCTGTGTCTTCTATACTTCATCGTTCTCTCATTCCGAGTCAGGAATAGCCAGTCCACTGGCACTGCTCCCTGACACTGCTCCTGGTTTCTGTATTTTCGCCATGAAAATGGTTCGGAATTCGGCAGAACAACCAACAAATTCCTTGCCACAAAAACAACACTGTATTGTTGGATTACACGTTTCTTCTCCTCCAAAATTACTACATACTTCCACTCCGGTCTATGTTCTTTCATCTTTAAGAAATTAGAGTTTAGCTAAATTAATTCGTTACGCAATAAACTTTTGTATTGAATTTTACATTAAATTCTAAGCAGAAGCTTAGCACAACAAATCATGACGTAACCACATTTGTTGTTGTTGCCTACGCTGTTTATGCAAAACGCCACTGTCAATGTAAAAAGGTGCAACAATGATGCAACGAATTTTTACGAATTTTTACGAATTTAAAAATAGACCAAAAATTCGCGAATTTTTACGAATTTTAAAACCGAAAGTCACGAATTCTCGAACTATGATTCCAAGTGAGTTTTTTAGGGAAAATTAAGGATATTATTGTTGACTTCCGCCATTATAAATGCTATTAGTGGCTGTTGTGGCAGATATTTTGGGAATTACAGGACATTTTCAGCAATTTATTTTTGCTTGCCTATTGCTTTGTCTAGTAATTTTGTTCAGTATTTTACTGCTGTCTCATTTTATCTTGTCTAATATACTTTGTGCAATTTTATTATCTGTATTCTGCTTGTTTATTACATGTTGTTATTTTATTAACACTCTTTTATTTGTTATGCCCTTGTTTATTGCTTTGCTTATGATGTACTGTAATGTTATGTGTTATCTAATATAATAATAATAATAATCTTCGTTTAATATTTTCAAACTGACAATAACGCAGTATAATTACAAATCAGTATGAACGGATGATCACAAGTTATTACAGGAGTCAAATTTTAGCTGTACACAGCAGCCTTGCAAGGCGCTCATCACGTCCTACATCTCATTTTCACAAACGCGCCATCTCACAAATTGCTAGGCTGAGTGGACCTTGGGAGGATTACGGGAGGCGATCCCGCTACCTACTGCACTTCACGCCAGTGATGTTACCACTACTCTATGGACCCCCAACATTCTGTGCTGTTCGTCATTTGCTGTTGTAAGCATGTGGCTATCTGCTTTGCATTTGCTTGTTACCACCTGACCCTCATCCGTTTCTTGGTCAGGAAAATGAAGCATTTGGATGATGGTGTAATAAGGTGAAGAAGTGGGTGCTCGACTTCCCTTCATGCGTTCCTGATGACCTCATGTGGACAGACGTTGCCAGAAATAATAATGATCCGTATCGCGTTTCATCGAGTGTTAATTTGACCGTCTGGATCCCTCGCTGAGTTACATCCGGGCCCTTCTTGGCTTATTAGCCATGTCTTCGTATACGTGTGGCATATTTGCATGCTGGGACCTAGGCAGTGATTGCGGTAATATGATGAGGCCGTTTGAGCTTAGCTTTGTCTACATATGCATCTCTGGCACTGCTGGTTACTGCTGAATTTGAGTTCATTTACTCGCTCTGAGATCTTATCAATAAGTATAATGTGGTGGTGCAAGATAGTGTAGTGGTTAGTGTGCTGGACTGTCAGTCGAGAGGTTGGGGGTTCAAATCCCCATCAGGACAGAAAGTTGGTTCAAGGTTTCTGCTCCTTCTACACGTCTTAGCCATCTCAGCTATAATGAGTACACTGACCATACACTGTCAGTGGGAAGATGAGACGATTTTACAAGGGTATCGTATGACCTCAACCTTGCTCGGTTTTCAATGAATTGATTGGGTGAGATCCTTCACTACCACTGCACATTTGAATGGGTGCGACACCATTAAGTTCGTCATGTTCAGAGTATGTTGCTAGACCAACATTCACTGAGGAGCTGTCAAAGGTTCCCTGCTTACGTCTGATTTGCATGTGGTTTTGGGTGACTGCATTTGGGTTTGAGATTTTCTGTGGGCTATTGTTGATGTTTAAATTAATATTTTGCCTTCATCCATATTAATAGAAGTCAGACGAAGGACGAAAATGTTGAATGTGAAATAAGAAGCGGGATGACAAATGAACATGTGGGTAACACGTCGATTATGAAATGCATCATTTATTTTCAACGGAATTGAATACGCTAAACTACACTTTTACCTTTGCTTTTATGAGTTCGACTTATACGCGAGTTGTCGATTTTGGACATTACAATAGTGGGCTGTTGTTGGATGGTTGCGACCATTTTTGTGGTTTAGCTAGGAAGATCTTCCAACTTCCAGATCGTGCTTCTGAGGACTTCCTATAGAGGCATGCAGCTTTACCATTTGTCTTTTCACGTTATTGATTCGCTCTGGCTTTCAAACGTTCGGCTTATGGTAATGGTAATTGCTAATTTATATTGCGGCACTTCAAGAGCATCATTATGATTTGAGAAATCCTCTGCGGCAGCGGGTCCAGCTGCCGCGGGGTTTCTGCTCGAATGGCTTTCTTTCTTGGCTATTGATTTTCTACCTAGGACTGGCCATCAGTTGTTGCTGTTAACATTCTGTCCGCGTATAAAACCTTTTTGGATTTAATCGATCTCACTCTGGTGGGCTTTTGCTTTCCTGCAGTTCACAAATTTGTGACCGAGAACGAGCAGCCTAGCGTACGGTTTCCATGGTAACCAAATATTATATGAGCGCTGATATTGGAAGCGTTGGTCAGGTAATCACTGTGGCGAAGGTGGTTGTAATTACTTCTATGTGGCATGCTGGACTAAATTACCAGAATAGCAGTACAAAGCCGACAAGTGTTGGTAATGGTTTTTCACTGCTATAAAACACATGGCTTGATGTGTGTTGAACATACAATGCATTACTAGTGCTTCGATTTGTTGATCTAGTACATAGTTTAATGACACTAAAGTCAGAATTCCCATGCTCTTTATTTCTTGGTCTGAACCATTGGAAGGGCTGCTTATCTCGTGAGTAAACTCGATCAGTTTTCGATCGTGACAGATAAAGCTGACCGGGTGGTGACAGAATTACATAAATTGCAGAGTGTGGTTCCTGCCAGCCAGAGCTGGTTGTCAACAGTCATTTTTCCTTCCTTGTGATAACAACAGGAAATTGTTACTGCTTGCGGAAGTGCAACTTCTCTCACCTGGCGTCTATCTTCGTGGGATATAACATATTGCATTGCAACAAAACATTTGCATATATATATATGTATATATGTGTATATGTGTATATGTTCATATCTAGACGTTCGTGCAATGTCTTTCGGAACCTCGTGTAGGTGCATTTCACGAGTCTAAATGAGGTTAAAGGTGTGGAAGAATGTGAAGCTCCTGTATTGTTTATAAGAGACAGTGTTCTGGGTGGTGCGTTTGGGAAGAACCTGATAATTTGCTGCATTTGTGCTGCCACGGTTTCTGATTATTGCACGTGATTACAAACTTGGAAAAAGTTCCGTGTTTAATACTTGTTGCTTTAATCACAAAATTAGTTTTGAAGTAGTGTCGCTGCATATCCTCATGGATATGATCTTGTCAAGTAAAATAGAAGCCACCGTGGTCCATAATTTTTTTCCTGGTGTACATAAAGCCCCGCTGCTTTCTGGCTGTTCTTCCATTATCTGTAGTTACAACATAATTGAGTCACACTTAACTGGTAAGATTGCAATGAGGGCCATATTTTAGGCCAAGCAGCTGCTTCTCCTCTGAGCACTTTTTAAATCCAGGTCCTTAGTTTATGTGGCTTGTTTTGGTTGGGTATAGTCTCTGTAGGCTCATCCGTCTCGAAAGAACTGACAGATTCGATGGACCTTAGTTTTGGGTCATGAATTATTAAATAGCAACGTCATGAGAGTTACTGGGTCAGATTAAGTCACTGGCAGATGACAAGTGAAAGGTTATAACCAGCTGGATTGGTCCTGGATTGTTTACTTTCATTTAACAGTGGCCATGGTGTAGTTTGCTGCATGCTCGGCTTCATTCTGTAAGCCCCAACTTCATTCATTTGTAAATATTGGGTCTTGAGTTCTAGTTGTACAGCTGAGGTATTGACTGCTACATATGCCATTGTGGTGTTTGTGGTGTAGTTCTTCAATGGCATTTACGGGGTGGATCTTAGTAGTACTTGTTTTTATGTACCAGTAGTTGTTTTGTGGTAGATTGGTACTTTGGTGTAGTTCTATTATGATATTTGTAGTTAAGTTCTTGGCAGTAGTTTTGTGATATAATTGGTATTTGTGGTGTAGTTCAATAATGATATTTGTGATGTAGTTGTTAGTAGTCTGTGTAATATAGTTTTGTGTTAGATGTATAGTTTTGTGTTTGATCAGTTTTTTTATAGTTTTTGAGTGATATCTGTGGTGTAATTTTGAGTAGTTTTTTTATGGTTTTATTGTAGTATGTACTTAGTTTCCTAAGTGACAGGTTTGTAAATGGTGTTAACTTGACTACTGCTAAGTGCATAGTCCACTGTTAATGTTGCTGTCGATGTGTACCTAAGCATTAGGCAAACTGAGAGAAGTATGTAAACGGTGCTAACATGACTATTGTCAAGTGCATAGTCTACTGTCAATGTTGCTGATACACTGAAGCGTTTGGCAAACTAATAGGAAGTCCTAACCTTTGCCATTGTTGGAGTTATTATTTCGCTGGATGTTCTTGTTGTTATCTCGATGCACATGAAGCTTAAGGAGACATTTGTAAAGAGTGACATGCTTTCCAAATGTTTTCTGACATCGTTTTAAATTAAGAACCCAGATACCACCATATCACTCTTACTGCTTCTGAGTAACTGAGTAAAGATAAACCCGATCCTTAGTCAGAGCAATATATTTTCCCTTTCTGGTTGGGAACCAGACTATACCATGCAAACATCATAGGATGAATACTCCAGTGTTAACTATGAAATAGGTACATACTATTGTCGCTGCCGGAACGGAACCATAGTCGATCTTTAGTCCTTGGTCGCTACTAGATGTGTCAAAATTTTACTAAGATGCAGTCCTGGTACTTGAATCAGTCTGAACTGGTACTCAACTATATGTCATTATTGAATAGGCTTAGTATTAATCATAGATGTTAAAACCGTTTTTTTCGTTTTTTATTTTTCTCCAAAAAACGTCGGTTTTTTTCGTTTTTTATTTTTCTTTTTGTTTTTTTCCGTTTTTATGTAACTTTATTTATTTATTTATTTACTGTCTGTTAATGGTTTTCAGTTTCTGTATAATTTTTTGTCTGATGTCCCTTACGTTGTCTTCATACTTTCACGGATTCAGCTAATTTACCTCACTATTTACGTCATCATTTGAGAAATAAATACTTTGTGAAAAAAAGTAGGCCTACAAGAAATAAAATTGTATGAAGTTATTTCTAAGTTATCTAAAATGCCAAAAGAAAAGGGTGTGGAATGGATTCACGTTACTTTGATAAACGAGAAAGACAAAAACTCAGCATTGGCTAAATTGAAATGCATTTACTGTGAGAAAATTTACACTATATAGTCTATACCTCCAAAGTTTAGTTTTAAATTGTGTTAATTCAGTCAGGATGGACTTATGTGGACTTATATTTACAATTTAAATTTGAAAAGATTTCAATATTTTTAATTTCTCAATTTCTTATTAAACCAAACTTAGGGCCTATAAGAAATAAAATAATTGTTGTAGATTGATGTTATTTAGTGTTTACTAATAAAGTTGTGTTATTTGCTGATTAAATTCTGCAAACAAGATTGTTAATTTTAAATTGCAGTAGGGCCTACAAGATGTGAGAAAGTCAAATTATTTTCTTTTCGTTTTTTTCCGTTTTTTCCCCGTTTTTTATTTTTTTGAAAAAACAGCGTTTCTTTCCGTTTTTTATTTAATTTCTATCGTTTTTAACAACTATGGTATTAATACTCCCAGACTTTCTTATTATGATTCATTAGTAACTTCTGTTGCACCGGTGTCTAATGCACAAGGCATCAACTGATGGCGCTTCAAAGCCGAGCCATAATTGAGGTTGATATCCAGAAGATCTGTCTACTAAAATAGAGAGGCAACTTGTGGTCGATATAAAGCAATTTTAAAAAGGCAATTTTAAAAAAGGCAATTTTAAAAAAGGCAAATTTTAAAAATAACGATGAGAGGGATTAGTTTTCCATGCATTTTAGTACATGCTCATCATTAAAGGGTTTAAGTTGGGCGTTATACGATGTAAGTGATTCAGCAGAATGACCAGTTGTTGGTAAATATGCATGTATGTACGCATAATCGTTTATTGAGTAAACTGGTTGTCATAATGCAACCAGGAACAGAGAGTTCAAAAGTCCAGCAACTGAAGTCTTCTGCATCTCGAACAGTTCTAGTATTACACATAACCAGAGAAAGACAATTAGATGAACTCGTTTAATTAGGGTAAGTCTGGGGACTAAGGACTGATTTTAAGTATAGTGGCTGACTGAAGTTCAGTGTTTTATAAACTATGAGCCCAGTTTGAAACATATCCTTTTCTGAGTAGGAAGCCAATGCAAAAGATTTAAGCACAGAGGTAATTTTGGCTCTTTGGCTATGGCTGTAACCATGAAGTTCTGAACACTGAAATTTTAGAATGTCTGACTTTGTGATACAGACAGGATGTGAGTTATTGTAATCAAGGCGACTCAAGACCCACACATTAGCCAGAGATATCCTTCAAGACAAGGGGACATAATGCCTAATTCTGCATTTGTCGAGAATGTACATAGATAACAATTTGCAACTATCAATATTCATAGCTGGTCAGAGACATAATAGAATAAAAAAACAACACTCAAGTTATGAACAAAATCGACCAACTCTACAGCTGAATGATGAGGGGACCAGACCTAAGTTCAGTAGTATCCCGCCCGGCTGACGCGGCGGCCTGTTGCCTAGCCAGGTAATGGTGCCTCTCTGGTGACTCCAGACCAGATGAGAACAGGTGTGTCCTGGTGTCATGGGCCGTCACACCGCAAACAGGAGGTATCAGGAATTAGAATTTCAGACCAGGTACTCTGCTTTGGAGGGATGTCCGGGCCTTCAAGTGACCCTTGACAACCCTATTTCTATGACAGCGGACCATGTTTCGATTGGTTTGCAAAACAAGAGCAGTCAGGCGTATGACAAAACTTTTTTTACCTTGGCAGTTTAGTATTTGAGACCCATAATAGTCCTCACTGTTTGCTTGATCTATCCTGTTTAAAACCATGAGACAACAGAGGCTCAAATGCTTCAAGTGCTCGTTTGCCTAGTTCTGTAGCCTGTTGTAGCCATCACGGCTTTTCAAGGTCCTTAGTTTTTTGCTTATTGACTCATACGTGCAGTGTGATTCTCGTTAACGTTAACAATAACGAAAATGTTCGTTAACGAACCAAAAATGATTTAGTTAACGATGACTATAACTGTAACTAAAATATATCATTAACTATAACTATAACGAAAATAACACTAACGAAAATGCATCGCTATTTTTTGTTAATGAAATAAAAAAAAGTGCAATATCGATAAACATGGCGAATTTAATCAAACGCGATATTTTATTCGTTTTAAACTATCCTGTTTATTGTTCCGAGATAAAATGAGAAAATGTGCTGCATATTCTCCTTCCGAATGTTCTGGTTTCTTTTCGAAAATCTCCAAGTGATGTGATGCATCTTTTTCCAGCATCCTGCAGTGCACTAATGTCATTGGCCATTTGCGCATATTTCGCTATGTCAGCTAACGTCAGAAGTCTCTGACGGACCATAGTCCATACACGAGCAATTGAATGCGTCCACTTACAATATTTCTTTCATTCGATCTAGTCCGGAGAGAGCGGTGACTGCACTCCACGTCCATTGTTAGTTTCGCTTGTGCGCGCTTTTCGTCTCCTGATGTTTCCGCTAGATGTGCATCGTGAAAGGACTCTCAGCGGGAACTGTTCAACGCACCGTGTCTTTCACAGGCCGAGCAATTTGCCATCATGAGATGCTTTTGTTGTGAGAAAAATACATCATAGGTATGTGATCAAGCTTTTGTGTGGATGGATGAGGGGGTTGCAATCTGAGACTGATGGGTTCCTGTATAAAAAGGAGTTGATGCTTGTGCGGACCCACGATGACCTTCTGATGTGTGTTACTCATCCATCACTTTGCCTCAGCGTTTTCATTATTTGTGCAATATGTCTTCGGTGTTATTTGTGCAATATTTTTCTGTGGGAACTTTTACCTGATTGGGGCTTGGTTTTGGTATGTCATTGGTTGGTGCCTAATGCATTAGACACCAACACAATAGAAGTTACTAATAAATAATGATAATAATAATAATGATAAGGGATCATTTTTACCTCAGGGCAAAAAATTATAATACTAATAATAATAATAATAATAATAATAATAATAATAATAATAATAATAATAATAATAATAACTTAAGTTTTTCACCTGATCTTTCTCAACGTGATTGATTAAAAATGTGAGTAGTGGCACAACCTTTGAGGAAATTGTTGGAAGGAACAGGGTTAACCAATTCTGGGTTTCCTCGATGTTTCTTAAGCTGTTGTTTTTGAACAACAGCAGTCTGGATAATATTTACAAAAAAGTACCGTACACAGATTTATTTGGATATCACTCTGTTCAAAGTCTGTGTTACTTTTATTACGTACTAGCTGGTTTACCCGGCGTTGCCCGGGGTTATAAGTTTCACACCACCACCACCACCACCACCACCACCACCAGTTAATGTGAAGTGAAATCCCTACTGGGATTGGCAAATCTTTAGAAATGCGTGCCGGTGACAGAGAATAATCTTCTCGGGCAGCTCCATCTGGCGAATGAAAATATATCGACTCGAATTTGTAAAAAGTGGGGGTTTCGGAGAGTTTTTTGCCCGGAACACCATGGTAGCGGTGGAAACGGGGGATGCGAAGCCTCGCACTGGGTGTGTAATGCCCACCCCGAGACAGTAGTGAGGTTTGGAGTGAAAAGCTCGAAAGCTGTAGAAATGCATTCCGGTCAAAGATCGTGTGCTACAGACAGGGGACAGATTCTTTGCTTTATTTATATAGATTGACATTTCATCTCCCTAAGATTGATATTTTCATTTTGGTTAAGATTAGTAAAGCAAGTTTTTGTCTGAATTTTCTCGTAACAGTGGCGTCTATGACATCCTCGTCAACAGCAACAAAGTTGGAGCTTATGACAACAAAGGAAGCTTTGGAGAACTGGCACTGATGTACAATATGCCTAGAGCAGCAACAATTATCGCCACAACGGACGGAACGCTGTGGGCCATGGTCAGTAATCAATCAATCCATCAATCAATCAACTGAGCATTTATATAGCGTCCGTTCAAGGAAACTGTTCAGAGGCGCTCCCAGCCCAATCCCGAAGAAAGAGAGCAGTCTTTAGAGCAGAGAAGAAAGCGGTGGACGAGTCTTGAGGAAGAGACCGCAGCTCAGGAGGAAGCCCATTCTAAATTGTGGGTTCAGTGACGGAGAAAGCGCAATCAGGTAATGTCCAGTTCAGAATGCAGTTTTCTTGTTCCATAGGATACATTTGCGGATACGGTATCTTCTGTACTAAGGATCAAGCTTTCTGGACCAAGGCAGAAAGTTCGGACTCAACGTGTCTAGTGTTGTTGATCTGTAACTAGTCTGATATCAAGGTCACAACTTTTCCTTGGCACTTACAAACTTGTGCTAGGACAGTGCTATGCCTTTTTTGTGGTAATATCAACTTTCTCACTGAGATTTGCCACTAGGTCAACACTGAACATGGTTTCACCTGTCCAGTTGAAAGTGTAAGCCATTGAAAGAAGATCATTTTTGACTAAAATAAACATTTGCTAATTTATAGATGTCTCAAGACATGTGTATGGTGCTTTTTAAGAATCTCTCAGGTGTGGTCCTTGCTAACCTATATGATATTCAAGTTCCATCAGAATGACAAGTTTATCTGTACAGTTCAATGATGCTCACATAGTAAGTCTCGGCAAGCAGTCTCGTGCAGATGTGTAGAAACAAGCCATCAAAATCCCATCCATCGTAGACAATTTATACATTTGTACTCTCTCTGGTCCCTGTTGCATTGAAGATAGAAATGACTTCAGACCTGACGACCCACTTACATGCTTGCAGCGTACAATTTTATATACATACATAATGAGAGCATTTGCATGTATTCTGTAGTAATGTTTTCATAATGTGTTTGCAAAAGGATTTCTATGTTTTCAGGATCGTTTAACGTTTAGAAGAATTGTACTCAAGAATGCGTTTAACAAGAGAAAGATGTACGAAGCGCTGCTGGAGAGTGTGCCAATGTTGAAGTCGCTCGATGTTAGTTTTTTGCTTGTATCGTATGATTATGATTATTTCGTTTTGTTAGCACAAATTAACTTAATTAAGTGAGTGATCTGTTAGAAATAATATCCAATCTCTATAATTTAATACCTGTCCTGAGCGTTTAAAGAGTTCAAATATAATTACTGTTTATTCGAGACAGAATCTCCTTATGCCAAGTAATGGTCACACTTGACAATGCAGGGATGTTTAGCGAAAGTGTTATGCTCAACAATTATTCTTCTTTGCATAAGATTTTAGTAAAATATACAGACAGACAGTCGTGTTTGTTTGGACCTATAACTAAACATGGGTCAATGAATGTGGCTGTCGGCTCTATTCTGTTATTGAGTTTCCCTTAGGTAGGCAATAATTGGCTTTACAAATAGGTGGGTTAAAATACACTAGGAACCTATTCACTGCAGGTAGATGCTTTGTTTCTGATTGCAGAAAATTGAGTTTGTACCTTTCTGATTGATTATAATTATCTGATTGTTGCAATTGATTGTCCAGAGAATGTGGCACACCTGTGTTTTTCATTTGCCCAGTTTCCATTTTCTAGTCAGGCAGGCTGGTGATGGTGACTAGACTAGTGACACTGATATTAGTCATTACTAATATTAACAGCAGTACATGTACTTAACAGTGTGTAATGGGAATTTATGGCCACCATTATAGCCCTTCAGTTAGGAAAAGAGTGAATCTAATACAAATGCAAACCACTGAATCCACAAGAGTTGTTACAATGTGTAAGGAGGATGTCATGGGCCTTGTTGTCAAACGCCATGTTCTCTTCCAAAAGGGCAGTGTCATCTCTTTTGCATTGATCTATCTGAGAATTCTGTTTACCAGCAAGAATTTTAGTTTAACATTAACATTAATAAAATGTGTGTCTTCACTTTTCCAGAGTCACATTTTGAGTCAAAATTGTTTCAGTGTAAATAGTATCGTATCGTACCTAGAAATTTATAAAGCGCCTCTCGCAGAATGACTATTCAGAGGCGCTCTCAGCACAGAAGCCCCGAACATGTTAAAGGTGATCTTTACACATTTTTCCTGCAAATTCCATATCGCAGTGTTCTTGGGTCTCCAATCGGAAGCAGCCAACTATAATATTAATCTTGATAGATTGCTTCTTCTTGAACATTGCTTCTTGATAGATTGCTTCTTGAGCATTAGATTCTGTGCATCTGTTGACTGCATGTCTGAATCCTCAGCCTCAGAAATGGTTGTTGACTTGACCTGAATGGTGCTCTAATTGACTCGCTGCTGGCTGTAAATTCGATGTAATGAAATGGGCGAGACTTTGTTTTCAGGCGTACGAGAGGATGAACATTGCCGACGCTCTCGTCAGCAAACAGTTTGCAGACGAACATGTTATCATTAGACAAGTGAGTCGTTCATTTCACTGACCGTCTGCTGCAGTTTTGTAATCATCGTTTTTTAAAGATATGACTGTTGTGCATTTCTTGGCCTGGTGACAGCAACGAGCAAGTTTGATCCCTCCACTGCTGTACTGGAAACGCTAGTTTGGCTGTCTCTTGATCAGCTGCAAGATAGCTCTGCTGACCTGCAAGATTCTGTTAACTGATTAAGCAGCGTGTCTGTCATCTTCCTTACAGCGCTCTTGGCATTCTGGTTGTTTACGTTCACCTGCACTAATCTTTGTATCTGTCCCTGACATTAGAGGCTTCTTCGTCTTTCAGTTCTCTGCCTCAGGCAGGTTTCATATGTCCGACGTCGCCATTCATCTCGGTGTTGAGCTTCTTCTTTAAGTCTGCTGTATCACTCTTTCATCATCCAATCCAGCATTGTCTGTCTTGGTCTTCCCCGTGTCTTCTTCTCTCCATTAAGCAGAGGCTACTGGTCTGAATTCTGCAATTGTGGATTCAGGTTTTCAACACCTACCATGTGAAATAGTCTTCCTCCTAACACTGATGGTGAAATCTTGTCTTAAAACATATATTTGTTGAATGGGTAAATACAGTACCTAGTTGTTACCTTTTGTTGACTGACATTGCAATCCACCCTTACTTGCAATCCCTTGTTCAGCTGATGATCATATTACTTTCTTTCCTTTGAAAGGCCTGGGTACAGGCTTATCGTTGCACTTATGAGACTAGTCTGACCACAGCTTACAAAAAGTATACTTGTATGTTAACATATAATAACATGAATTCTTGAATTTATTTCAGTTGTTTTGTGCTACAGGGAGATGGAGCGGACTGCATGTATTTCATCGAAGACGGAGAAGTTAGAGTAACAGTGAAACCCACAGTTAGTGAATTTTCATCAGATGTCCTGTTACACTTGCTGTGTTACATTGCCTTGCTTTACCAAAGACTTTACTAATTTTTATTCTCCTGTGAGTCTTTCATTATTTTTGATGAACATCTGAAAGACTGTGCTTGGCATATGTCATTGCAGAATTACGACTTGTTAAAATAATTTGTTTAGGCTGTAGGATATTAAATGCCTTTTAGTGTAGTCTATGTTAGTAAAACTAATCTATCTAATCCAGTCCAATGACTCTGTAGCACTGTTATCATAAAAGTCCAAGAAATCAGTCAATAGTCGCTTCAAGTATAATCGCAATCAAAAATCAATCCACTGGATAATTATTTTAGCCAGGTTGAAATTCGATAGATGAGGGAAACCAGAATCTGGCTATGCTAGTTGACAGAAATAATATTGACTGAATTGGGCAGTAAATTCGAAAGCATCAGACCGGCAACCGAAAATTCCCGAGAGCCCAACACTGTTCGAGTGTGGGGTATATCGAGGGTCACAACATCCATTGATCAAGTGCAATTACATAAAGACTTCATACCTAAAGACTTCATAAGTAAAGACTTCAGACTCATACTTAAAGACTTCATACGGAAAGACTTCATACGTAAAGACTAAAGACTTCCTACGTAAAGACTTCAGACTCATACTTAAAGACTTCATACGGAAAGACTTCATACGTAAAGACTAAAGACTTCATACGTAAAGACTTCATACGTAAAGACTAAAGACTTCGTACGTAAGGACTTCATACATAAAGATTTCACACGTAAAGATTTCATACGTAAAGACTTCATACGTAAAGACTTCATATGTAAAGACTTCATGCGTAAAGGCTTCATTGTAACTGGAGCGCCTCTGAGTAGGTCTCTTGAAGAGGCGCTATATAAATTTCCAGAATGAATGAATGAATGAAATGCTCACCAGCTGTGCCATGTCATTAACAATGTATTAATGAAAACAGGAAAGACGAAGAAGTTAATCTCACAAGACAATCTGTTAATCTGTTATGCAGCTGGGTGCCGTACAACCTTTTTAAATTTGATTAAAAGCAACAGTTCTAATAAATCAGTGGTTCTTAACCGGTGTGTCGCGACACACTAGTGTGTCGCGAATCGACCGGGAGTGTGTCGCGTAAACATGGTGTGTCGTTGGTGTGTCGCGAAAAATTGGTGTGTCGTGAATATTCACAGCCTATACGCCCGTCATTCTTGCATTACACTTACTTACTTAAAGTTTCGCGGACGTAGGCTGTGAGAATTCGTAGCACTCCATCTATTCTAGTATATCACAATCTGGAATGGTCATGATCTTTACCTTATACAGTATAGGCCTAGGCCCCTACATGTTTGCGACCGCGCGGATATAAACATTTACCCATTACTGTAAGTATATAACTAGTATAACTTTAAAATTTTTAACATTATTCACACACGACGATAGCGTGGTGTGTCGCCAAATTTGGTTGCAAGTTTAGGTGTGTCGTGTGTAAAAAAAGGTTAAGAACCACTGTAATAAATCATAGTTGTAGTTGGCACACTTGAGCAGTGGCTGTACAGAGAAAACTCGCCAAACGTTTTCCTACAGCCGGTACAAACAGCAACTGAAAGATTCTGCTGCTGATGGGTTAGAGGCATAGAAAAAGTGAAGAAGCACATGCGTCAGGTTGTGAGGTAGTCTATTCCAGAATGTTGGGCTAACCAAGGCAAAGCACCTAGAGTGCATTGGGAAAGTTCAGGGTGGAGGAACAGCCAGGAGACGAGATTGTGCTCCCAGTCAGGCAGTTAATGAATGCAATTGTGACTTGCTCTGGCAAAAGCAGGCTGTTGTCCAAAAATTTAGTTTTGTATATTTTGGGCTTAAAATGTTAAACAATAATTTCTGTTTAAAATGTTGAAAAAAGTATTATTCTATCTTTATTGGTTCCAGAGATATGAATTTTAGAATGTATTGCTACTCCGAAGTACAATTTAGAGAGAAACGCAAGCAAAGTTTATTATCTTAACACAAACTCAACATAATTTGCAAAGTTTCAGTGTTTTTAACCTTAAACTTATGGAAATCACTATGGGAAACCCACCAAATGAGGCTTATTTTAGCAAGTTGAATGCATAAACTTTCCAATGAGGTATCACACATGGTATTCCTAACAGATTGAAGGCCATAAAATACTCTTGAAACTGGTCCCCCCAAAATTTAAAATTCTTGGATAATTTTTATCAATCACACAAATTTATTTAATTTGTCATGAAATAGGTGAAATTTTATAACATCAAATTTTTTCATATAATATAAGATCTTTTTAATTGATATACGCGAAAAAACAATAACCGAAAAATTTACACCTGATTGGTGTTTTGGCTAATTTCTCATGTTTTATCATTGGCGACTTCCGCCTCCTTTTGCCAGAGCAAGTCACAATTATGTTAGGACAGTTAGGATGTTAAACTCATGTCTTTGCGTAAATGCAGCTCTTCTTGGGCGAAGTTAAAATCATAGTTCCATCAGAAGCTGTTAAGCAGTTTGTGGTTCTAGTTATGAGCAAATTAGCTTTATATGATTTGTGATTATTAAATTTTTCTTAGTTGATTTTGTTTCGTTGAACCACCTTGTGTGTTTTTGCTGAATTGGATTTCTGGTGTTTAATTTGCTTTAGCCAAACGAAGAAGAACGAGAAGTGACGAGATTAAACAAGGGTGCATACTTTGGAGGTCAGTGTGGCTTCAATCTGGTTTTCAGACTGACATGTATTGGCATACGTATGTGTCAACACCTTGCCAATCTTCAACTCAACGATCAGAACTTAATACAAATAGCTCAAGAAATATTTTATATCTTATCTTAAGATGCAGCTGTTTCAAAATGTAAACAACCATGTTTCAGTACCTTTGTGAGGAGCAAATGTTTCGATATTTGCATACATACATACATACACTTAAAAGAGTAAGTAAGTAAGTATATCCTTTAATAATCCATCTGATAACCGCACTTTGGTTTACACATGTTACCGGTAGTTATGGTTAAGCATTATCTAAGCAACATTACAAATGCCTCCTGTTGTAGCACATATCCTCACAATCGTCTTGTCAAAATTTCAGTTGTCTACGTTATCACAAATTGAAACGTTATTTCAGACCACAGTTACTGTACTGTTCTATGTTACTGGACTGTCAAATCCCTATTGTTTTAATAGATTTCCATGCTCTGGACAGCTTTTAACGCGTTCTACAGAATGCCGTTGCTATTGTTCGATAAGTAAGAGCTGTGTTTTTTCTTTGCAGAATTGGCTTTAGTTACTCACAAACCGAGAGCAGCCACTGTATATGCAGATGGAACAGTCCGATGTGCAGGTATTGATTTGCTCTGACTGCATTTGCAACTACTGTTATTTAAAACATAATTATTACCTGAAAATTCAAGCATTGATCTGTTTTGGTTATAATTATGATGTTATTCAGATATTAAATTTATCGAACCTACTACAGGTGTGTTAGTTGATCCGAGTGGTCAAATTATACTTTATTTACTTATATGCAGTTTGATTATTTTCATTTTCAAATTAATGATTTAAATTAATGAATTCTGTGGATTGTTATTATAACTCTTGAATCAGTATTCAGAACTCGGAAATGTCGGTGCTTAAAGTCTGTTTGTGTTAGACAATCCAGTTTGACAGCAGTTTAAGCAAGCACGCAGAACAAATTCCGGGAATTGATTTTGTGCGGATGTAGTATAGTGAGAGTGGTTCTTAGACTTTTTAAAGCCACAGGTGGACAAACACTTTATGCTGTTTGTTCTTGGGACCACTAATGACAAATGCTGACTTGGGTATCCATACCCAAAGTCAGGGGCGTCTACACCATAGAAACCTTGGAGCAAATGCTCCATCCAAGAAATAGGGGGGGAAGATCTGTCAGTGTGTGTGTGCCACCATTTTAGGGGGAGGAATGGGAAGGGGGGAAGAAGATGGGGAAAATGGATGTTGCTCCAATGACTTAGGGGTGGGGGATAGATGCCCCTGCCCAAAGTATGCTGAATTTTAGGGGTTTTGTGGTGAATGAAACTAAAGTTCTGAAAAACTATTAAGGGCTTTTGCGGGTTGGTGACCAGAGCTTCATGAACTGGTGCTTTTTTACGGACCACCACTTCAAGAACCAATGGTTGAATGTTTGCGATGCTTGCTTTTCGTTGACAGTTCTTGACGTCGCAGCATTTGAACGCGTCCTTGGACCGTGCATGGACATAATGAAGCGCAACATCGATGCATACGAAGAGCAACTGGTCCAGATCTTTGGATCGAAAGGTGCCGTTGCCGACCTGCGATAAGCTCAGCACCCACCGCCAACTGTCACGTCAGTCTACTCGATTAATGCATCACGTAGCCGGCTCGTCGTCTGCCGGATCGAGTCTCATGGAGATTTTCACCTATTCGATCCATTATTCATGATAATACCGTATTTTTTCTAATATCGGCCTAGGTGCTGTCATGTTTGTCAGTCTTAGCTGTGAACCAATTTTTAATGTAAATATCACTTTGTGGTAGAATCTAGGAAACTACAGCGAAGGGGGAATTCAATGTTGTACCTTTAGGTCAGTGGACTCCCAATGTTTTTTTGGTGAGGAGTTTAGCAACTTCTGGGAGCCGCATTGCGAAGTTTAGCAACCTTTGGGAGCCGCCATGGCTTTATGTCGAAGTTATGAGCACAAGAAATACTAGCGGATAGCGCTATTACTCCTAGCGTTAGTCATAATATATAATATCACAGAAACAGTCCATGTTTATAGCGCAATTTTATTTCGTTACATAGAAAATGTCGTTTCCTGGAAAGCTCTGGAGAGCCACCACAGAACTTTTCGAGAGCCGCATGCGGCTCACGAGCCGCGGGTTGGTGACCACTGCTTTAGGTAATAAGCCAGGGCATAAAAAGACGTGACCTGGGATCTATATTCATGGAGAAGAGTTCTTTGTGAGCATTATTATCTTTCAACTTTGTCATATTTCATAAAATTCCATCGCCTTTATTATAGTAATTGCAGTTCTTTTTGTCAGAACTTGAAAAAAAATTGAAGGTTACAGTTGCAAGGAGGGTGTTACTTTAAATGTGGGCATTTGTTAGAACAAGTACGGTATAGATATGCGTTTGTTAGTCTGACTGTAATGTCGTTGTTTTGTAAACCAATAACATGGATCATGTTTTATTTCAATTTTTTGAGCATGTCAAGTAAGAAGTGTTAAATCATGAATTTAGAACTTGCAGAATATTTGTTGTATATGGATTCATTTGTTGTATTTGGATCCAAGACATGGAAGATCATGTAACAATTAATTGTGGAAGTTTTCATTATTCCGGTGTGTTGGATCTGAAGTATTTGGCAAATCCAGGCAACACATTATTTGATAATTTGTCCACAAGTTTTTTTATTCAGTTGTGGATCCGACACCTTTTGGTTTTCGTTAGATAATTCTGCTTTTGTCCATCAGAATTGTAGAAACATTGGCAAGTTGTCAAGAAATTCATTTATAATCTGTGAGCATGGCGGTAATGCCTGGAGTCGTGTGGGCATATGAAATCTGGTCAAACGGTCCCAGGTTATTTCACGATAGACACAGTTACAGTGGTGTAGTCCTAAAAAATGAAGTGGGGGAACGCCTGGAAATTGAAGTAGCAACTGTAGCAAAAAGTGCAATCTTTGGTAGGTAAGTATGGAAAAAAGTGCGGGAATGGCGTTCCCCCGCGTTCCCGCCCCACTACACCACTGCACAGTTAGCATCAGGATAACTGACTAACTATGCCTCAGATTCGTATTTCTGTGTGACTTTGTGCACGTTAAAAATGTTTGTAATAATAATAATAATGAAATTAGAGTGGTACCTAGGAGTTGAAGGCTAACGAGCTGCTATTTGAGCAGAAAAACTGACTTTGTTATGGCATAGATATTCTGGGCAGCTGTATCTAGTGTTGATCGTGGTCCCAGTAGATCCTCTAATTCACCATGCTCATCAGCTTTGTTAGTATGAGCTTAATTTTATTTCACCATCACATAATTTTCCAACTTGCCTACTAACTCGATGTCCAGTTGACCTACTGACTCGTAATGTCCAGTTGCCCTACCAACTTGTAATGTCCCGTCAACCTAGACTTGGCCATCATAATAAAATCTGTTCTGCATGGATCAGTGCTGTCATGTTGATGAAGTCTCGTAGTAGCTGCAATTCACAAGGACTGTAACTTCTACGATGTTGCTTGTCGACAATAAAAATAATGTGACCCACTGTAAGTTTATTTTAGTCTTATTTAGATATGTTATTGCGAATTCAAGCATATCCTGTATATGATGTTTTGGTCGGCCACAATTTAAATACAGTGCTCCATAGTTTCATCTGTAATATTTATGTAGAAATCTGGGGTTTCAATATTCCACATCAGTATCTGGAAGCCTTTTTCTTCTGCCATATAGATTTTCCAGACTGGGCGGTTTTATCTGTAGGTTGCTTGATGGCTGTGATGGCCGGGATGTATTTGCAGTTGTAATCGTAATCTCCAAACTTCTAAAGCGCCACTCGAAGACCAAGCGAGGGCACCGGCCTATTCATGAGCACTATGTCAGATCAGATTATCAGAGGTTGTTTCCAGAGAGTAATCCAAAAGAGATTCGAGTCCAGTTTCCAGAAGGCCAGTCAAATCGGAGGGGTTTTTCCAAAGAGTAGGCTAGTCCAAAGAGGTTAGAGTCCGGTTTCCAGAAGGCCAAATCAAATCAGATGGGGTTTTCCCAAAGAGTAGTCCTAAAGAGGTCCGAGTCCAGAGGGCCAGGTCGACAAGAGGAGGCAGAGCAGCTGTCAAAGCGGGTGAAGGCAAAGGATCAAATGAGTCAGGGTAGGAGTTCGTGCCATCTTAACAGCGTTGTAGGCCCTAGGCAAAGCACTGGGCCTCTGCCCACCCACAGGGATAAAAATTTAAACGGTCAATGAAATTAAACGTATAGATTTATTGGTACTTTCAACATTCACTTTGTAACCAAGTGAATGTTTAAACACAAAGAAACATACTGCAAAATGAAGATTAATCAACACAAACGTTTGAACAATATAACACAAGCCTTAAAAAACACAAATATTTCAAATTGGTGGGGGTTAAGATCGAAGTGAATTAGAAGAGAGTTAGTCTGTTTAGCCGAGCAAGGTCTATTCTTTCAGTTAACTTGGATAGAAAGGAAAGATTGGAGATGCAACTGCTACAATGGCTTTCATTTAAACTGCCCAGGCCTGTTGCATTTAAGAAATTGGTCTGCATTCCGAGACTGTAAGGCTACTCCAGATATTCTGTTGGCCATTTGAATTATAAAACTAATACTGAGAATATTGTTGACAATGGGCCTTTACTGTAGATATTGGCAACACCTTTAGGTGAAGAAATCTGAAGCGCTCTACCTCGTCGTTCTGTTTAGCGTTTGGAATGAGCCATAAACCGACTGGAGGAGTTTATCGCATAAATTATTGCCATCTTCACACCAACAACCATAGAAAACCATACAGCGGTGATCTCTATTATAGAAAATCATACAGTACAAAATATATTCTCCATAGACGTATATTAATATACGTAGATGGTAATGATCTATTTATTATATCTATGGTGTATTAAGTTCGTGGGTGCCAGTCGTTGCATTTATATTTTATATTCGTCAAGGATTCTGTAAAAGGTCTTTGATATTTAGTAGAACAGACAAATAAAAACGCTGTAAGTGTACAAGAAAAAAGAATTGAGGGGAGTAATAGCTTAGTGTGAGTTGGCACATACGAGAAATAAAGTTTCGTGAGTATCAGGGAGGTAAATTTATGAGGTCTGTTCCTAAGGAAACAGGGAGTTATTAACATGCGATGCGTTTTCAGAAAAGGGAGCATAAGTCTCAAATGGAGTTAAGTATTGATTCACACTCTTGGGTAATGTTTGATTAAAATTTAATTGTAGAAGAAATGAACTTGATATCTTCATCCAAAGTATTTTGAAACTTACTGAAAACAGAACATGCGCAAGTGACACTTTTCGGATATTTCAATTTCAACTTTCACTGAAGAAAATGCGAAATTTTCACAACATTTACCACAGAATTCGTTAAGAAGATAAACGTCTAAATTAACTAAACGCAGCTTAGAATGCTGTTTAATCACAGTATTATGTGTTGTATATATGCACTTTATTCTTGTGTAAAAGTTCTACATTTAAAAAATTATTATCTGCTTAAAACTACAATAAAAATCAGAAAGCATGACACCCATTTTAAGCCTCACACAAAAGTCATCATTTGAAGAATAAAACTTGAAATTTTTAAAATTTTCTTTTATCAATGTTTACCAGACACATCAATTTATACAAAATCGCTGAGAACTCATTTTCACCCAAACTGACCTACACTTGCTTTAAAGCCAGTTTTCTCAGTAACTGTGTATAGACTTATGGTCCCTTTCTCAAAGAGCATCATAAATGATGATTAGGGATGAGGCTATCTTAGTGAATGGTTTTCGTTGCACAAGACAGCTTTAAATAATGAAGTGTCAGCTTTGTTTGCAAGCACTACTGTAGAGGGAGAATTAGGGTGAATTTAACCGGATCATTTAAATCTGTTCATTAGGCGTTCAAGGCGATATTTGTCCCTTTCGTCAGCTAGGGCCCACCATGCAGAAGAAGTACATTGTTCTTGCTATAGAGGTTGCGCGGGTAATCAACTGAAGAGTTGATGCGCTGTGATTAAGTGTTGCCTAACGGTTATTATGAAATTCGGTGACACTCTGGTATCGTCTGATCCGATTTGCATTGTAGTACAGGACTCATTTAAATAGCAGAGGCTATCTCCTTTATGGAGAAAATGCTTTGAACAGACATCAGAGATGCTTGGTGCCTGTATGTCGTCTCCATTTGAACACTAGGAAAACCCAGTTCATCTGGCTTGGTAGATGTGGGCAGATTTCCAAACTTGACAGGCCTAATCTGCAGCATTGCTTTCCTTGTGTCTCCTTGACTACTCTACACGATCTGGGGTGACCTTTTACCAGGTTTTGATATTCTCGGAACATGTGAAGAATGGATGTCGAACATTCTTTTATCATCCGCTTCAGATTCACACTTTTTCTTTATGTAACACTTCTGTAGTCATCCATCACATAAACTAATTTGGGAGCAAGCTGATGGTGAGGGCACCATAAAATGATGTGGTTGGGATCATGGCTGGACTGGCCTCCCTCTGGATATGCCCTTGGGTACAAATGTAATTGATTTTGTAGGTACAAGTAGAGTTTTTGTCTGTGTTGAAGATCTGAAGATGCAAGCAAGAATCCATAACCAATCAAATCGATATCAAAACATTTATAATAAGGTTCTACTTTAAAATCAATATACAAACACACACTGGAGAAAAGTCATATAAGTGCAATCTATGTCAGACAGCATTTGCACAGAGAGGTGGTCTGGAATGCATACAGGAACTCACACTCTAGAAAAGCCATACAAATGCAATCTATGTCGGAAAGCCTATGCAAACAAGAGCGCTCTGCGATACCATACAACAACCCACACAGGAGTAAAACCACACAAGTGCAATCTATGTCAGAAAGCATTTGCATCGAGTGGTAGCTTGGAATTGCATACAAGAACCCACACAGGAAAAAAGCCTTACAAGTGCAAACTATGTCACAAAGCATTTGCACGGAAGGGCAGTCGGGAGTGTCATACAAGATCCCACACTGGAGAAAAGCCATACAAGTGCAATCTTTGTCACAAAGCGTTTGTACAGAAGTGTGGTCTGCAATACCATAAAAGAACCCACACTGGAGAAAAGCCACACAAGTGCAATCTATGTCAGAAAGCATTGGCATCGAAGGGTAGCCTAGAACTGCATACAAGAACCCACACAGGAGAAAAGCCTTACACGTGCAAACTATGTCAGAAAGCATTTGCATCGAAGGGTCAGCTGGAATACCATACAAGAAACCACACAGGAGAAAAGCCATACACGTGCAATCTATGTCACAAAGTATTTGCGCAGAAGGGCCATCTGGAACGCCATACAAGAACCCACACTGGAGAAAAGCCATACAAATGCAATCTATGTCACAAAGCATTTGCAGTGAAGAGGTATCTGGGATACCATACAAAAACCCACACTGGAGAAAAGCCATACAAGTGCAATCTATGTCAGAAAGCGTTTGCACAGAAGCGCGATCTGGATTACCATACAAGAACCCACACTGGAGAAAAGCCATACGAGTGCAAATTATGTAACAAACCATTTGCATCGGATGTCAGTCTGAAAATGCACATGAAATCACACACTGGAGACAAACTATGCAACAATGAACTATGTCTTGGATTGACAGAAAATTGCCATAGTACTTCAGCTAAGAGAGTCAGCTCGTACACAAAAGACAACCACTGTGGTGATGGAAAAGTGTTGTCGACAGGAGAAAATGTACCTGACATTTATTCAAGGCAACATATAAACCCAAGTCCATATGAAAAAGAATATTCTGAAAATCATTTAAGGATTAATGTTGATATAGATGATTTCATTTTGAGACCGTATGGCTGTGGTTATTGCGATAAAGTGTTTGAAATTGAGAAGACATTTATGGATCATTGTTGTAATCACTACAGACGCCTTTCTTGAACTAATTGAGAAGTGCCTTTTAAGTTGATAATTGTTCTTAGTCCTAAGATAGTTAGACATTTAGACTAGAAAACAGGCTAGATCTGAAATATTTAATAAATAGGCTGTATTAAAAAGTTGAAAACAAATCTTTATTATCATCATAATGTATTGTTGCTATCATTACATAGGAAGGAAATATTTTGCGTGCATTTGCATTCAAAAGACTTGCAGATGGTGAAACAACGGGAGCTCTACGAAACATGAAATTAAAGGAAGATTAAAAAAGTGTTGAATTGTCAGAATGAATTACTCTAGTTCTAGTTAAGTGAGTCAACAACTCTTCTGGCTACTAGAGAAAACTAATAGGCCAGACTGCTCTTGCCGAGTACTTTTCTTAATGTAAACCAAAGTTCGATTAGCAATTGGTATAAGAAAGGATATACTTCTTGCTTTATCACTTTCAAAATGAATGGGCATTTGAATCATAAAATTAATTCTGAGAAACTTGTTGGATTATGGCCTGTACTATTATTATTACTACAAACATTTTTAACGCGCGCAAAGTCACACAGAAATGCGAATCTGAGGCGCGGTTAGTCAGCCACCAGGTGAAGAGCAATTAGATATCCATATGTTTGAAAGCCAGTGAGAAGTAATGAGTTTTGAGGCATTTCTTGAAGGAAGACGAAGAGGTCGAGCAACGGATAAACATTGGTAGTCGGTTCCATTCCTTGGGGGCTGCAACACGAAATGCATGAGAGCCCATGGCAGTGCTGCATCTAGGCTCAACCAAAAGACCCATAACCGAAGACCATAGACTGTGTGGCGGGATGATGTAAGGAGAGAGCAGTGGTTGAAGGTAGGTAGGAGTGCACATTGTGATATTGGCAACACCTCTAGGTGAAAAAGTCTCTAGAAATACAACCCACTTATTAGCACATGTTTTACAGTGGTTTGTTTTAAATGACCAACCAAGTACTGATACAAGAGGAAGAACTTGAATTAGGGTGTTTAACCTTCAAATGCAGATGTAGCTGTGAACGCTTGTAGCAAAACATGCTTCGTGAATTTCTTCACGAAGCATGCGGAAATTTAATTTTGATGTTGAATAGCAAATTTCTGTGAAATGATGAACGGCTGTAGAAAGCAGTTTTTCATTTTTGCATCTAGGCTGGTCTTCAGCAAGAATTGTAACTTCAGTTTTTTGGTTTCACTGCACTGTCATTGTTTCGTTTAGTGTATGGATACAATCCCTTTACAAATGTTTGTGTTGTCCAGTTTCATTAAATCCGATTAGTCTATCCAAATATGGGTCGTAGGGTCACTGTTCTGGCCGTGTTTGGCCTTCATTCCAATGGTATGCATACTCCAACATTTAGTTGCTGCCAAGAAAAGGATGCTGCCATTATGGCAGGTGGTTGTTTATATTCATATGTAATATCCCTTGTCTTGTCCAGACGATAGCAACACTAACAAATATACTCCCTTCCGTCCACAATCACAATGAATAGAACATATATCAAAAATGCAAGGCAGTGGCCTTGCATTTTAATACAGCTGAACAGTTGGTAAATTATGGATGTAACCACGCAACAGTAACTAAAGAGTTTCATTTTAGTAAAGGGCCTCTGCTTGATTCAGATCAGCTCAGGTAGTCCAGAGTAGTCTTGGCTTTTTCCATTTCATGAAGAAATGAATAAAACTGGGACAAACTGAGCTCTGCAAAAAATGAACAACAGTGCAAATATTAGCTCAGCTCTGCAAAAATTGAAATGACAGTGTAGTAGGATCTGAAATGGTGCAATAAAAATAACTAATGGCAACAACAGTATATTTAGATTTGAAATAATACAATCAAAGTAATTACTATTTTAAATCCTTTAATAACGGCATTTTAAATAACTCTAATCCCAGCTGGCTGACTTGACGATATAGACTGTCAACAACCATTGTACTGACACTCACCCATGTGCACCTCTTCCGTTGTATGACCTTTGTCCAGGACTAGTTTCAGCTGGAAAGAAATAAAAGATGCAACACTCAATATATTGCAAGGTTGTTTCTCGAAGAAATCACAGAGGGTCCAAATTCAGTACTGTTATGATCATATGCCACAGGAGTTTTTTGTCAAGTTAATCAGATTACAGTTTAAATGTACCTGGAGTACAGGTAGTCAAGTTAATCAGATTACAGTTTACATGTACCTGGAGTACAGGTAGTCAAGTTAATCAGATTGCAGTTTAAGCCTTTAACAATGAGAGTGATTAGTTTTCCATACATTTTAGTACACGCTCATCGTTAACATTTAAATTACCTGGATTACAGGTAGTCAAGTTAGATTACAGTTTAAATGTACCTGAAGGAATGTGCTTCCAACTTTATTCAGTTCACTGCTGGCTGCAGTCACTGGAAAACAAGCATGCGTTGCATACAGACATTGTTCAAGTCATGAATCATAAACGTACATATACACAAGAACCAGTTCAGAAACGAGCATCTGCAGTTTTGGATACATTCTAAAACATTTTTACATATCTGACATGCAGATGGCACCTTAGGTGTTTCTGTAAACTCAAGATGTTTCTCCAAACTTGATGAACAAGAATTTAACATCAATGATGGTCACATTTGTATCAAATAAATCTTAATCATAAAGATGTAGTTCAGAACTACAAGTACGAGGAAAGTGTGCGAAATATACCAAGATGACGTTGAATTAAAAGCTACTTGTAGTGACAATCAATGCTGACTGTAGATAGTGTGCGTGCGTTCATGTGAAGCATCCTAGAAGTACCTTGCTACCAACAATGCTATATAAATTGTCATAATTACAATTACAATTAAACTGATACCAAATGAAAGCATGAAAATAAATGGTTTAGTTCATAAAAGGCCCAAGTAAGTTATTTGTATGTTAAAATAAATTTTGCTAGCAATTCATACCAATGGCTGCCTTTCGAGATTAGATAAAACGAGTGTTCTTCACTCCTCTTCTTCGTCCTTCATTGCACAGATTACAGATACATGGTCGAAAGGCTCCATTTATAACTAGCAAATCGCTTTGTAAACGCATTTAAATAAGCAGTTCCAACTCTCCAAATTACCTCCAAATTTCCAGTCCATGTCAATAAGTTGGTTGACCATCAGTGTGTTTGCCAGGACTCCTTTTGACATGTTCACCTGATTTGCCTCCCACTGAGAATTTAGTTTACAAAACAAACTTCTTCAGTTACAATTCTAGAAGATACTTTTCTCAGTCAACTCAGCCTGCACTTATTTTGCAAATTTAAACCAACAACTGATGAGAATTTCTCAATTGTTTGAGACTGATTCTAGATGCTGAATGCCACTTCAAAGTCCAGGGCTTAAGTCAGAGTTACAGAATAAAATCTGTAATTATCTCGTCTGCATCACGGATTCTGCTAAAGGTAAAATCCAACGCTATAATTTGCGGGTGGCAAGCCTACCAGACCAAAACTACTTTTTGTTGATACTGTTGTTTGTGAATGACAAACACTTGAGAAATGAACAAAATCAGAGACCACAATGAAAAGCTGCACACGGATTTGAACCTAAACGATGTAAGCATTAGATTTAACTTAAACTTCAACACTAGACTCTAAAGGCATATCACTATCTTCAGTCTTTGCTGACTCCAAAGACCTCTCTCTACTCAACCTGATCTTCTGACTTTTCAATCTGATTATTCTACAGACAAGAACTGCTTGGTAGGGGTTGAGAAGTGAACAATAAAAGTGAAATAATCACCAACGACTGCAAATACGACATACCATTTTCTGCTGCTGGCCCTAGACTCTGAAACTCTCTTCCAGCAAACGTTCACTCTGCAAAGTCTGTTTTGGCCTTCAGATCTCAACTAAAAACTCATCTTTTGTTGGACTCATGTTCTCCGTAAGCTATTTTCATGTCATCTTGGACTCCTTTCTCAACTTTCCAACGGACTCAATATGGAATCTGGCTTGCACAATTTTGAGTAGTAGTGACCATTGACTGATGCCTTGAGCATTACTACATTGGCATAATGAAGTTCTACGATTAGATTAGATAAGATGTGAATTTTAATGCATGTATTATTCTGTATATAGGATACCTACCTAACGACAAGGCATCAATTAATGGTGCTACACAATTGCTGCTGAAGATTATTGCAGAGTAACCATCTTAGAAGAGGTTCAAATCTGTACTTTATGCATTACAAGATGAGCATTCAAGCAATGGTATATGCTCTAATGAAACCTCCTATCAGTTTATGAAACTCTGATGATTTGGATGAACAAATTTTGACCATTAATGGAGCAAATGGGGAACTAACTTTTTGTTGAAAGAAGGCTGCTTTGTCTTCTGCAAGACCTGAAAATAGATAAACAAAGCCATGAACCACCAGGAACTGGCAAATTGAATAATTCTCAGACCATTTGTTATGCATCGTACAACGTCAGCATTTCACACTTCTGCTTCGTTCTTTGAAGAGTGCAGATTTAGTAATACTAACCTTCATCCCTATTACAAACACCCTAACTGCCTCCTACATCTATTCTACTACAGATTAGAAAGTAGTATTACAATATCAAAGTTATGAATTCATGGCGATTCAAATAAAATATTCTGTTCATCAACACACATAGAAATTTAGCAACTCCTCTAAAATTAGCACCATCAAGTCTGTAATTATGACAGCTGTGGCTGTTGTGGTCGGAAGAATGAATAATAACAAAAGCACACAAACCTAGTGTTACCAGATCTTCAGTTACCTGAGACGCAGTCAGGTTCAGCTTCAAGCAACCTTTACATCAAAACAGCACACTTGTAAGCACATGACTTACATGACAGCCACCAAAAAGTTTGTCGATATTAGCTAAACCTAGCAGATCATTATTATGCTACCAAACACAACAAAATTGTTTCATGATTTGAACCCTTTTGCCACCATCAAAGGAATAAAACCCTATCCCTGGGCTCCCCTTAAATAAACAGATTTTACCAGGTTTGTGGGACATGGTAACCAATTTCTTGAGCACTCGCCTTGTAATGCTGAGAGCGATTAAGCCTTTCCTTAAATGGTTAATGGGTAGGGACTTTGAGCAAGTCCTTCACTTGTAACAATTACTCAGAGCCATTAATTGATGTTTGGTCATTCATCTTTCTCTCTCTTTCCAGTTTCCACCAATACACGAATCTATTCATCAGATAAAATATGGAGTCACACTCTGAAATGGTTGAGTGACACAGGGTGTGGGCGAGGGTGGGCGAGGGTGGTGCCGGTCCCACTATCTGGAATGGCCTTCCTGTTGGACTGCGGTCTCTCCCTCGAGACTCGTCCACCTCATTCTTCTCTGCGCTTAAGGCTGTTCTCTTTCGTCGAGGTTGGGCTGGGAGCGCCTCTGAATAGTTGCCTTGAAGAGCGCGCTATATAAATGTCTAATTGATTGATTGATTCGACAGTGGTGCTTAGTAATGTATAGCAAAAGTAATAATAATAATAATACCTGTTTGTGAAATAATCACCAACCACTATGCAAATACGACATACCATACTTAAGGTAGTTCACCATACTGCTTCTCGTATGCACAGGTGAGCATCACAGGTTGTACAATAAACAACTGTTTTTGAAAAATAGAACGGAACACTTTCTAGTGTGTGCAATCAAATATCTGTTAAACTTTTCAGATACAACACATACAGGTATTGTAGGCCTACTAATTGCCCCACAGGCTGCTCAATATGATATTCACCAACTGTGATGGATACTAGTCCCTTCTTTTGCTTGCCTTCACTTGTAAAGCTCTAAAATTGGCCGTGTTTTCATTAAAAAAAACCACTTTCTTTCAGTTATAAAAATATATATTTCATGCCATCAGTCACTCATAAACCTGGGTTCAAGACCTTTACACTCTGACACTGTGTTTGGCTCAAAAGTACAGTCTGTTATACCAGTCACTGACTTTTATCATCTGTTCCGCCATACACAGACTTTACACATTGCGCTCGTGTCACCCAAAACCATCACCTCTAATGGGCAAATCTGTAAGATTTCGATGCACTTGCAATGTCTATCACCTATCAGAATTATAATCAATGTTATCAGTTTCAGCCTCATTGACAGCATTATCATCAATTTCGACCTTGACAGCAGAATTATTAGCGTCATTACCACTGTTCTCACCAACACTTTCTAAAATGCGTCACACTGCCTCCGCAACACTAAACATCTTTTGTTTAAGCATGCAACTTTCGCTAACTTGAATCAATTTATTAATCAAATTTAATTATTGCTCACAACAAAGGTATCAGATCACCCATCAACAAGCAACAACTATGTATTATTTGCTTCAGTGATACAAATTACCCAGAGAAGAATGAAAAACATAACTGGGAACTCTTACTTTTAAGGACAAACAGCCATGTTTTAGTAACATTTTTTAGAGTAGCGAGTCCAACGCCATGATGAGAAGAGAAAGCATCCAGCTGCTCAATCAACCATGTAGACTGAAATTAAAGCAAATAACAAAAATTGTAGATCTCCGAGTTGAGACAAATACAGCAGGGTTCTGCTCACAGCCAGTTTCATAATCAGTTTAGATTCAATACCATCACCCACATAACTCATGTATTCATAAGAACCATTTATTAAGGAATCACCACAAACAGAAATGAAGAACAAAAACCAGTTTCAGTACAGTTTTAAAACACTGCAAAATTGTAAAGTACCTATTCAATTTAATCACAAACTTTGCCAATCTAAGTTAGGCTTCAACGGACACAACAAAAATACATCTGTACAATTTCACAGATAAGTAAACACAGTCCCTCAGTTCCTGTTTGAAACAAATGACTTCACAAAAGGCTCTCTTACTTTCTCTCTCCATTTACCTCTCCCATTTTACAAACATGCTCAATCTGAAATTTGAACTCTGAAACAAGTCTGATATGGTTCATCTTCACAAAACGTTGTCTGTATGTGTCATCATACTTTGCTTTGAGTTGTAACATACTATTACACAATCCAACATAACATAAATGTAATGCAATGACTCTCAAGATCAACCTACCTTTGCTGGGTCTGCAAGGAAGCCAAGAAGTAGTTTCGTAAGCTCTTCAAATTGCTTGAAAATGTAAAGCTTCAATTACTTTGCACATCAATTTCTTATTTAACGAGGTTATTTGCACATCAATTTCTTATTTAACGAGGTTAGTTGGTGGTGGTGGTTATGATGATGATGATGATGATGATGATGATGATGATGATGACGACGACGACGATGCTGAACCTGGGACTAAGATTGCAATCTTAGTCCCAGGCTGAACTACTTGCCTCTGAGAAAAAATACATTAGATTGAAGTTCACTGGACCACATAGTTCACATTACGTCAATGCTAAGAATATCTAATTTCTGTTCAGTCATACACCCACAACGTGCTGAATTCATCTCAATTTGCAATGTTCGAAAAGCTGTAAGATCCAGCACACCACAAAGCATAAAACCTGTTAAAAGTTTACGCCCCCTTTTCTCTTACCCCACTGCACTAAATTACACATTAAGTCACATGGACGCGATAATCGATTACCAAAAATGATCCATTTCAATAACAGCTGAAGACCAAAGCGCTCTACCTCATCATTCAGTTTATTTAGCGTTTGAATTTCGCCATACACCGACTCTGGAGGAGTTTCTCGTGCGTAATGCAGGCCGGATGTTGCCATCTTCACACCAACAACCAAAGACATCTTTGCCAACAACCATAGAAAATCATATGATCTCCATTCTCCATAGATCGTAAATTACTTTATCATATCTATGGTTGATTATATCTGTGGTGTATTAATATGTCTATTAAGTCCGTGCACCAGGACTAGTCTACTAGACTTATTAAATCTCTATTAAAAGGTCAGAAAAATTATGACAAGCGTGTAACTTTCAGAAGTTGTTCAGAAAGGTATATACTTTGTAAGGAACCGAAGGATACACAAATTTTCGATCGCTTACTGTGTTTTTTGGCAATTTTATTGTTGCTGTCCTGTCCGGCCTGTTGTGCCGATAAAAAATAGCGCAGGAACAATTTTACACACGACACTCGAAATAAGGTTATCCTTATAGCTTTACCTGGGACTAATATGGAAGTCCCAGGCTTTACACATAAACCAAATAGAGTCAATAATTTAATATCTGTGCATAAACATCCTTAGGTGTAACCATAGACATCTTATATTTACTAACAGTAGATACTATGGCTGTAACTCAATTTTTCCCAAAGTGGTAGCCATTATTAAATCATTTTTAACTATTAACCGTATCTGTAACTATTATTTACCAGAATATAGTGGTCTGTAGTTTAACAGACCACTATATTCTGGTAAATAATAGTTACAGATACGGTTACATGACTCCTGCCTTAACAGATGCTCTGCCTGCTCTGGAAACTGGATTCGAATCTTCTTTGGATACTCTTTGGAAACCCCTCTGATTTGACGCAGCACTCGTCAATAGTGCCCTGGGCTTGTTCTTCAAGTGGCGCTTTAGAAGTTAGGAGATTTACAATTTCGATTAAGAAGAAACGTCCACTTGCGTTCACCCTACTGACTACCAAAGATTGGGAGAGAAAGTAGAACAAAGTGTGCTACCAAAGGAATATCTTAAGTAAATTAGCAGTAACAGAAGAGTAAGAAAGTGTAGAGTCAGTTATTCAAAATACATTTGCGGTGTCAATAAATTACGATATCGGGTAAGTTTCTGTGATCAATGCTTTTAAGAATGTTTGAGAAAAAGTTGTCACGAAGTGTGTTTTGCCAGATGAACTTCTGCAGATATATTGCAAAAAAATTTGTGATTTGACCTGTGCCGTCTTTTCAATTAATCTGCACCAGCAGTATTGCTGTTGCTACACGTGGCCATGGGAGGAACCACTTACTACATATTTATTTACTTATTTGTCATAGTGTCCGGTAGCATGCAACGTGTTACTTTCTCTTGAAATCTAGGGTAACCATGCTGCTTATAAGTAGGGTGACTGCAGGTGGTTGTGTCTCAAAATTTACCTAGTCAAAAAATCTCTTGGAATATATCTTATAGTCAGAATGTGAACCCGCAAACCTAATATACTATGTCGTGGTTTGCTCGTCGAAGCCAAGTGTTGTTTCACTTCTTTGCATTTATAAATTATAGTCATCTTAGTTGCAGTGGATAATGACGATACTGAATTTCTGCTGTTGGTAAATTTAAGGAAATACTTTCTCATGGAGCAGATATTTGATCCGTTGTCCGAAGATTCGTCAGATGATGACCTAACTAATGGCACATCAAGCCATTTGGATTCCAGAAATGACATCTCTGCACGACAAACGGTTGACAACAAAGCACTGGAAACCAATTCCAAAAAGTATACAGACAGAGTTTCTGAACTGGAGAAGCGACGGCTTGAGTTTTCTGATAAGTTCTCAAGATATGCAGGCAAATCACACAGAGCCAGAACTAAGAAACAAAGTACAGATAAGTTAAATGTCACAGAAGAACGTGGAAATGTTACTGCATCACAGTCATCAAATCTCAAGGACCCAAATCAGAAGCTGTGTTCGTCTGAAGAGTGCGCAGATACACAAAGCTCAACTGACAATAATGCTTGGCTAGAACTGAAACCGTTCCTAACAGTCAACGACCATTTAGTTAACCACTGTAGTGATGGAAAAGCTAAAACTGGACTTGAGAAGCGTATTGAAGAAGCTATTTCAAAGAAGGATTTACAAACAGCGGTAACTTTAAGTGATAAACTCGCAGAAAGAGACTTTGGCAAGAAAATTGTCGCAGCGATAGATGCTAAAGTGCATACAAAGAAGAGGAAGTTAGAAGAGGACCAGAAGGCAGCCCACCACAAGAATAAGTTGCCCTGGGGATTTGAACATAAACAGAGATGGGAAACAAAAGGAAACATGTAGACAGATATTAAAAGTTTCTTGTAAATGAGATTTCAAATGTATCAGCCAGTTCATTGTTAGGCTTTTGTTGGGTTCAATAAAATGAATCATTGTCTAAGTACTGACACATGCCAACGTAAATTCATGTTTAGGGGTCGTCTCTGATGGTCGTCCACAAAAGTTACCTACTTTGAATCCCTCTCTCCCTTTGTCCGCATTTGGCGTTATCTTCCCCACCTTGCAAACGTCCACAGTCCAGCAGAGTGCCAAGGTCTAGAATAGGTTACCCTGTTCATGTTGCAGGGCTAACTGTGCTATGGTGCTAGGTACTTTGATACTGTCTTCTACAACAAATGAACCATAAATGGATCCAACACAGTACAGACTCTGCTGTGTGTGAATGGTTGGTTTTTAGAAAGAGGTTGTGCAGAAATAATTGCACGAAATATATACGGACATCTGCATTGGACATCCCCCTCCCCATCTGCATTTGTGTGACCCTACCCTTTTTGCATAAGTCTTTAATGGATGAGACCCCTTAATCAGATGATCAGATACTTTATGCTGTATGATGTAATGTGTAACTGGCAATTTTGATGTGTTGACAAGGCAGAAGGCAGTTGGATTCATTTGAATTCTCTGTAACGGGGAAGTCTGGATGAATGATATGACAAAATGGATAGAATGACTTGACAAAATGGAAAGGTGGCTGTGCAGTTAGCTGTTAGCAGTTAGTGCTAACAAACTCTAATAAGTGCACTTCAACGTATACCTTAAACAAACTGTTGCACGTGAAATTCTGACCTTTATTCAGATTTTCTAAAAACTTAGTTTAACAATAAACACTGCAGTTTATGTTTAATGAGTAACTGGGATATTTCATCACGGTGTATAATTTTCTAGTACCCAAGCCCGATGGAACTCGGTGAACATGTGCAAATGTAAACGTAACAAAACAGTAAATTTAGACGCAACTAACACTAAACTGGTTATTCTTCAAAACATTGTTCATACAAACCATAAACAGATCGTGCAAAATCTTTTACATTAAAAATGCATTTTCAGTTGGCACATTGCAAATACAACTTCCGTAAGGTGGAATAAACATGTTATAACAAATGTCAGTCAAATCTAGTCTAGTCTTTAAAATACTAGGACGTCTCTTAGATTGTCACTTAATTTAATTATGGATTTTTTTTAATCAAAGATAAAGCGTTAGTTGGAACTAAAATGCCAGCATGTCTAAAAGGAAATTTCCTGTTGTGCAATATCTAAATGGTAACGCACAAAATCCAGATATTTCCAGAGTACAAAAAGGATATTTCTAATTTACAAATTTGACTAGTTTTAATGCATAGATTTTTGTGGTTCTCTTAATCATACTTTGCCAGTAAAATTTTTTGCCAACTTAAAATCATTGCCCACTTAAAATCATTGCCAATGGTGGTGTAAAATTCAAATTTCCATTTCACAATATTTTCTAAATATTTAAATGCCGGTTTTGAAACTTAAAACATACATATTGTTTCTGTCTCATTAGTCGATGATATATAACATGATGCCTAAAATCATAAAAATATCCTTACGTATATATAACATTATCTATGATCCTGAAAGCATATCCTATGGGCGAAATTTTAAAAGTTTTAAAGTTGACCGAAACGTTTTCAGTGCAGTTATTACTACTTCAAAATATTAAGAAATTGCCCATCACTACCAATTATTACCAGTCCTTGCCACACAAATTTAAATCTTTTGGCAGTGTGTGAAATGCCAATGATATAGTTAATAAATCTTATATTGCCAGCACAATTTGCTCTCCGTGCTGGCAGTTAAAATACATACAACAGAAGATTAACTTCATTAAATATATACCAAATAAGAACACATCCCATATATTTATATGGTATATTTATTATCAATATTATAATGTATGTAATAAATATATACTTTTATATACTACACATTAATTTACAAGATTAACAGGGCTACCAAATATATATCAGCAGATTATAGGAATTGTTTTTAATTAAATACACACCAACATTTGAGATTTCTTAAAAGTGGTGGTGCTCCAAAACTGCAAACCCATGACAGGGTAGCTGCAAGACGGGCCTGCTCAACACCTGATAAAATTTCAGGACCACTCAAATAATAGGTGAGAAGCAGAATGTCTCAGCACTGCTTGATTTTATCCTGATCTCAGATGACATTGCAAACTTTGATTACTAGGAGAAAAAATCAGGAGCAAAGGTGCAGATCTGTTAAGTAAATTGCAACTGAGAATCAGCATTGTGCTGAGTCAGCGGAAATTATGGCTTTTGCAGCCAAAAGTCTACTGTAAAGTTTATTTGAGCTGCATCTGAGAACAAGTAGCATCAACAATACAATCTGTTTAGAATAACTGTTACAGAATAATGCATATACAGTTATACACTGCATGTATGCCATTTGATGCCTCAACTGCATACCTTTTTCTCTTGCGTACTTATTTCCCTGTGATATCCCTCTAAATGTTCACAGTTAAAAAATTTCAGACCTTCGCATAATGCTTACTTCGAGAATAGTTATTGTTTTCACGTGTTTATTTTATTACACTTAAGTTAGTTTGTAAATATAGGTGCTATACAATGCAAAAGTGAAAAAAGGAAAATTTCTATTTTTACACCTTCACTTCCGTACAGTTTACCCAGATTAAGCTTTACTAAATGCTCCTCAACATGGCTAATTAACTGCTATAAACCTCTATGGTAAATGATCACAAGTTAGTTGTACAACATGGTTGCACGGTTAGGCAACAGAGACTGGCTGCACCACCTTGTAACACCATTAGCTTCTATACAACCAGAGGCACATCAAGTAAATGAAGTAAGGGGGAGGCAAAGATGCTGGAGTCTGGGAATTAATCAAATCATTAAGCAAATAGTCAAGGTTGGGGATGGTGATGGCACATGTCTAAAGAGCCCCCACCTCAAATCTTCCACAGGACTGGCAACCACAGATTGCAGCACACAAAAACTGGATAATAACAATACCAATAACAAGAAAAAACTTTAAAAATACATGCATAAACAAGTTTTCTGCTAATCTGACATCTGAATTCCGTTTGTGTAACACCAGAACTCCGAAATCATTGCTTTTCTATGCTCTACACATCTAGTACAATCGTATAACTACAACAGTAACAAAAAAAACACACAAATTCCATCACATAATTTTCACATTACGTACTGGTACCTGCTACACTTGGAAGAAAATAATTTGTACACAACCATAACATATATAAAAATATTTCCATCAGCTACATAGAAACATATAATATGCATAAAATTATATGTATAATTTAATTTATATATGTATACAACATGTCATCACTACGTTATTTACTAAACTATTTGCATTATCATGTTTTACAAGATATTACTTCTTTAAACTACACAGGAACCTCATAATAATGCAACGCTTGGAAGCCATATCAAAACCACATTATAATGAAACTACACTGTAATGAGGTCATGTTCAAAGGCTGAATTAAATTTGTGATCCTTTCTCTTAAAGGTACACGTATTCACATTATAACATAGGCACCTTACAAATACATATCCGGTGTCCTTATGTTTTAACATTAAATTAAATCCAAAAATAAATTACTATTATTATAGCAGTTTAAACTAACATTTCTAACAATTCAGTAAGGAAAATCGCATTGCAGTTGTCTTGAATCTTTAGACAAAAGAGAGAAGCCAAGGAAAACGCTAGGCATCTCGATGTCTGTGATTGTAAATTGTCACTTCATGCTATGTCTGACACAGTGTTAAGTCTTACTTTATTTTCCAAAGAACAATCGCTGAAAGTGTCTACCAGTAGCTGCATTTCAGTGTTACAACCTCTTAAAGACAAAGAAATGTCATGAACATGAAAATGCCACCTTTTTCAGCAAGATACTTATTTTGTGATCCCTGAGAAAGAAATTATATGACATTATTTACTACGTTATTTACTAAACTATTTGCATTATCATGTTTTACAAGATATTACTTCTTTAAACTACACAGGAACCTCATAATAATGCTATGCTTGGAGAAGAGAAAAGCTCTCTACAGAGTTTTAGTGTTCTCCAAATGATGCATGCAAAGGCTGTTGCAATAATTTTCACATTACGTACTGGTATCTATATAGCGCCTTTGCACAGTTCTTGTAAGGCGCTACATAAATGGCCTTATACAAACATACATACATATAGTACTAGGGATCAACCGGGTAGACATTTTCCACCGAGTACCGAATCAGAGTATTTGGATGTACTATTTGCTGGATCTGGAAACGAACCGGGTACCATTTGTTCCATATGCAAAGCTTTACATTCTCATGTAATAAAAAAATATCTAAATAAATTTGTGTACTTGTAATAAGTGACTGATACATTCTGAATATTAGTCATTTCTGTGCAGTTGTGAAGTTTTCTAAAATTGCATTAAATTCAATAAATTGACATAATTTCAAGAAAATGGAATTGAATTCAACGGATGTGTAATTGTTTTAAGGCTGAACATTTATAATTTTATATACGTAAGTTTACAGAATAAGTTTTTAAAGAAAAAAATTATGGCAACTATTTGCGTCTACAGTATTTGCCGAGGCGAATAGCTCCGGAAACGGGATTTCCGGCCGAGGCAAATGTCCGAGGCGATTTCCGGTTGACCCCTATATAGTACATACATACATCATACATACAATGTACAGGCACTGAAAACACCTTGGCAATCCAAAACGATAAGATGCTGAAATTGTCACATTCTAACTGAATTATTTTATTTTTGTACTAGATGTTTCGACACGTTATATGCTATGTGCAACAGTTCACCATGGATTTCAACAACTGCATAATAAGGGAAAATTATTATTTCTTTCAGCATTATGTATGAATGCTATAAAGATTTTCGTTACTAAATACCACACTACAAATTAAACTTTAAGCTAAGCAATAACACTTTAGAGACCAACCAAAAGTTATGTTCCAGTTTTAGCCATAAGAAAACTAGAGTCAAAAGCAAAATCGTAACCAAACGTCCAGTAATTGCTTTGATTTCACAAGGCAACTGACGTCCAAACCTTTGACTAATACAAGTTCATAGTCTAGCAATATCACTGGTAATAGAAGTTTCAGGTATGACTGAAACTATAGTGCTATTTGGCAACTAAATTTTTTGGCTGGTAGATGAATTAGAACACAGTCAAAGCTGAAGCTTTGCCACAAAATTTGATCTCATATGATCTCTTATAACTGAAACTGAATGTTGATAACTGTAAACAAATTTTCATGACTAGAACCGGCAGAACCGTCACACAGAAGAGCAACATACACAGACTCAGAAAGTATTGTCCGTATTAGTCCGATTGTCTAAACATCTCTGCAGTGTGAAACAGATCTTTGAAGCAGATCTTTCAACAGCAAAGTCTAGGTCGTGAAACAGATCATTCACCAGCAGAGCCTCCACTGAAGTCAAATACCTCGGATATAATTCCACGGCCAAAATCCTGATAACCAGCAGAAGCCAGGAATTCATCTAAGGCAAAAGACTGGTTTAAAAACATGGTTTCCAGATGACAGTAAAACAGAAAGAAGCGCTCGCACTTCACCTGATAAAATTATTACTTCAGATCTTTTTCTGAATGCTAAATATCCACAATGAAACACATAGAAACAAAACACCAGAGAGCTACACATGTAGAGAAAATGTTCAATTACGTCTGCCAAGGCAATTTACAGATGCAGAATAGAAGAAAAGACGACAAATAAAATACCGTACGACAAGAGGCAAGTTGAACTATCAATTGTAATTCACGAAACACACAATCCATGAACTGCCAGTAACACGCACATGTCAACAGCATCAGATCATGTGACAAAACAAAACTTGTCAAGGTCAAATATGCAACAGGAAGACAAAAAATAGAGAGATAAAGTATATATGTACAGCAACACAATTCAAAGTCATAGAAAGAAAGAAAGAAACGGGCCACAGACAGTTGGACAGTCAAGAACAGGACACAACAATCAGATTCAAGTCTATAAATTTGCTACTCACGAACTAAAGAAATCAAATTCGGTACAGACACTGCAAGTATGGTGAAAACCCAAGCAGACATTTAAAAGTCATTCTAAGCCAACATCAAAAAAACTTAAGGGGCAAAGGAACAAAAACTTATCTTAACAGAAAGTTTAGACCAAAACTGTATTTAACTGAGAAGCAACTAATAATAGAAAAATCGATCACAGACAACAGAAAACGAAATTACTTCTGACACATGAATTAAAGTATAAAATGACAATCTTAGATCTTAAACGCACATTTCCCATAAAGAGATACATTGTAGTCATAAAACCCAGTCATAGACTGAAGGTAACAACTATGAGCTGAAAACTAAACAAATATTTTTGGCTGTGGAAATACAAATCAACTTCAGCATACAGTTTCTCAAACGAAACAGTTTTGACCTTCGGTAAAAGAACCTGGGCTCAACAATTACCTGCTTGTACAGACACCCCAACATTGATTTAATAAAATAATTTAGATCACCAATGGCACATTTGTATGCAAACGATATCATTCTATAAGAATACTAAGCTCTTACAGCAACTACTGTTAAAAGTTTAGCAAAATATCTTAAATCTTTAAGGCATACCTGTGGCACCACACTGGAAATTGTAATGCATGTTTTTAAAACATACCTGTTTTTACTCTGCGATAGCACAGCTATCTCCTTCTCCCGATAACTTTTTCAACCTCTGTGTCCTTGATCTGAACATTCCTGCAGTCTGACCCACAAAACGAACATCGTTATAGGTCCGAGCAATTTTCCCCACAGAAAATCCAAAAAAAGTTCGCAGAAGAGCGGGCACTTGCTGATTCAGTTGATGAAACAGCAGCAGCAGCAGTAGGAGGTGGAACAAACAATACTGAATGATTTGTCTTTGCTAGATCACCTGATTACCCTTGTCCGAGGAGAAGGTGGGAGAGGAGGCAACTTTGTCCTTCCTCAGCTCGTTTATTGCTTCTAGGATTCGTCGTAAATGCCCTACTTTTGATATACCAAGCTCCTGAATAAAATACCAAACCTATTTATTATAAACTTTCTGAAAAATATAATTGAAGTTTAGCAGAAAATATTTACAAAATAGCTCATGATTATTCATTAGCAATAAGACAATTTAGTACTTTGTCACCATCAAACTTCAGCCAAACAACCAGATCCATTCTTTCCCCTAATCTCACTCATTCTCTCATCCGATCTTACTCAATCTTCTATCCAATCTCATCCATGCTTTCACCCAATCTCACTCAATATCTTGTCCAGTCTCACTCAATTTCTTGTTCAATCTCACTCAACCTTCCACCCAACATTATCCATGCTTTCACCTAATCTCACTCAATCTCTTGTCCAATCTCATTCTTTCTTTCTCCCAATCTCACTCAATCCCTCAACAAATTTCACACCATCTTTCACCCAGTCTCACTCACATTTTGCCCAATTTCACTCCATTCTTTCACATAATCTCATTCATATTTCCAATCCCCGTCTCCATTCTTTCAGGCAATATCACTCAATCTATACTATGCGTTGCAGAGTACCCGTGTATTTGCCTAACATCCAAAATTTCAATCACATCACTAATCAGACACAAGCAAGTACACCACGTCAGAATTCATGCAAATATCCAAGTAATGTTCCTCTGAGGGCAATGTTAACAGAGACAAGTAATTGATGGATGATCACTACATTTACATAACTTTACTAATCAGCAAGATGCCAGTAAAAACTAGGTCAGAAAGTAAACCTGCCTTCAAATCGGTGCGTACAAGGGTTACAAGTTCTCGACCTTGAATGTCATGAGCAGAAAAGACACCACGATATTCATCCAAATCGAGAGAGTGCAGCCACTGAGACACATCCTCAACTGACCACTGGCACACTAGACACAAACATCAAATCCATGATGTACACTGCATCATGTACAGATGTACTGGTATGTACAAAGACAGCTAAAATAAACATGTTTGTTTACAAGCCCCAACAAAAAACCCTCAGAAGAGCGGTCCCGGTTACGAATGATCTTTCCACTGAGATGTAATCGTAACCATGGCAGTCTAATTGATTGACAGGACACCTGTATGAACCTCACGACTTGTGTTTGTACTCATTTAATGACCAAAAGGACAGAAGTTTCAGCTGGTACCGGATGGCATGGTATTGGGGAGGGGATAGATGAATGGTAACACTCTGGCCTGAAGAGCATTAGATCTTGAAAAGTCGTGGTTCGATACCCGTAACCTCCCTATAGGTCGGCTCAGCCTTCCATTCCCCAGGGGGCAGCAGTAAAATGAGTGGGTGCCTTACAGGCTGCCAAGATGTATGCTAATTAAGATCTTGATAATTGTACCATCATGTTTCAATTGTTTCATTGGAACTTACTGCAGTATGTCAGTAAGCTTTGTCAATAAACACAAAGATTATTATTATTCCACAGACTGTCACTATTCGAATAAGAACTGCGTGTCCCATTTCTAGACATCAAAGTTCTTGCCACTGTCATATCCACAGCACAAAGCTACAAGCGCCCATTAAATGCCAGGTATCTTGATGCATTACAACAGCAGACAATCGAAAATGCTTTCGCACTTTTACATACAGGCGAAAGTGGTTCTATGTCATAAGTATCGCTGTGCTTACCATTTAGATGTCGCGTTTCCTTTGATTTCTCTTTTCCTGGTTTAGTGAATCTCCACCGGAATGTATTCTTGCCTTTCGTTCTCATTTGGCGCAAAGTGGAAGCCTAAAATCCGCCAGACACATTCAAAATGAACAGTCAGCTTCTATGCAATTATTTTCATCTCTTGATTACTTTCTAGTTTTCGACTTAACTTAGCCAGGCTTTTGGCAAGCTCATCTTTTTACTCTTATGACGTAGACACCGTGCAGTATGACACTGCCACAGAATTTATTATGTAGCACTGTGCTATACTAATTAGCAATGTATAGCCAGTGGCGTCTACCAATGTGGGTTGGGAGAGCGATCTCCATGGTTGTCAGAAATGGCGGGGGTTGAACGTTCTGGACATAAACTGGGGTTGTTGTTGACCATGCATGATGCTGATGCATATAATAAATTAATTTACAGTTCTGAGTGACTTCTGAGCCTCTTATATATAAGTCAGCCAGAGTGTGGGGTTTGTTCTCCCATTCCAGGTGGGGAGGGGTTAGACACCACTGTGTGTAGCATAAAGCAGGAAAGCACAGCAGCAGCAGATAACAATCATAAATGAATCAGTTATTGAAACAGATAATTGATTCATTACACACAGATAGCTGGGAAGTAGAAATGCATTAAATCCCAAAAGTTTTGAATGCTGCCATGAATTTTTGTTTCATAGGCAACCAGATGTACAGGACATAATAATAAAATACAACTGTATTTGATACAATACAATACAATACAACTGTATTTGATACTGCCCTCCTTCCAAAGCTCAGAAGTGCACAAACAACCATACGACAGAACATCAATGGCTGAGCAATTGTGCATGAAGGACTTGATCAAGGTCTTTACACAATGACCACTTGAATGGAGGCCAGTGGTGTAGTGGGGCGGGAACGCGGGGGAACGCCGTTCCCGCACTTTTTTCCAGGGAGGGAACGCGATCCCTCACTATTTTGCAGCATTTCTGCAGAAATAAAATGAACAAAGAAGACTTCAAGACTCACAGTTTCAACTGCTTACTTACTGGCAGTCTGACTGTAGCTACTGACTCACTGACTTTAGCATTAAGCCTGTACTATCTGTACAGGTATGGAAACTGTTTGAATACTTGAATACAATATGTTACAAATAACAAATTCCTATGTATAAATTTACATAATTACATTTATTAATTTTCTTGTTATTTTTTTACATTCAACAGTTTCAAAAATAGCAGCGCTCACACTATGCAAAATTCTTGCAAGATTGCACTTTTTGCTACAGTTGCTACTTCAATTTCCAGGCGTTCCCCCACTTCATTTTTTAGGACTACACCACTGATGGAGGCTCAAACCCATACTCCACTCAGCGCCTCTGAGTAGTTCCCTTGAAGGGGCGCTATACAAATCCTTGAAAGAATGAATTACAGGCCACTCGGGCCCATCGTACCCTACACACACTATCTAAACCAAAGGCTTGTTATAACACGCTTCACTATAACAAATTCTCATACATGTATAACAAGGTTAGGGTCATACATCCCAAAGTAATTCACCTACAGAAAATAAGCTTGGTATAACATGATCTCATTTCAGGTTGGTTCTTGATATGGCTTCCAAACACAGCATTTCTGGTGTACCTGGAATGGCCTTCCTTTCTCCAGATGTGCATCTAGGCCAGGCTGCGTGGACCCTTGATCAGCATTTAAAACCTATTCTCTATCATCAAGGCTATGCATGGACCGCTTCTGGGTAGATATCTTTAAAGGCACTACATAAAATATTGACTGAATGAATACATGCACGAATGAACAAAAAACAAGAACTAGGTCAAGGTTGCTGTTAATGCTCGGTGCTGCTCTTATTCTTAGTAGAACAGTGAAATCAAGCAAACTGAAAGCCAACCTCTTCCTTGATGGTCTGAAAATGAGGCAGGCCACCAATCTCGTAAACCTTCTCCATGACAACCTCCATCAGAGAAAGTGCCGCTTGAATATCATTGACGACATCACTTCTCAGCTGCTGAAATAATTACAATGTATGCTTAAACAAAATCACATCATGATCGGAGACGAACAGCAACAGCAGAGAATTATGCAACAAATATCTTGAAATTCCATCAGAAAAATGTTCTATCTAGCTAGGTTTTTTGTTTAGCCAACATGCCTTTAGGTTATAAACCTCTTTAACACTTTAATGACAAGCGTGTACTAAACTGTATGGAAAACTAATCCCTCTCATCGTTAAAGCGTTAACAATAAGAAAAATAAAAAATAAATAAATAACAATCATAGTAATACCTATCATGGAGTCAGACTTCTTCGTCTTTGGCTCAATGACCTGAATAAACTACAAAGATTGCATTAAGAAGTGGTGCAGGTGGCAACCATTGAGAACAACTGATGAACTCCATTCTTGCCAACGGTCATCAATGTGGATCTACCGGTAAATTACTGTCACATCACACTATTTCATAAATGCAGTATCGGAACATTTATTCACAAGAACTGAGGGTTGCTTACCAGGAAACAGGCCTTGTCCGACATCAATAGTTTTGTTTCATTGTACAACGTTCTAACACTGCTGACCAAATCAGAAACCTGAGTTCGCTTTGCTGGCTAGACATAACCAAAAAGAAAATACCACCATTACTTTTGTCTCTTACTCTACTTGACACACCTGGGCTAAAACTATTACATCTACTACATATCAGACATAACTTCACACCTGGTTCATTTGTACCAGACACAAGCTAGAATAAAGGAAGAAGGCTCGAGTGTTGGGTTCAGATACAAACAGGCCAAAAAACAAATAACATCTGGACAGTCTGACCACAGGAAGCATGCGACTGACACCAACTGGCAGTAAGCCCATGAATTTGAGAAAGCAAGGAAGGAAGACATAACCACAAGATGAAATGAATACAAACATGCAAAACAGAATACGAGAGCGATAGTTTGTATGGTTCTTCTGGAAAGACAATCCAGCGCAAAGTTTCATAATTGTTATTCAGACGCTGATGTTAAGCACCCACCTTACTGAGTTCCTCTTGTAGATTTAGGCGGTCAAGAAATCCAGAAGCCTGATTCGCTAGATAAAGCAGATCCTGTTCGACATCATCCTGACAGATGGAAGCCACTTTCACACTAGAATAGCAAAGATGTTCAGCTGTAGTCTTTAGTTTGCATTCAGTTAAATACTTAGAAACTGGTTCATGCAATGTAAAAATTGTTTTCACCTTCCACTAATGCCATTTCCCTGACCTCCTAGTGTCTCATTCCTTTCATTGGGTTTCTTCCCATTTTCATTTCTATCTCTTCCCCATGGCTTATATCACTTAAAGAAGTGCATTCTCTTGAGTTAACCTCCAGAGAACTCATAGGTATAAAATATTAGCAACTTCGGTTTTCTTATCGTGGGCACAGGAGTGGGTGGCCAATGGACACTGTATAGTCAGTGTACTCATTTTAAAACCACTCTTTTCAGTCGTGCTTGGGCCAGGAGTGCCTCTGAGTAGGTATCTTGAAGGGGCACTATATCAAGTTTAGATTGACTGATTGATTGATCTATAGCTGAGATCATATTAAATTTTTCACCATCTGCAGCACAAAACATTGTGTAATTATGAACACATAAAAAGACGATGACGATCAAAACATTTCAGTTAACCTTTTAATGAGAGCCTCTGTGGCGCTGATAAAGGACTGTAAAATCAGAGACTCCTCATCACTGAGGATGTGTTGCTTGGGGCTGATCGGCCGTTCTGTCACCTTCTGCTTTTCAGTCCACGTTTTTAATGCTTCTTCAAAAACCTAAAAATAGAGATAGCAGCATAAAACATTTATAATCATTTCTTCAACAGTAATAACATTTTCTTTTTGACCAGATACATTTTAGAAGAGGTATAAGGGCTACAGGGCAGAGTTTGCCATGCAAAGTTTGCACACAGCATACAACGCTCTCACTGAAAAGTTAAATTCATTACAAAACACAACAATTTTTGAAAGTTCTCTTCTACCTGTGCCCCATTAATGAAATCAGGTACAACAGCACATTTGTCATTGTAATTGTACTTGCAAATTTATATAGCGCCACTTCAAGAGATTCATCAGAGGCACTCTCAGCCCAACACAATGAAACCCTGATCGAACAAAATGCTACATTGTACATCTGAAATAAGACGAAATGGCCAAAGAGGTAGCTTGCCACCTGAGACTAGGAAACTTAAGTTGTTCAGGTTATACATCATAGGCATTGACTGCTTCTTGGGTTGCTCATCTTCCCACATCTCAGAATTTGTATAGTAGAAACCTAAACTTAAAGCACAATATGAAAATGTTCCACTGACTTAACCCTTTAACGACAAGAGGGATTAGTTTTCCATACACTTTAGTACATGCTCGTCGTTAAAGTGTAAAAGAAAACCTTTTCAATATATGTTGCTGACATTTGATTGTAATAATAATAATAATTATTATTATTATTATATTCTTTATTATTTCAAACCGACAGACGCAGTAAGATTACATTGAAACACGAAAGTACAATCAATATCTTAATTAAACACACGGTTTGGCAGCCATGCAAGGCGCCGCCCTAGAAGGGGGTTACGGGAGTCGATCCGTGTACCTTCTGCTCTCCTGGCCATGAGTGTTACCACTACTCTATTCCCCCCGTAGTGTACCAAAGATCATCACTGATTGATTTACAATTGACTAATAAATAGCCAGATAAAACTGACTAATAAGCAAAGTGCAAAACTAACATATGAAGTAGACATACAGAACGGATACAAAGGCGCACAGGGTAACATAAATCAATTGCCGAAGCTCCTCATTATTTCTGTGGCACAATAATTATGCCCTCATTTTTAAACGAGTTCCGCAAAAGGGTTCAACTCGGTGGCATAGAGAATCTTCATGTCACCAGTGCTTTTTTTCTAGAGAAAAAGGTTCCGGAATGGAACAATAGGTTCCGAAACGGAACAATTATGGACAGGCTAAAATCCCGAGACTAACGGGTTTGGGAGGGGTCTCAATAAACGCTGAAAACAGTTCAAAACACTGAAATAACTAAATTATTGTTTTTATTATTACAATAAATAAATTATTTTTAGTAGCTGAAAAAGGTGCCGGAACGCCGATCCAGCTGAAAAAAAAAACACTGCATGTCACACAAATGCTGCTTGGCTAAAGAACACATTTCTGGCTAGATTCTAAAATCCAGATATCTGATAGGCAACATTTCATTCTCACTACTGATGATGATGATTGCTTTTATTAACGAACCTAACCTTGTCTCTTGTCAGCATCTGAGCTCTATTCTTGTGCGTTATGTAGATGAAACCAGGAGGCTGGATCCACGCCTCACCATCCACCTGAACTGGAACTCCTTCATTCCCGATGATTGAGATTTTCACAGTTCGACACTGAAAACAAAAATCCTACCAGTCAAAACATCCTCTGAGCAACTCTTAATCAATCAATCAATCAAACAATCAATCAAGTTGTTTATTAAAACACAACACGATAGGATATTAACATACGTACAGAACAAAATATAATACATGGAGTGTTTTAATGGGATGCCCCTAAGGGATCACGCTTGCAACATGCTAAAGAAACAGTGAAGCAATTCTAACCATAACACATCCAAACGTTACCGCTTCAGAGGTACAACATAATCAGCGCCCTGATCTTGGGACATTAGCCTGACTACGACTTGCCTTTGGCATGCCATTGGTTGATTATGACTTGGTTTTGGCATGCCATAGGTTGATGCCTTGTGCATTAGACTCCAGCATGATAGCAGATACTAATTACAACTATAATTAAGAAAGGTGCAAGAACATTAATCTTTCACAATGAAACATCAATAAGCATGAAACCAGATTCTGTGTTCTGTATGGATCCAGTGAAATTAACGACTCATGCACACATTCCCAGGGCTAAAACTGCCTTGGCCCAGCACTGGGCGTTTGCTATAGTGGGTCCCATGATCTAAAATGACCTTCCCCCTCTGCTCAGGGCCAAACTAATGACTGGCTTTTCCTCATCAGTCTCACGTTCTCTAAAGTCATTTTTGTTTCCCCGGGGCTTCTGTGCTGAGAGCGCCTCTGAATAGTTATTCTGAGAGAGTCACTTTATAAATTTCTAGATTCATTACAATACATTGGTCAGTGTATAGAAACGTGCAATGCTCATAGAGGTCATTTTGGTAGCATACTGCGGGTCCACACTTGCTGTGTGTACTCCCTGTAAGTTGTTCTGGCATATTTGCTAGCACGTCAGACTCAGATTAAACGAATGCATGCATATTAAAGTCCTAAAAATAAATAAATAAATACAAGTGCCAATACAGCTTATTACACACTGATTTCTTGGTATGGTATCCAAGCTAAAACATACTTAGTCATACATATATATAATAAACTTCAGTATACTAAACAGTACTTGACATGATAACGACAGTGTCCCAATAACCTGAGCAATTCGATGCCGCTGAATGTTGAGAACCCGAGATATTCCGAGCTGAATGCTACCAAACACAGCCACAACTTCAAGGATGTTGTCGTCAAAAGAAGGCGAAATAAAATGCTGCAAAAAATCAACTACTGGCTATAAAGGTAAACTGACAATCAAGAAACTATTGCCTAATGTAGCAGACTGGTATTACAGGTAAATAAAGTAATTAAAAGTAATTAATTAAGCTCCTTAAAATAATGTCTGTAAGGGAAGACACTAGAGTGGCTAAAACTTCACGCAGTCAGTGAGGCCTTTTAAGAATATTAGGCAAAAAGAGTCTGACACGACGCAACAGTAACTCTGCTCAGTAACTAAACAATGTATATACTGTGTCCCGATGAAAAGTAGACCCCAAGAAAAAGTGTCCTAATTCGGTCAAATCGTTTAGCATGTGCCTGAAATTTTAAAAACAGCAAGAGTAGCTATATTGCCACTAAATCTTAACGCCGTTTGGAAATGTTGGTCAGTTTGTCAAGTTTATGAACGTTTGAGATGCAGTACTGAAAAGGGGAAATTTCCAACATACAAGAGCCATAAGGAAGTGAAGTTCAGCTACAGCTGGTGTTCAAAATGTCCTCCTTGTTCACGGACACAAGGCCCTAAGACGTGGATGCCACTGTTTGATGGCCCGGTCGATGATCACGTGGTCAAACAGCTGCCACTCTTCAATCAGGTGATCAACGTCACTAACGCGGGAACGATAAACGCGCTCCTCCAGTACACTCCAGATTTGATAGTCAACTGGTTTGAGGTCTGGACTGTTGGGCGGCCACAGCTGCGGGGATATGAAGTCGTGTGTCTCCCGGGATAGCAGAGCAATGGTCTTACGTGCTTGGTGCGCAGGGGCACTGTCTTGTTGAATGTGAAGTAGCCGCCCGATGAAAAGGAGACCCCTAAACGTTTGTCAAAAATTTGTATGTTGGAAATTTCCCCGTTTCAGTACTGTATCTCAAACGTTGATAAACTTGACAAACTCACCAACATTTCCAAATGGCGTTACAATTTGGTGGTAATATTGCTAATGTTGCTGTTTTTAAAATTTCAGGCAAATGCTAAACGTACCGAGATATGACACTTTTTCTTGGGGTCTAGTTTTCATCGGGACACAGTGTAGATACATAGTATTCTCTGTAGATAACAGTGTCTGCCATCACCAGATATTAACTTTCGTAGACACAGAGAGGTATTACTGACGAAGTTAACTGCTGAGCAGGTCATATTAACTAGTTTAGAAAACATGCCACGGGTCATCCCATGTACTCGTTTATTTAAGGTATTTCACATGATTTTGAGGCGTGACAGTCTAGTGGTAAGCATGCTACACTGTCAACCGAGAGGTTGGAGGTTCAAATCCACACCAACTCAGCTATAGTGAGTACACTGATCACACACTGTCAGTGGGAAGATGAGAAGGCAAGGGAGATGACCGGCCACCTGCCCTCATAAGCCGAGGCTACGAAAAATGAAGTCTTTAACACTTCATACAGGTATGAAGGTCTTAAGAGACTGCTCTTCTTCTTCTTCACCATGACTTCACAAGAAACGACCCTCACTTGATGCCCTAGGATGACAGTGTTACAGAAATTATCAGATTAGGGTCATTCAAGTTCTTAATTTATTGCATCACTGCAATAACTCACTCTGAAAATAACGTACTCACCTCATCTTCTTTAGTGCCACCCCAGAAGTTTGTGCCACCCATGTAACTGAAAGTACACAGCATAGCTTTCAGTTCGAACCCGAATTACTGTTCTGGATAAGGTCAGAAAATCCTTCAAACTTGCAACTAACTTCTTCAGTAACTTTCAACGGCAAATCAGTTAAGTGAGTAAAACATTTCCTCTTAGGTTTCTTACACTATAGTTCCTGTTTTAAGTTATTAGGCAGATTTCTATTGTCCTATTTCTCTGCCACATTAAGTTTCTATTGACTTGGCTTCATCATTGTTAAAAATGATTGTAAAACTGCTATTAAGGATTATTTAAAAAAAAGACAGGATTACACCTTAGTTGCGCATTACACGAAATTTATTCATCAGTGACCTTTGAATCATAAAAACTCAACTCTCTTACAGAGTCTTCTCCTCACTCTGCCACTGCTCATACTCAGGCAGTGCCAGTCCCAAGCCTGCAGAAAGGAGAAGGGCAACTCTAATCATCTTTGTTATGACACAGTGTCATAAAACAAAAATTATTATCCAACCAGCCAATTTCTCCTCACCAATACCAACAATAATTTTCTATCTCCTACTATTTCCTCTTCCACTTTTTCAAACTCTGCATAAATAAAATTCTAAATAATGCATTAGCAACAGCTCCTATCACTGTTTAAATAAGAAGACTGTGGGGCAGAGATGAAGAGAGCTGTATTGCCAAACATGATAGACCTGTAGATGAAGGACTAAGTAATCAGTAAACTGTTGCTTGGCCGAGTACCTTTTCTTAAATTATATTCTGGATCTGATTGCCATATCAAAAAATTAACTATTAATTAATCTGCAACTTCTGTTGCACCAATGTATAATGGCAATTGCACATTTATATAGCTCCACATTGAGAAACTCATCTGATACACAAAGCATCAACCTATGGCACACCAAAACCAAGTTGTAGTCAGGCCAATATCTAGATCAGTTCAATAAGACAAAGACAGTCTTTGGTGGGTGGGCAAGAACTTTGGAAAATGTAAGTCTTAAGCTGAGAATAAAGTGACATAAGCGAAGGAGCAGAACAGATAGTGTTCCAAAATCTAGGTCCAGCAACCAAAAATCTCGTTCACCAAGAAAAAATCCTGTCCTAGGTATGCCCAGAGAAAAATAATCAGATGACCTTGTTGAATAAATGCTAAGTCTGGGAATCACGACTGACTTACTTTAAACGCTGTGGTTGGCCAGTGCCAGAGATCAATGTTTTATAAACTATGAGCCCCAGGAGGTCAATACAAATATCTAAGCACGGTGGTTAAATGATACAAGAAGTGAGTTACATTCATGCCAAAGCTCTAAAGAGTTTAAGCCAAATAAGTTCATATTTAGACATGTTAATTACAGCCACAGCCAGAGTTCTGAAGTCTTTGAAGCTTTGGCATGTATGATTTTATAATACAAGAAGTGAGTTACAGTAATTGAGGTGACTGGAGATCAATGCATTTACCAGAGATATCCTTGAAGAAAGAGGTCAAAAACATCGCCTTAAGTGTACTGTATAAAGTCTCAAACTGTCCACACAATCGTCGAAGGACATTTATGGGTCTAACCTTGGAATGTTAAGAACGGCCACTCCTTGGAGGTTAGGCAGAGGTATCAGCTGACCATCGCACTCCAGGCGCACCCTCTGCTCGAGATTCTTGAACGTCCTCTGGTAGATTTCTCTGCCACCAAGCACTCCGTACCACATCATGTTCTTTGTTCTGCTTCGACACTTCTCTGGGTGTTCCTCGCGCTTGTTATGAAACTCCAGAGCAATTTTTGCATCAAGTCCAATGCCAAAGTAGTTATTCATGACACACTTCTCCTCATAGTCATCCCTAAAGAACAAGCAGTATTTTATGTTAAACACAAGTATATTAAACAAGTACTAAAAACAATCACACTAAAGAACAATCAGTACTAAAGAACACCATGGAACCAAGAACTACCCTCAATCATACTAAACAACCACAATCATTTTAAAGAATGACTACTATCACAATCATACTAGGGTACTATCCCCAACACTACCATACTGAAGAACTCAGCACCTTTTGTGAGGTACTTAAAACCAAAGTACTATCCCCACATTATCATACTGAAGAACTCAGCATCTTTTGTGAGGTAATTAAACACACCATATTAAGTGAATTGATACATACATACATCCAACTAACAAGACCTTACTAATAAACAACCAAACAAAATAAAACCAAACAACTACCGACAATCATTCTAAACCATAATAAACTAAACGATACTTTACGCAAGCCATGGCTATTACGAGCAAAGAAAAGAAAGTCTCACAGAAGGATTTCTTCGGATTCCGTGAACGGAGAGACAGCGGCACACACAGCATCTGCACTCGCCAGAAGCATCTTGCTAACAAAACCACCACCAGAGGCTGCTCCACTGCTGCCACCAGGATCTGTTCAATTAACACAACACTCCATCTACAATTTCAACTTAGTTTCTTCACATAAAGCAGACGACTCAGTCTCTCGATAGCTTGCTAAAAAGGCAAGTGGGAAAAGGATTTCTTACAGAACTTCATTAAAAATACATCCTTAAAACCTGTCTGTCTATCAGCAACACTTGACTGGTGACATTCGTTATATAATAAAACACTTGGGCTCTCATACTGGGCATGCCCCTGGGTAGTTTGTTCTGCAAGAAACACTGTATAAATTAACAATGCAATATGATTCAATAATCCACATTTAGAAGTCAGCAAACATGTTCATTTTTGCAACATGCTACTAACACTGCTTGCATCATTGTCATCATCTATCAGTGGCTAAATTCTACAGGACTAATAAAAGATAATGAGGCCACAATTAAAAACTGTTCACTTCCTGTTTTTCATGAAATCATGTCCTTCTTCATCATATATAACAATATAACAATTATATTAACAAATATAAATCTCAACAAAACTGGTTGCCTATTCATATCTGTTAGACAGGAGATACGCCTGTTGCCTATGAATACTTTGCTTATGTTTTACAAGTTTACTGAATTCCAGTTTATACTGTCGTGGCTGAGCTGGGAGTTCTTCTGAGTAGGTACCTTGAGGGGGCACTATATTAAGTTTTCAAAATGAATTAATGAAAATGAATGTTAAACATTGCTTTACAACAAGTTTTGATTAGATAATTTTTACTAGTATGCATGCACATTAGTCATGTACTAGATAAAGCATTACTTACTTACTCACAGATTGACTGACTGACTGACTTATTCAATGGGAAGGATCATGTTCTATGTCCCATACACAAAAACACTAACTCACTTGGTAATGACTGAAGTAGAGAAACATTGAGGAGTGGAAAGGACATCGATTCCTTTGTCGGTGACTTATCATTGTAAAGCGTTGTCAGACTTGGTGCCCGTTTAAACATGCTCAAACTGCTGATACGTCTCGAGCCAACCGTTTTTGACTCCGGCCGAGAAGCCCCTGGCAACGTCATTGAGGGCTCTCTCACCCCTGAAAGGAAATGAAACAACCTGCCATGCTGCATACCTTGGAACCTCAATGTAGCATGCATCACAGTAATACTAATTCTCACATAAGTGGACCATTATAGCAACAACACCGTGAAGCAAACTAAAACAACTATGCAACAAGTGGTTCAGTATTTTAAAATTTTTGCAGAGCATGTGAGGGTCACAGTTAAGGTCAATCACAGCCTAAACGTGCCCCACTGAGTCTGTCTAGAAGATGAATGTTGAACCTCTATTATCATTAATCCTTTAACGATAAAATGGATTAGTTTTCCATGCATTTTAGTACATGCTCGTCGTTAAAGAGTTAAATTTCAGTACTAATATTCACTATGAAGGATAACAAGGTAAGCAAATAAAATCAGCGGCAAGAACGTTGGTCTGATAAAAATATGTTGAGCTTTCTTAAAATACATCTTACCCGGTAAACAGCTTACACAGTTTATTATTATTATTATTAATTAGTAACTTCTATACAGCCGGTCTCTAATGCACAAAGTATTAACCAATGGTGCACCAAAGCCATAATCAGGTCAACATCCGGAAGATCAGTCCATTAAGACAGAGAGACAGCCCATGGTGGATAAGCAAGTTTGAAGCAGGTCAGTTGTAAGTTGAGCACAAACTGACACAAGCGAATGAACAAATCGAGCAGATACAGGGACAGCATTTCAAATTTCAAAGTCCAGCAACCGAAAAAGTTTAGGTGTCAACAGCATCTGTGCTTACATGTACTAAAAACTACATGCCTGGTCATACCTTGTCTCCTTGGAAGAGGTGACTGACTCCCCTCTGGAGTCCACGGTTCAGGCGTCAGCAGCCTTGGTGTAGAACAGCCACTGCTCTCAACATCTGAAGGACATAGAGGCTGGAAGTTTGGTACAGGTAATGATAACATCACCGGCTGACTGGAAACAATAGAACTGGTAATCGCCCCAACTTCACATTCATCAATGACCGACAGATTGCTTCCCACCAGCTCGGGACTCGACGTCGTAGATCGTGCAAATGACTCGCTGTCGACAGAACTAACCAGTATCTCTGGTTCCCTGCATTCCACCGCTTCCGTACTGGCTGTTTTCGTTCGAAGAGCTTCCACTTGCTCAAATTCTAATGTCTGTACATTCTGCTCATCCACAGCTTAAAGAATAAACGTCATAAGTTAATAATTTCAGACGCAGTTTACATTCAGGAACAAGATTGGTTAAGACTCGGTTTCATCTCTAGAACTAGACTCACAAGACATCGATCAAACTCAACAACCAGACTTACGAGACTCAGTCTTAACTCAGAAATCAGACTAATAATCCACTGCCAAAAATTTTAAAACTGATTTCAGTTTTTTTGTTTCAACAAAATGCTCTAAACAGCCCATATCTTGAGAAAAGTTAAATTACTGCTAAATTCAGAGACTGAAATATCTTAAATCAACACCTCTGGCTTAAGTGCATGCTGTAACTGTGGTAAAGTTGAAGATGAATAATGTAAATACACTTTCACACAGCTAATGCTCTTCTTATATTCTTAGATTAATATGCTGTTCATATATGCCTAGATTATATGCTGAACCCTCCTTTAGCATGCTGTTCTCATATGCCCAGATTAATATGCTGAAACCTCCTTTCAGCATACATCACTTTTATACAAATCCTCACATTGGCAAACACCTATTACAGTTAAAAAATTTGATCTGTTGCAATATGGTACTTGGCAATCAAAAACAGAGATAGAAGGAGAAGTTCTGCTAAATACCTCGTTCTGTGTGTTCTATAATCTGACGGACAGCTTTCTTTAGACTATTGGCACGAGACATCAGCTGCTCACGAGGCCGAAACGTACTCTACAAATTTGAAAACCAATCAACAAGAAAATTATATCTGATTCAGAAATATTTATAATCTAATAAAGTTCCTCATAATCTAATGACATTATATAAACCAGACTTCACTGAAAGCAATTTCCATAAAAACACAAAGATGTTGTTCAAGCCCTATATAAAAGGTGCTTAATGCAAAATGACATAAACTCAGCCAAGGCTAAGCAGAATTTGCCAAAACATGTTGGATTTGTACAACGGACATGAAAGAAAAGTAAATATGATCACAACAATCTGTCATTGTTCAAAAATTTTGATCAAAGGCCTAAAGAGTTAGGTAGCATAAGGGCATAATTATGATGAAGTTTGAAATTAAACAGTACATTTTAGTAAGACATTTATCTATTTGAAATTTACAACTGTGGATATCCAAACTCCAGGACGATGTTTCTAGTAACTAATTTTGATATAACAACAAGCAATCCTTACCTTACCAAAACGAAAAAAAAACAATGTTAGAAATAAGCATACAGGTTTACGATGTTTCGGTTTAGGATCTGTTTCAAATTGGACACGGTTCAATGCCTCTTGCATCACCGTAGTCTCCTCTCCACCGTTTGCCTTAGTTAATGCCCTCTGATTATCTTCGTCATCTTCAGTCCCTTCTTCTGATTTTTCTTCTGGACTGATCTGTAGAGAATAACACAATGCCAGAGTTCTTCATTAATTTTTTTCACTTTCAGCAGCCTCTGACACTAATAGGACCAATATAATAACAATAAATTATGCAGAAATAAAATGACAAAAAAACTAGTCAAATCATTAGGGCAATTGGAACATTGACACAACACAGCAAATACCAAAACAACGAGATGCAGTAAGGAGAACTGTAATCAGACTTAGTTACAATCTCATTGCTAGGTTTCGAGAAGAGCTCTAAAATTGTTCTAAAGGGGTTCCAATCCATATCAAATCAGACTTCGTTACAATCTCATTGTTAAATTTTAAGAACAGCTCGAACATTGTTCTAATGAGATACAAGTCCATCGAAAATCAGACATGGTTACAATCTCACTGTTAGGTTTGAAGAAAAGCTTCACATTGTCCTCATGAGATTCCAGTCCATATAAAATCAGACTAGGTTACAATCTCATTTTTAGATTTTAAGAAGAGCCTTAAATACTTTTCTAAAGATTTGAAAACGAGCTCTAAACTTGCCATCAGATCTGAAGTGGAGGAGGAGGCTTCCTTGTCAAGAGTGTTCAGCAGGGCACTGAGTTTCTCGTTCAGTACCATGCACTTGCAGGCTATGGAATCATCACCACTTTCTTCACTTATTCTCGCATTTGCTAGTTTATCCACCAATTCTTTCACAATGCCACAGAGAAACCTACAAAGCAAGTTAATTTAATTTTCAAAAGAGATATCACCAATGCTTGCTAATGCACAAATAGAAAAAATCTGTTAAACAAATATAAAAGAAAATCATAGATAAAAATTCAACCTGTCTCTACCTTATGCCTTAATAACATATTTTGGCCTTAATGCATCATGTGGCATAATATAGTTTGCAATACAGTGAGCCCGAGATGCAGTTGTATTAATTAAATGTCAAAATCATGGTTTTAGGAATACACTCATTTTCTGCTGATCTCGTAAGCGACAAGTGGTCCCTTTTCTTGGGCGAGGTCACATATATCAAAAGAACATGTTTATACACAAAAATGGCCTTCATTTTGGTTTTCTATAGGGCATAGCATGGGTGGCAATTACAGAGGTCATGTATCGCAAAAATTCTCAAAGGAAACGTAAACAAAACTCTAGATCCTACTTTCTCACTCACATGGCTGATGAAATAACGACGTTGTGACTTTCGGAATGTAGGATTCTCGATAAATGATTGGCAACCAAGTCGTTCAGAGCTATCGGATCAAACTTCAAATAAGAGAAAACAAGAAAAGACACGTTAGTATAAGTCCTCGTCAAGATTAAACAGAAGATATAAGTTTAATAAGTAAACAAGTTACAAAGTGTAAACATTAAAAGATTAAACAACCCTTTTACAGTAATTCACTGTAATGCAAAGCAAGTGTCTTTTTAGGAGCCTCTCTGAATGTTCACACAAGACTAACACCATGTGTTCAGCTGTAATGAAAATGTCCAGTTTGTTCGAAGGAATATACTCAGAGAACTGGAAGACTGCTGACAGCAAACATCTTGCACACATACTGACCAGTGGAAACCAACTGAGTGGAGGATAGCCTCATCCACAAGAACACCCTTTTCGATCTGTCCGATAGCTTCTGCGCCTTCGAGAAGTTTATAAAAGGTATTGCAGAAATGCTCAGATGTACACGCATGCACACACACACCACCTGGTAACAGTATTATCATAATCTTCAGAAGTCTTCCGAGTTCCTTATTGGAGATTAAATAAATTAAAATGTCTCAAGCAGATGTGTGTTAAAGGTTGATGCTTTGTGCATTAGACACCGGTTCAGCAGAAGTTACTAATTATTAGTAGTAGTAGTACCAACTAATTCAATAGCATAAAATCCAATTTGAGTCATCTGCAAACAATACTTACATGTGCGGAAAGTCGCTGCTGTTTGAGCAGAGAACTCTGATAGCAGTAGACACTCCACCTTCAACAGACAACTTTGCTTATTACTAATCCAACTATAAAATAAAAGATGAGAAAAAAGCAGCCAATGTTTTAAAATAATTCTTTAATGTATAAATCATAAATACACCTTCAAGTGATATAAAGTAATCACTTGTCAGCACACTGTCACAGTCTCTAAGGTATCTAAAATAACAGCCACAAAGACTGTTGACCAATCGGCTACCATTGAATTGGTTAGAGCACTTGCCCTGTAATGCGAAGAGTACAGATTTGAGCCTCCACCAGGGCTGTAGTGGTAAAATTTGAGGTGAGTATACGCTACCGGTGACCAGCGGCGTAAAAAAAATTTGAAGACCTGTTTTTAGGAATTCGTCTAAGAAAACTTTCAGAATTTTCACAAATTCCCTTCAAATTTTCTTACTTTTTACGATTTCGTCTCTGAAAAAGTTGATGACCTTTTTTTTTTCTTTTAGTCATTCGCCCTAAAAACCTTTAAAAACCTCTCTTTTTTCAAAAATTTTCGTTCCCAGAGGTGAGTATACGCTGTATACCCGCGTATACCCTCCTCTACAGCCCTGAGTATACGCTCTCAAATTTCTCTAGAGGTGAGTATACGCTGTATACCCACGTATACCCTCGACTACAGCCCTGGCCTCCACTGAGATGGTAACCGTGTAGGGACCTTGAGCAAGTCCTCTGCTCACCATTGCTCAGCACCAGCTATAGATGTTTGGTCATCAGATAGCGATACTTAATAAATGCATCATAAAAATAGTAACAATAATAACAGCAACAATAAGACTAGTCACAGTTTCAAAATACAATCTACCGGGTATGTATGAATCAAAATACACCAAAAGTGGCAGTTGTCAGTCACATCAATTCTTCCAGTTAATGAGCTCCATGTAAGCAGTCGTTTGAACATTATATTGTATGTACGCATGTGAGATGTGCAAATCTCAATGAGGTAATGTCTGCCAAGAACAACAAATTCATCTGTAAAGAAATAATGTTCCGATAACTGGAAAGTCACCACGTTACATCTTAATGCAGGCCTAAAATTTCTACATCCATTTGATTAGAAACTGAAAAAGATTTCTCAGACATTGTTACCTGTCAAGCATTTTGATTTGTGAGTGTTCCAGTTGCTCTAGAATGTTTGGCAGCTGTGAATCATCATCAAACGTGGAACCCCAGCCAAGAACACGAGCAAGATCATTGCCTGTGCCCAGAGGTAGCACTCCAATCTGGCACTGATACATATTTCATTCATACATTAGTGATCAAAAAAATTAACGAAAGACATAAGCTTAATAATAAGTAAACAAATTACAAATGGCAGATCCAGAAAGGGCCACAGTCCTTCTTAATAATGGTCAACTATTAACAAGTAAAATGATGATGCCGTATTTATTGACTTATTTTGTCTGTGGGTAGAAAACAAACAGAACAGCGAAAATGAAAGTTACCAGACGCTCAAGCTAAAGATACAATATTGCTATGCATCATTACTGTGCAAAAAATCCAATTATTTTTTTCATAAGCCATTAGCTGACTAGCTATTAGACAAATAACTGATAACCTTGTGCTTTGTTGAAAATGTTGAGTTGAGATAATCATTGTATAGATAATTATCATTCAAGTACTGGATGTGAAATTGGAGGTCATGCAAAGCAGCATTCGATAAAAGTCGAAAGTACTGGTAAAATTTACTGCAGTGGACTTTCAGTATGACTGCAAAAATGATGTCTGTCCAATCTATTTATAAAACATTCAATGCTCACGAACATCCTGGGAGTGACTTCCAGCAGATAAATGGAGTTCTAGTGTGAATTTAAGTCAGCTTGTTACCCAGCAATGTGCCTTTATGTTGTGGATTCGATGTTTAATTCAACATTTAAAGTGCTCAAACTCTATTGTGTACATGGCCAGTAATGTCGGCCCATCCTAATCAAAGTCTATCACGTTATGTGCTGTGCATCGAATGTCACGTGTCTTGTGCATGTGCATAGAATGATTATATAAAAGTAAGTATGTCAACATATACACAACACCCTTCCGCTTAAAATGTCAACTAGGAAAGTCTGACGATCTGTTAATTTAAGGAATGTCTATATTTGTTCAATCAAACGTTCTGGGCGTCTGCGTTCTCTACCAGAACGACGAAATATCAAGTCCGGTGTTCTTTCCGTGGTGGTTGCCAAAGGAGGAAGAGTCGTGGCATCCGGTGATTCCTGTTCAGGCACCAGAACAATTCTTGGTTCAAGTACGGGTGATGAATCCTCCATACGAAGTTCTAATCCAGATGGTGAATCCCCCAGATGAGGTTCATTCAATTCGTCTGTTCCAGGATTAGTTTGTGTCTTTGGACCGCACTTGGCACCGATAGGACACGGTTGTGCCAGTGCAGCTGCGCCATTAAAGAATCCCATAACTGATTCTGGCTCAGGTCGACAATCTTCCACACGTGTGATAAGTTGGTCGATATGTCGGCGCCAAACCTTGGAGCCGACCTGTACGCGATATGACAATGGTCCGATTTTCTGCAGAATTGTTCCGCCCAGCCACTTTCCTTGATTTCGATAATCACGCGCCCAAACATGGTCTCCAGAGCGAAAAGTTCGATCCTTCGAGCATGGATTTGCCTGACCCTCCTGTGATTTGCGAACCCGGTCCTCTGGTCTGAAACGCATCTTATCCAACGGCATCACAACCCGATGATTGAAAAGCATCTGTGCCGGTGAAAGACCAGTTGTTGCGTGCGCAGTGTTGCGATAGGACAACAAAAATCGATGCACTCGATACATTAAAATTTGAAATGTAACTTCCTTTGTTCCCAAAACTTCTTTGAGAGTTCTGACGAAACGTTCTGCTTCACCATTTGAACGTGGATGAAATGGTGCAGTCTGTATGTGTTGAATACCAAATCTTCTACAAAACTGCTGAAATTCTCCACTAGTGAACTGAGAACCATTATCTGACACTATCTGTGAGGGTACTCCAAAACGAGCGATCAGTGATAACAAAATATGAACAGTTACTGCAGATGTTGCTGACTTAACTGGTATTGCTTCAGCCCATTTTGTTCGTGCATCTACACAGACGAACCACATATGGCCATGTACTGGTCCTGCATAGTCAATGTGTAATCGGTACCATGGCTTTTCAGGAAACTCCCATGGATGCACTGATGCTTGTGGAGCTTCTGCCTGAACTGATTGGCAGTGATGACAAATGCGGACGACTCTCTCGATTTCGAGATCCATTTTTGGCCACCAGACAAACGAGCGCGCAAGGCTTTTCATGCGTGTCATTCCTGGATGACCTTGATGAAGCTCCGTGAGAACGTCACTTTGAAGTGATTGGGGAATTATCATTCGGGATCCCCAAAAGATGCAGTCATTCTCTATTGACAACTCCGTACGACGAATGTAGAAGGGCTCCAGTGATTCAGCTCGATCCTTGGCCCAACTTCCTTCAAGGGATCGACGCACGGCAGCCAGAATTGAATCCTTTTTAGTTTCTTCCGATAGATGCTTGTGAGAAAATTCGGGTGTACACAGTTCATCAATATCAAAGATATCAACATCATCCTCGTCCGCCTCCAACGGCAGTCTTGATAAACAATCGACATTACCGTGTTCTGATGTCTGTTTATAACGAATGTCATAAGAATATGCCATTAACGTTAGTGCCCAGCGTTGAATCCGAGCTGAAGTACGGTCTGGAATAGGTTTGTCTGGGCCAAATAGCGCAAGTAACGGTTTGTGATCTGTCACCAAAGTAAACTTTCGACCATACAAGTATTGTCTGAACTTCGAAACTCCAAATATAATCCCATAGGCCTCTTTCTCAATCTGAGCATAATTGCGTTGTGCAGAATTCAATGTTTTCGAAGCGTAAGCAATTGGTCTTTCACTGCCATCAGGAAAAATATGAAATAGTGATACACCAACACCGTAACTAGATGCGTCAGCAGCGAGTCCGATAGGTAGTCTAGGATCATAATGGCACAAGATTGGAGGACTGGACAGAGTTGTCTTCAAAAGTCCAAAAGATGTTCGTTGCTCATCACTCCACTGCCAACTTGTATCCTTGCGTAGCAATTGGTATAATGGTGCGCATATCGTAGACAAATCATCCACAAACTTGCCATAATAGTTAACTAATCCTAGGAACGCTCGCAATTGGCCAACATTTTTCGGCTCCGGTGCGTTAATAATCGCTTTGACCGTGGACGGCGACGTGTGTAATCCGTCTTCATCAACCATATGACCCAAATACTGTACTGATTTGGAGAAGAACACACACTTGTTTAATCCCAGTCGCACTCCAGCATCAAGGAATCTATTGAATACAGTTCGTAATGTCTCCAGGTGTACTTCTAATGACTCCGATGCAATCAACACATCATCCAGCGAACAAACGACTCCCGGAATTCTCGATAATAACCTGTCAATTATACGCTGAAACTTTGCCGGGGCTGGAGAAATTCCAAACGGCATGCGCAAAAACCGATACAATCCTTTTGGTGTATTGATGACAAGCAGTTTCTGTGCATTAGCATCAATTCGTATTTGATGATATGCTTCAGACAGATCCAGTTTTGTGAAATATTTGCATCGGCCAAGTTTGGCAAACAGATCCTCTGTTCGTGGTAATGGATAATGTTCCGTGCGCAGTGCCTTGTTTACGGATACTTTAAAATCTCCACATATCCGAATAGCATCGGTGCTGCGCTTAGAGACTACAACGATTGGTGATGCATACTCTGAGATGTCGTCATTAATTTTCTCTATTACACCAGCTTGCTCCATTCGATTTAGCTCCATTTCGACTTTCTTTTCAAGTGCGAATGGTACCCGTCTTGCAGGCCAGAATTTTCTAATGTTAACCTTTGGATCGACTTGTAAACTTACTTCGGTGTCTTTAATGCATCCAAGGGATCCATCGAAAAGAGGTGAGAACTCCTGTACGATCTCTTTCACCACCTTATCATCGTTGACTGCGTTGATGTTAATTGAATTCCGCATATCCCCTTCTCTGCGACAACGGCCAATGTCGAGCTGCATGCGATCCAACCAGGTCCTTCCCAACAAGGACATACGTGTACTATCGACAACATAAGCTGGCATCGACTGAAACTGCTTTCCATCATATGTCACGTTGGCTTCAAAATAGCCCAAAACTCGTAATCTATGACCACTGTATGATCTAAACTGTAACTTTGTAGATGTCAGGACCGGACACCCAGCCGTCTGCCAATCTCCTCGTGTCATTAATGTGACTCCAGTTCCTGTGTCGACCTCTAACGTCACTTCTGTCCCGTTAATCACAAGATCCGCGAGAATCTTTGCTGATTGTTTATTTTCAACTGTACAAACATAATTAGATTCTTCATCGGTAGCCAGTGATAACGACTCGTCACCTATCTCGACTGGCTGCACCTTCACCCCAGGCCTTGCTGTATTATTTCGTCTTAATCTTCTGTCGGTCCCTTTTCCCTTGGATTGTGCACAGACAGGTGTTATATGGCCTACTTTTGAACAATTGTAACAGGTGGCATTACGAAATTTGCAGAACTCAGAATGATGATGATTTACCTTGCCACAGTGATTACACCGTCCATGGAATGCCCTGTCCGACCGTCTTGATTCATGGTTGTCTGATGTCGTCACAGCACAGATTTCTGCACCGATTTCTGCCGAACACAACGACGTCGACGCAGAAGCCTGTAGCATGATGGACGTCTTCTCAGCTGCCTCGAAAGACCCTGCGAATGTCACCACGTTATCGACTGTCAATTCTTGTTGCTGAAGCAAATACTTTTGGATATCCGCATTCGACAGTCCGCACACAAATTGATCGCGAAGGCGCCCATTCAAAGGCGATATGGAGTCTTGCTGGAAGTTGCAGGTCAATGCCAACTTTCTCAATGCAGCCATATAATCCGCCGCCGTCTCTCCTCTTTGTTGTCGACGTGTATAAAAGCGAAAGCGTTCTGCAATTTCCAAAGGTCGAGGATTAACTATGGCCTCGATTCTATCTACTATTTCCTCAAAGGTTGCATTCTCCACCTCCCCAGAGTGAATGTCACAATATTTGTTGAATATGCCAATCCCCATTGTTCGAAATAGAATAGCCTTACGCTTCAAAACGTTTGTTTCCGACTCGTCTATTCCTTCTTCGACGAAATAAAACTTCACGCGTTGAACAAAACGTTTCCAAGTCTCCACCGTTGGATCGAAATCTTTCATTTTTGTAGGCATTGTAAATTTAAGTTCGTAAAATCCTCGTCGCCAAAATGTTGTGGATTCGATGTTTAATTCAACATTTAAAGTGCTCAAACTCTATTGTGTACATGGCCAGTAATGTCGGCCCATCCTAATCAAAGTCTATCACGTTATGTGCTGTGCATCGAATGTCACGTGTCTTGTGCATGTGCATAGAATGATTATATAAAAGTAAGTATGTCAACATATACACAACACTTTATGAATTTCTTAAAAGGCGCAGTAAAAGAGTCGAGTACAGGCACATAAGAACGCAGCAGGGAAACAGCGGCTCTCCTGTACTGTAAGATAAAGAATTTCATCCAACACAGAGTCTCACTTGATAGCCTGATTAGTACTTGTAATTATAATCAAACATTTATAAATGATTCAGAGGTGCTCCTGACCCAAGTCGGTGCTATCACTAACAAATAAAATGGACTTCAGGTGTTTCTCGAAGAGGTGTAGAGAAAGACAGAGGAGCTCAAGCCACAAAGTTTGTCGATTTCACTCAGCACCCATCCAGTAAGTGCTCAAATGAAATGAATGAAATACTGAAATATGGAATCATGAATGGGATACCTACCTCTTTACCAGGTCGCTGCAAAACTTGAACTTGTAATGCAATAACATGGCAAAATTTATGTAGTAGTCCTACAAAACATTAAAAACTATCACAGGCTTCAAAACCTGCAGACTTCCAGGTTAAATTAAAAATTCTGCTCAAACATTTGCAAAATAACCAAACGTTATCAATCATTACATAATGTGTCCCAAATGAATCACACTTAAAATTTCCAATCACCTGATAAAAACTGGGATGAATATAAACACAGACCTGTTTATGAAGACCAAGTTTGTCGATTTCGCTCAGCACCCATCCAATGCTTCCATCGCCACCACAAACAAGAACCCGAAACGATTCAAAATTTTGAAATAATCGAAGTCTGAAACAAATTTTTCGAAAACAGTCAGCAACTTGATCAAGATGAAGAAACTGGCTGCAGTTGTCTGATTAAAAGAAGAGAAGTGTTAGCGACTTCATTTTCTCAGCCTCGGCATATGAGGGCAGGTGGCCAGTCCTCTCTCTCTCGCCGCTTCCTCTTCCCACAGACAGTGTATGGTCAGTGTATTCATTATAATCGAGTTCCTAAGGGTTGTAGGTGGGGCAGAAATCTTGGACCAAATTTCTGTCCATCATAAATACAAGTAGATAGAGGTTTCTGATCTAAGATAGAAACATTTATGATGTGGTCCGCATCTTTACATCAAGTGTATAATAATTTAAGGAATTTCAAACTGTTATTATCTAAAAGTTATTGTTCATACAACAATCTTTGCTTGATGTGAAGCTTTATAATGTAGCGAATAAATAAACGGAAGCAGAGGCATTTTGATGAAGAAAACTAATTTTGGTAACTAACATGGTGAACTACCCCAAACCTAATTCAAAAACAAAACAAGATACTGACACTACAGCTGAATTCAAATCAAGAACTGATATTCTAAGCAAACTCACCCTATTTTTGGGCCACCATTGATGAGATCAAAAACTTGAGCAGGATTCAGTAGTTGCTTAAACTTTCGTAGCATTTTAACACCCTGAAAACAGGAACACATTCTTACCTCATGGAGAGACATGCAGCAAACAAATTCAGCCAATATAACTATTTACTAAGGCAAAAACACTACCAATCATATGAAAGTTGATCAACATCCAAAAGTCATTATTTAAACACTCAGCTGAATCTTAAATCACCACCTTAAAGTCATTTTGTAACATTCAGCTGAATTTTAAATCATCATCTTAAAGTCGTTATGTAAACACTCAGCTGAATCTTAAATCACCACCTTAAAGTCATTATGTAAACACTCAGCTGAATCTTATATCACCATCTTAAAGTCATTATGTAAAAATTCAGCTGAATCTTAAATCACCATCCTACAGTCATTATGTAAACATTCAGCTGAATCTTAAATCACCATCTTACAGTCATTATGTAAACATTCAGCTGAATCTTAAATCACCATCTTAAAGTCATTATGTAAACATTCAGCAGAATCTTAAATACATTGTACATACATTAAAGTGGTGCTGTCACCAGTCTGAGAAAACAAAAGTTTAGCTTACAAACAAAAATTCCAAAGAACAACAGTTCTTTAACTCACCTGATTATCTCCACTTTTTGAGTTGATGAAGACGAGCAGAGGACTTGTCCCTGGAGGTTTTGTTGCTCGCCAGAAGCCGTCTGAATCTAAGCTTGTAATGGCCGTCGGTGGAAGAATCGATATTCTGCATTGTCCTTGAGAACACTCCTTGGGTAAGGCATTTTTGCATGAAGCATGAACCTACAAGAACCAATCAACATGCAGTACATAACAGACACTACTTAGGATGCTACCTCATTGTGCTATCTCTATCAATGTACCTCTATCATTGCTACCTCTTTCAAAGCTACCTCTATCAAAGCTACCTCTGTCAATGCCTTATCAACCAGACATCATAATGAGTTTCTGTTGTAAAACAAGGACTTCGTCTAAAGTTTACATAAAACTGTGATCTGCATCTCGAAATCTTGTATTAATTCAGAATTTGTATTTTTGCAATGAAGCATTTTAGGAGGGTTTTGTGTAAGTAATCAAAGCATGATTTAAACTCTAATGCATATAACTGTAAAACAAAATGGTGCCTTTATTATCTACCCCATGAACTACATGCCACTAATCACCTGACAATTAGTAACCTGCATAAGCCACCTCAGAGTAACTACTCAACAGTGTCCAGAATTTCAATATGCGTTGGGCCTTGTAAGGGGAACACATTCTGCTTACCGTGCAATGACACCAAAGGCACCACCAGTCCTGCAGTCGACGTATACTGCCACAGGTTTTATCGCAAACACAGCATTTAGCATTAACTGGTAAATTGCCAAACATCCACTGATGAGGCATCCGAATGGTCTAACAAAAAACAGAAACTCAGAATAAAGCCAAACCAAACTACAGAAACATGGTTTAAGGTTTACTTCATTAAGCTGAACATCAGTCTTCTTTAAAACCCGTTTACTTTTGATGCACACTGCAGTTATAGGTGCATATACTTAGCGGTCCTATGCTTACAGATGTTTCACATAATTTATATTCCAGCGATACCCACGCTCTGGATTGAGGTTCTGGACAGCGGCGTAACCTTGGTCTAAAAAGTGGGGGTACCAATTTCTTACATACACAAAGCAAGGCTGAGACTTCGATCTCTGAGAAGGCACAAAAATAAAATATTGATTGGCATTGTTCAAAAAGTGGGGGGTACGGTACCCCCAGTCCCAAAAGTGGGGGGTGGTACGGGTACCCCTCGTACCCCCCACAAATTATGCCTACGGTTCTGGACAGTGACATTTACTGCAGATCCTTCACTTGCCTAGTAGAAGTTTGGTGCTTTTGAGCTATTTCAAATAAAGCTTAAACACTTTATTTTCTGAGATATTTCAACCACAACAGTTCTATCACAGTCATGATGACCATTTCACAAATACCATCAGCCAGAATTCAGCATCCAACTGAATAACGAAAACAAAAAAGAAATCAGGAAGACTTTCATTTTGTAAAACCAGCCTAGGGAAGGGCATTGTTTACTTTGAATAACCTAACCGAAACCAGCTAATGTACTCTTATTAATTGCACCAGATATAAGACAATGAAGCACCACAATCTAGGTCGCATCAGTACAGACAATGATACATTTTAGGCAACCGGATATATGTGGATAATGGTGAGCATGGGGTGAGGGCGGCGTTTGTCCAAAAAAGTCAGATAAAATGCCTGGGCCATTAATTAGGACAGTAGGTGTAAAAAAATTACTAAAAGGAATGGAAAATATATATTTCACATATATGTGCATGGATTATTTCAAGGCATTTTTTTCTCTGTGTGAGTGTGTGTGTGTGTGTGTGTGTGTGTGTGTGTGTGTGTGTGTGTGTGTGTGTGTGTGTGTGTGTGTGTGTGTGTGTGTGTAGGTGTGTGTGTGTGTGTGTGTAGGTGTGTGTGTGTAAACTACATATATATATATATAATATTATATATCTAATATATATATATATATTAGGGTGGTTCTGAAATCTGAAATTTTGAAATGTGATTATTTCCGCTTATTATCTTGTTCTAGTACATACTAAAATAAATCTGGCCAAATATGAGCTGATTTGAGCAATATTTAGAGGTAGCTCAATGAGGTTGAAGTTGTCAGAGCTTGTCTAACATAGCCTAATTACTGTGCATCCAAAAGATAGAGTTTCAGTTTTACGATTACAGTTACAATTAGTAATTATTATTGGATAAAATTGAAGAAAAATGTTAACAGGAAAACTAGGACTCAGCAAACAAAAATTAAACAGAATTTGTTGATGCCTTAGATAATTAATTTATTTGACATTGCTCACTTGGATGTCTTAAACATAATCGAAATCTAAGAGGATAAAGAGTGTCTGCTTGCCCAAAGAAAAAGAGGTTACCGTTGTTGTATGGGACCAGTTGATATGGTACTTACTTCAAAGAAATGAGGGCAACTAAAAGGCAAAGATCAAGCATGGAGAGAAAGCAGAAAGAAGATCAATATTGGGAAACCATGAATGAGAGAATTATTCTTGAAACCTCTAGTAGTGATGATTCAACTGAAGAATGCAAAGATGGTGGCAGTCAAAATGTAAATTTAGTGAAAAGGAAAACTCCTTTAAAAATAGCCACTAACAACAAATATTGTGACACCAAGACTGGCAGCAGCTTTGGACAGGACAAAGTTAAGTAACAGGAAGGCAACATAGTGTTACCAGCTGCAGCTCAGAGTCTAGGCCACAATGTAGATAACTTGAAAATCAACCGTTCTTCAATACGAGAACAATATCGAGAAGAAACTGCTAAGAAATTAAAAGATATATTTAAAACAACTACATCATCTACATTGGTTGTGCACTTGGATGATAATTCCTTCCGGATCTGACAGGCAAACATTTGGTTGACCACTTGTCATTTTATCTGATATTGGGGAAAGCCAACTTCTTGAAGTTACCAAGCTACATTCTGGCACAGGAGAAGGACAGGCAGCCGCTGTTGCTAAATTGTTGCTGGAATGATTTATGCTTACTGAAAACTCTGGTTAGCTATCAACAAGAAAATCCTGCTCTCTCCAAGGTAGCCAGTAATAAATTCGCAGGTCATCTGTGGTACCTTAGTGAGGAGCTCATGGCTTTGGCATTTTTTGATTTGGCATTGACAGCCAAGTAAAAACGAGCAATGGTGAAAGCTTTACACGAGCGACCAGGCCAAGATGATCCTCCTAAGAGAATGTAGGTAAATGTTCAGAAATCTGTGGTCATGAACATATAATGAACATACAATGAACTCTATGCTATTTTTTGACTGGCTAAGAATCTCAAGTGATTTCCTGAAAAGCGGTCCTGAAACATGGGAACTTCAAGATGATTACAAAGTTGCCTCAGAAATTATTCATCATCTACAAGTTGTAAATGACAATGCTGAAAGAGGAGTTGCTTTGATTGAAGAGTACAATTCCATAATTACAAAGAAAACCAGAAATAATATCTGTTTCAAATAGTGCATGATCACTGAAGCAACTTTCCAGAATGCAAGAAAGAAATGCTTAAGTCAAAATAAACTTCAGCAAATGATTTGTGAGCCATATATTATTATTACATAATAACATAAAGTCATACTAATTAATTGATATTATTTAGAACTACTACTTTAACAGTTTGTTCACTTAATAATAACAACAATTAAACATTGTTGTTTCATTGGGTAAAGAAAATATTAAAAATGATGGATAATGGAAAAATTTCTTTTAAAATACCTTTATGTCAAATTTAAATGTTATTGAGCTCCCCCTAAATGACAAGATAATGTTCTATAACTTTGCACAAATTTCTTTTATATTCATTGGAACACAACTAAAAGCGGAAAGTCAAGAAAAAACAATTTTAATTTTTTCCCATGGAAGTCAGAACCACCCTAATATATATGTATATTATATATATAATAGCTTTGTGGTCAGAGTATTAGAGTTGTGTCTGGTTTAAAAGAAAGTTAAACAGTATAGCTAATTAGTCCTTCCAGGAAGCCTTATATATCTAATGGTAAACCCCCTCTCAGTCATTATCCAATCTGCAAATTGCCAAGTGAAACAATCATGCCTGATAAAATGGTGCATAACTTGTTTTGGGAAACTGAAACATCTGCATTAGACACCAGCGCAATAGAAGTTACTAATTACATTTACAATTTCTGAGAATAACTGCACACTGACATAGAATCTCATACAAAGAATCTCTTCAGAGTGGCCAGATACAAGACACAGGAACAACAGAAGCCAAGAACTGGCTTTCCCGTGAAGGACCAGAAATGACAGCTTTCTAGAAAACCTGTTGCAGTTACAGTTTGACGTAAGAGAAAAATCATACCCCATCATCTTCTTCTATGATGTCCTCTCCAACTGATGCCATCGTCATCCACTTACAGCTCATAGACACTTTGGTTGCACAGTGCTTATGCGTCTTGAACTTGCAAACTGAAATTCACACAAGAATAAGTAATTAACTTAATTTTTTAGTAAAAGCGATAAAATTCTGCTTCATACATCCACAGCAGAATTTCAGACACAGCAGTGAGGCATGTGGCTTGTCATAGCAATAGTTTTCGGCTCACAATCTATAATTTTTTTTTACTAAACTTGTAATGAGTGTGAAGCATTTGAGTTATACACTGACATAACTTGGGACTTGCTCCTAAATAGCTCTGTGACTCGTTACGTCTTCCTGTCTCAGCTAGCTCCCTTCGCCTTCTTCGTTCCTCTGTTCGACTTGACTTATTTGTTCCCCGAGTGAGAATGGCGATGGCCCAGTCTCATTCCTTTGTTAGTATAGGCCCTTCATTGTGGAATCAGATTCCTCATTTGGTCTGGGGTGCAGTACTATCTGGTGGTCCTGCCACTGCTTTTCGTTGTTTTAAAACTTGCCTTTATTCCCGAGGACTTTTGCACTGGGAGTGCCTCTGATCGCTGGGCACTTGGTAGAGGCACTTTATAAGTTTTGAAATACAGTACAATAACGTAAGTTTTAGCTTAACAATGACATTAAACTATTATTTTGATTCTCATGATTTATTATTATGATTTTAAAGAAGATTATTGCTCTTACTATCATAATAATTAACAAAAAGAACAAGGAAGACAAAAAAAATTAAGCAAGAGAGCAGATTGATCTCACAATGCAAATAAAAGTACTAAAAGATGCTATTTTTATTTATGATGAATAAAGAAAGCTCTGACCTTCGCAAGACAATCCTCGGAGAGTGACACCGGACCGAGTGACTCCAGACAGAGCTTCTTTACAGACATTGCAGTACATCGGTCGAACGTGAGGAAAGGCACACCAGTTGTGATGATCAGCATTGAATTCGTTCTGCTCCAACTTTGGCTGAAAATACAAAGCACGCAGCTAAACCAAAGCAATTTTCTACAGTCCAGAAAATGAAAAGTTCAATTTATCAAATGCATTATTATAATTATCGGGCTACCATTTTCGTACATAGACTGCATGCGCTTAAATTCACAGCTGCAACATCAGCTTAACAAAACTGCAGTTGAATTATTATTATACTTGTTCAGCATCGCTACCTACATGTAAATAACATTTAATGCACCAGTCCTTACACTATGACCATTTCACGAATACTTGAACCAACGTTCAACTACGAGGTGAGCCCTCCAACAACTGGATACTCACGTCGTAGAATTCATTTGCTGCTGCAGCTCTTATGGCAGACATCCACTCTTCCATTTCTCTTCGGCTCTCAGTGCACAGAATTAGGTTTCGAAAAGGAGTTATTACCTGCAATATTATTACATTTACAGCATTAACAGTACAGCCTACAGTAGTAAGAATGCATACTGCACTTCACTTTCCAAAATAAAACACTGCACTACTTTATACCAAGGCCTCAGGCAGCCTTCGTATAAAGGTATACTTTATGCCTCAGACTGAATTTTGGGTAAAACTGGTTCACTGTCATCGCCAGTTTTCCAAGGTACACCACTGACCCATTTTAGTGTGCGTTGATATGACGAGATTTCTGTTCAGAGAAACATTAAATTCTACCACAGTAGGACAATATTCAGCATTCACTAATTATCAGAGCAATATTCAGCCATCGTACAAAGATTTTACTGCACGGAAACATGCCACAAGTGATTTCACATCCCCAAATCCTGCAACAAAACACTGAAACAAAACTTTAACACGTGTGACAGTGATTTTGGGATGCAAAATATTTAGGACACAGTATTTTTCATAACATAGTATAACACATGGACAAATAGATCTACACTATAATGCGCTGATGGCGCATGTAAATTTAAGTACTCAGTACCAGTAATGTCTGGGCACGTTTATAATGCAGAATTTTTTACATGGTCTGTATGAAGACGAAAAGCTCATTGCCTGGACCTTCATTTGCAAGTAAGTCTTTCTGTGTATGTATGCATGTATAAATGTATGTATGCATGTATGTATGTATGTATTTATCCATGTATGTATGTAAGTATGCATGTGTGTATAGTATCTGTGTATGTAAGTAAGCCATTTTGAAAGTCGAAAAAGATGCTCACCTGAAAGCTGTGATTGATATTCTTCATACTACATTCAGCTATTATAGTATCAATCAGATCTATTTCATTGAAAATGGGTGACTGAAAACCAGCAAAAACCAAAGCAGAATATTAGAATACCAAGCACAATATATATGCTCATGGTAAACATCAACACAAAGACATACTTCAACATTTACACCAGTTAGTAACCTGTGGCAACACCTCAGCAAAGTTCTAAACTCAAAACAAGCATACAGTAGAGTTTAAGTTTCATTCAAACAACTCAAGTACTGCAGATCAAATACTTGGAATGTATAGACAGTAACTTAAGCTTGAAACTATCATTATGACAAACATTGTAACAGTTTGTGACCAAGTACCAGAAATCTCGTGTACAGGCACATCTGTATGCCATTATGCAATGTATGTAGTCATTCGATCATTTATACATAACCTACTGAGAACTCATCAAAGGTTCTTAACCACTCTGACATTATGTAAAGAATAAAGACTTAAGAAAAGCTAAAACTGTTTTAAGGACAGTAAGTTTTAAGAAATAAACTGTATAACATAACATCAATTTCTACTTTTATTTATCATAGAACTTAATAGAACACTACTACTCTTGAAATGTGTTTAACATTGTTCAGCTCCATATCACGCATGGTTTTGTACCAGGCTGCTATCTGCCAGCATGATTACCAAATAAATGAAAATGCATAGTGTCAACCAGGTCATTTTCAGTGAAGACTATTCTAGAATGGTGGCAAAGTGCACTTAGTACAAAAACAGGATGTGACCAACGTTGCTGCTTGGGAGCACACCACTGGGTGGTCCTCAAGGCTACAGAAAGCAGCCGTTTAGCCTGGCAGGTTTCAGACATTAACACAGAGCTTCCGGGTGTATTCTGTGGCTGGAATTGGTTAGAAAGCACAGTCTAGCCGTTTAATAAAATCTAACGACGACAAACTGCCTACCTTAGAATCTTTAAAATAGAAGAGTTTCCTCGATTTCAATTTGAAATACCGCTTTTTCCATCTCTGAAAGGAGACAAGAACCTCTCAGTGGGTACAACAAAATACATCAGCCAATTGATGGCCAGGTGTCTGAATTGGCTTGGCTGCAATCCCTACGGGTAGCCAGGGTGAGAATTGTCGGGGGGATTGAGGGGTTCAACCCCCAAATCTTTCTTAGGACCCCACCAATTAAGTCTTCATTGCACACCCCACAGGGGGTCATTTCCACCACCCTCAGTTGTGTAGTGTGATTATATTGTGCATATATGTTAGCATTTTCTTTCACAATTCACTGTGTGAGTTACTAATAAAGTAATATTCTGGTTTATTGTAAGATTCGTGACCATGTGAATTGTGTACTAATACATTTGGTGATGTCAATTCTTTAAGGAAATTAAGCTTTCTGTTGCATTTTTGAATTTTCTCAGTTTGCAAAATACGGATAAAATATTGACTCCACTTGGATCAAACTCATCAAAGTCTTTTTGACAAATCTCACACTGCAGGTAGCCTGTAAACATTGGTCCAACTTTCTTTACCCATAGTCATTAAAGCTGTAGGTTTCTCCCATCATCAACAAAGGTAAGAAAGATTTAAATCCTGCACAGAGTGAAAAGCTGACAATATATTCTGCCACCAAACCACCATTTACAAAATAGGAAGACAGGGTCTATATTCATTCATTCATTTATATAGCGCCTCTTCAAGGGAACTACTCAGAGGCGCTCCCGACTCCAGCATGGTCAAAAAGAACAGTTTTCAAGCAGTTATAGATGATATCAGAGGAAGACCTAGGAAGTCAGCGCAGTCACCATGTGGTCGGGTCAACCACCGAGAAGGCGCGGGTTTGCATAATAGCAGTATGGGCAAACAGGAATTAGAGCACCACCCTCCCCGCCGAGTGGAAGATGCGTGCAGGCCGAGAAGCCAACACAGATTATTATCTGCTTACACTTACAAAGTCATACATGTATACGAAATTCATCAGAACAAAACTGAAATGCAGTTGAAAGTTATTACCTGAAAGGAATAACCCTGTTTCAATAGATATCCTTCTTTGACACACTTCTGAAAAAGTCAGAACGATTAAATACTGATTTTAAACTCCATTCTTGTATTAATTAAAAACCCAATCACGTTTAGTCTCAGGTAGGAGTTAACTCGTCTTTTACTGAACAGTCTTTAATTTGCAACAGACAAGTAAACTAATTCACCAGCTAGAGCATTTCAAGTGTGTATTAGCACATGGTTTAGCTATATAAACTGTCAAAACCTATTACTTTTGTGATGTATAACTCAAAGTGTAAGTCATCAAATATATCTAAGATGTATTTTAATTGACAATGCACAATAAGCCGTAGCAGGTTATCAATTCATCAACAATTGCACAACATACCTCTGTATTAATTTTAACAGAACAGTTAAAATTAATTTTTTGACATTAGAACAATTTCATTTTCACTCAGTTTGGCCAAAAATTAAAACTAAACCAATCCGATAATAGAAGCCACATGAAGTATTAATTACCAATTATAATAAAATCTCCTTATGAAGTCTTTTGCGATACTACCAGTATTAACTCGTGTTACTCAGCTATAATGAGTACAATGACCATGCACTGTCAGTGGGAAGATGAGACAACAAGGGAGAGGACTGGCCACCCACGCTCATAAGCCAAAGCTAAGAAAATTAAGAACTTTGCCAACACTTCATACCCATGGCTGCCTCAGGGCTAGCTTAACACCCAAGTAGTGATGAGCTGCATTGTTTTCCCAGTTACACTCTCATCGTTAAAGGATTAAGGACTCATCTTCTTCTATCTTGTGTAAACATGAATTGATTGAATTCTAGCAGGTTTGGTACAATGGTAAAATCTAGACAAACATCCGGGTAATTTTCAGGTCAGTTTTCAGAAATGAATGAAAGAACATGATATATAGCCCTACAGAAGGATGTAACCTCATTCATGATCAGATAAGTTCAAGGTCTGTTTGCATATGATCAGATAACTAAAAATTAAATGCACGGGCATATCAGGTAACTAAAAAAATGAAATGCCCTACTTACAGAAGTCGTAATCTGCTTATTCGTAGATAATCTCTTATGAAAGCACTTGGCTGGTTCTGTTTCACCATCACTATCAGAACTGTCCTCATGAGAAGCCATGGAGCAGCATCAAGAATTGTTCCCAGTCTATGTCATCATGTCCAATGCCGTCGCCATCAGCCAGTCTCTGTTCGCAAAGACAAATACAGCAAAACATCAGAAGCGATGAAAAGCAAAATGGATAAGTACTTGCACAGAATCTTCACGCATGCAGTCAGTGAAATACACTCATAAACGTACAGCTATATGCGTGATAGCCTTCTGGAAGCACAACCTTCACCTCTGCTTCCAGGGTTTAAAACAAGGTACAGCATTTTGGAAAAGCAAGAAGTAAAGCTTCCATGTCCAACTGTCCATAGAGGATAGTAATGGAAGCATTCACTTCCCACTCTTTTGCCCTTGAGCGAGCAATGGACAAGTGCCAAGGTCCTGAACAAGTGGCCAGTGCATCACAGACCTTGCCACGGTTGGATGAGGAAATTTAAATATCATCCAACATCTACAGAAAGGTTATCGAGTTGTTGCCCCGATAGTTTTAAGTTGCACTTTATGAAAAGCAGAGTACCTCTAGGTAAAACGTAACATTTGCTTACACACTTCTATCGAAACTCCTCTGAAGCAGGGTTCGTAGCAGCAGTGGCGGTGATCTTGTTTGACAGATGGGGGGGACACTTTTGAACTATCTGGTCAAAAAAGAGGTAAAAAATTTTCATGCTCACGCGCGATAACATTTGTTGTAAACAAATTTTTTCGCGCTCACGCGCGATAACATTTGTTGACCATTTTATGGTGTTTCTTCAAAATGTGAGGGGAGAAATGACAAATGTATGGTGTGTCCCCCAACTCTTAAAGGTGGAGGGGTCTTGTCCCCCTCGAGCCCCCGGATCGCGCCGCCCATGCGTTGCAACATGGTCACGCTACGGCACTATAGAAATTGTGTGTTATTATTACCCCATATCAGGTTAATGGATCATTTGACTGAGGCCCGAACACAATCACAGCACCCCATCAACCCCTTACTAACCTCCAAGCATGTTGTATCACTCATTTAGCAACCCCCACAGGATGGAAAGCCGAGTTAGCACCAGCGGTGTGGTATTCCACAGACAGCAACCCACACAAGTAATAACTAGACATGATGTTGCATAGGTTCACCGCACCTATCAACCTCATATCAAAAGGTCCAAGGAAGGAGAATACATATACAGTAACCTAATTTTTTACACAAAACACAAATTAGCTGAAGCAGACGCTTAAACATACAATTAGTTAATGGTTGAATGCAAAGAGTCATATAGCCATTTCTGGTCATGTGCTTTCCCTGGTATCAGCAAGCACATGACGACATAATTGTCACATATTTTAAGATTCAGACTGACTTTGTTGCCAAATATGTTGCTGAAATGTTTTAATTTAAAACTTACGGCATTTTGAATAATACAAACTCAACTGAATTAACCAGCCATTTATAGTGCACCTCAAGATTTCTGAGAAGGTAATTTCCAATGCTACATACTGATACAAACACGAGGCTCAATCTTACAACTGCCTATAAAAAAACTTACCTAGCACATTTTCATAGTCCATAATGAACCAATAAGCTAATAAAGTGGCACTAATAAATAAAAATAAGAACTTTAAACTAAGAAAATAAAAGCAGCAACCATGAACCTAACAATTAAAAGTAATGGCACTAAACTAAGACAATAAAAGGGACATATATACAAGCAAATAAAATACAAATAACAGCATTACACTGAGACAATAACTGTAAAAAGACTGCAACAGAAGTAATGTTACACTAACACTGCTAGATAGCTGTATACAATGGTCACATCAAATTATAAAAGAAAACAAACCCACTTATCCCAGAAAACCACAAATCCTTAAAATTCTTCTCCAGTATCTTGAAATTCATGAAAATGGCTATAGGTATAACAGTAGAAACACTGAGCATAGCTCTGATGCAACTAGCAGCTGCAATCCAGGCAGATATAAGGAGTTTTGTTAACTATTCCAAGTACTTCACTGTTTTCTTCATAACAGTCTAAGCACCAGTAAAGAACCAAAAGAACAATGAACGATATGCATCAATCTACATACAGCACTTAGCCCGCCACAATTTGACCCTCAGCTCAGGTGGTTCCAGGCGGCATTTCATCAGTGCTGTAGTCAGAGTGCTTATAAAAGAATCACCATAACATAGTGCAAAGAACTCAGTTAACTGCATGCCAAAAATCAGAATTTTTGGATAGCAATAAATATCAAACAGAGCTGAAGATGTCTGAGAGAGTTTTCGTATAAGGTTTCTGATGTTACAGCAACCAGTACTGTCATAACCAGGCTTAACACAGGATCCAAGTATAATAGAAAAACAAAAGGACTTGTAATCTGGAGGTAACATAAAGTTCCTCCATAAGGTAACATATAACCCCACTGTGTAAGACCCAAATATGTACAGTAATTGGGAACTAAAAATGCTAATTTATACAAAATGTTAACTACATCAATACATAAAACTTCCAGTTTATAAACAATTATTCAAATTTTTATTTAACTGTAAGGTCTATAAATGAAGGTTCATATAACCTCCCTGCATAAATGAACATATAAAAACTCTACTTTCACATCCTTCCTCAAAATTTAAACATACTAAACATACTGTATTGTCTGATTTTGAAAACAAGCTGCTTTTCTGCCAGTTTGTAATTTCTGAATAAACAAATGTTGATTGATAGATTGATACATACTACTTGATATATAATCATGACAATGGATCATTATACCATTATAAATGCAAAAATTCTGTGGATATCATTTGTGCATATTCACTACCCTACAAGGTTACAAATAACATTTTTACCACGTCCCTTACAGTCGGCTCAGAAGTACAGTATACAAACTAAAGTATGCCAAGATTCAATACTTTTCAATTTGTTCGAGGTCAGCTATTGTTTGTTTAGTACTCTAACAATCAGGCATTCAATGACATTATAAACTCTGACCAATTAAATACATCCAAGCACAATTGACCTTGTGCCAACTGTGACCGACCAAAATGGTAGTCAGACTACCAAGCATTCAATAATTCATAACATTCATTCAATAATTAAACAACATCTGACGCACACTTGAAACACACTCAAAAACACACGCCAGATAAATTTAATTTAAAAACTATAGAGCTTCATAAGTACACTCAACTCTACATGATAAAGCAACACAAATTATGTTTCAAGCATTCAGAGTGCTACTACTTGCGACCCAAGGTCCATTGAAATTAATGGTTAATGCATGTGCTCTCACATTTAACAAGAGGAAGGGCTAGTGTCTTCCTATCTGTCTGAGTCGGGTAGGGTCATGAATAGGAATGGTGTGGCTAGTTGGACCAAATGGTTTATACAAGAAGCCATGCTCCATGCTGCTTAAAGGCCAGTGCACCTTTCCATCATTTCTATAGCGTTTGAAGAATTTTTCATAGACATTATACATGCAATAAATTTATGTACTTTTATCTCAAAACAACAGTCTACTCATTTACAATGCACTGGACAATGGGCATAGTAGCAAACAATGTATCACTATAGGGTAAATTGTACCACACTTCAAGTATGGGGTATTAGGCTAGAGAGTTAATGCTGTGACTTTTACTCATGTGCACCCTGTTCAATATCACCAGAAAGGGATATGAAAAAGATTTGACGCATAGAGACGTAACACACCAAACCATAACATCGAAAAGAGACAGGACACTGCAGGCCAATAAACATTTTTCTATAACTCTGTAGCACAAATATTTGAACTCGTAACTACTCCTTTGAAGGACCTTAATAGACGCAGTATCAATGTCCAGATACACATACCGGTATACGTACATTTACAAAGCAATTAGGAGATAATCCTTAGAAAGACCAGTGCTTGTAAGTTAAAACAAACCGATAGGTGCCTATGGTTTCAGTTTCTGTTCCGCATTTAAGCAATTAACCTTCTGTCAAACACATGCCGCACATTTAAAGAAAGATTATAAACTTAGCTAAATGTCAGAGACATTTATATTATAAATAGGGCCTACAACGGATGCTTTCTTCTGCACAGACTAAGAAAGCAGACAGGCACTCCTCACAGACTAGCTCGATGGCTTCAGTTCCTGTGATTTCATGTTCTACCATCATGGACGGAGACGGAGAACCCGGGGGGAAGGGGGTCGAGTGGGACAAGACCCAAGGTGGGGGGGACACACCATGCATCTGTCCCTCCCCCACATTTTGAAGAAACACCAAAAACAGGTCAACAGGTTTTTTCGCACATGAGCATGAAAAAATTTGTGGACCTCTATTTTGAGCAGATCACTTCAAAACTCTATTTTGACTAGATCAGTTCTAAATTGTCCCTCCCCCCACATGTCAAACAAGATTGCTGCCAGTGTCTACCATGTTTCCAGTAGAGCCTTCTTTTAACTGCAAACAGCACTCATAATTATGCCATACTGGCCAGCCCTTGGACGTTGAAGCGTAAAAGTGAGCAACTTGAAGAAAGGCTGTGTAGAATGAAACAGGCTCTGTAAAATGTGGAACGCCGAGAAAGTCATAACATCTGTAGGGTTTTCTAAAACTGTGCAATTCCACACTGCTAATTCAACAAACCAAACTCAGCAGCATTCTTCTTTTCATCACTCATTCACAAAAACTGTATTGTTCAAGAATCAGTAATACTGTCACAGGCAGCACCATTATGATTTTCAGATGTTTCAAATTACTGATTAACAAAGGTTTCAAGTCTTTCACCCATTTAAATGAGTGATCATACATTGATGTAATTGGTTTAGTTACTAGCTTAATTTTTACTTCTTGTGAACAAAATTTTCATTAAACGCTGCACACTGAATCAAAAACTTCATTGTTTCACATAAATTATAACTGTTTAACAGTATACTTGATGATAACAAATAACTAGCAGAAAATCTGGAGTTTGCATTAAAATATTGTGCAATAATCAAAACACTTGTTTCATGTGAACTGCTACTGTTTAACAGTATACTTGGTAATAGCACTTATAACTACGTACACTTTGCGGCTTAGGTGCACTGGCCTTTAAGCAGCATGGAGCATAGCCTCAAGATTGTATAAACCATTTGGTCCAACTAGCTACACCATTCCTATTTATGGCTGCCCCCTGACTCAGACAGATCATGACTCTTGTTAAATGTGATAGCACGTGCGTTAACCATTAATTTCAATGGACCTTGGGTACTAGCACTCTGAATATTTGAAACATGCCCGAGCCACACCACTGTTAAAAACCAAAAACCTTGGGTGACGATGTTCATTCATTTCAATTCATCCAAGCTTTTATATAGTGCCCCTCCAGGAAACTACTCAAAGCGCCAACATCCCAAGTAGCAGCGAAAGAGAATATCTTGGCTCAATGCTGGACACATTTTCCTCTGTTATGCTAAGGACCTAAATATTTCAGTTAGTCTAGGTTACATAAGAGTCGGCAAGCAAAACATGAACACTGCTTCCGAAAAATAGTATGGACTAGGGGGTCCGGCCCGAATCCCCGAAACGAATTTCGGCCGGATTCCCGAAATCAATTTTTGACTAAAATTATAAATAAACAGATGAATATGCAGTATATCGAGATACATCAAGGCCTCGCTAGGTCTCGGTCATGTATGAGTTTACAAATTAACTTTGAATAGTTTACGAGAGTTCAGCCGCTTTCTATAAAACTGTTTTCGGGAAATCTGGCTTTTGTGCATTTTCAGCGTTTTCAGGGATTCGGGTTTCGGGGATTCGGGTTGACCCCGGACTATGTCAATCTTCTACACATGGTTGTATCGTTTAACAGATACTGTGGCATTACATGGTTTACAGTGCATTTATATATTACTATGCAACCTAATAAATCATAGGACTAGAGGTGAAATCCGTTTATGTTTGGGCATTCGACCGCTTTATGACTTTCAGGAAAGTTCGCTCTACTTCCTGAAATGTTATTTACTGCTATCCGGTGCACGGCAGTTTCGGGAATCCGGTTTCCATAACGAAATAGATTCGGGGATCCGGTGGAATACGCATTCGGGGATATGCTGCACACAGCATTTTCTGGAAAAAGGTTTTTCTTCACAAAATAATTTCGGGAATCCGGCGGAAACACGCGTTCGGGGATTCGCTACTAACCACTGTTAGACATAGCCCTGCGTGGAAAACATCAGAATTAGACACGTAAACGTTCAATTTTATAAATTCGCTCTATCAGTACGTCTGCATTTATAATCGTTTTGAAGAACTACAGAATCATAACCTTCTAGTGTGAGGCTAATAACAGACTCTAACATTTACCTCAGTAAAAGTAGAAAAATTGTTATACTGAAACGAAACACCAAGAATTGTAGTTCCGGAGTATGACAAAAGCACCAATTATCGGCCTCAGCTTGTAACCAACACAGATAGCTGATTCGCTGGTTTCGCTCGCGTACTAAATGTCCAAGGACCAATAATTTACTTTATCTGATGAAGTAACCTATGGAGAATTTTTATAGCGCAATACATAGTTGGCTTTCGCATTTTGATGGCTTTCGCAAACAGAGATCAGCTAAGTCTAGCGTAAAGTTTAGCATTATGCCATTATCCCATACATGGATACCCATTAGAAGAACATTGATCAGCAACATAAACAAGGCTCTTGCCGTCTCGCAGATTACAAACTCCGGCAAGGCAACCTGTGACATTATCAAAAACCACCAATTAGTTTATAATCTTTCATTTCATTCATTATATATACATAATATATATATATATATATATGGCTAAAAGTTATAATCGAATCCAATCACCTCGCTCTCCCCAATCAAGTACAAGTATCAAGGACAAGAACTCACTTACTTTCCAGTCGTAATCGTAATCTCCAATTATCTAAAGCGCGACTTTAAAGCAAAGATCTTAGAGTCGTAGATCTTTGTTTAAAGTCTACTACTCAAAGTGATCGGGATAAGCTATCTTCAATCATAAGAAAACTAATGAGAGGACATTACTTACCTGAAGAAATCCTTCCTATGTTTTATATTTTTTTCTATACTTGTTCACCAATGTGCGGTTCGCTTTTGGTTTTTCAATAAATAATATTAATAATAATACTTACTTGACGCGTATGCGTTAAACAACCAAGAACTAGAACAAGCTGCGGTAGGACCCTACAAAATGACTACTTTCGGTTTTCGAAATATTGTAAAATTTCATTATTTTTAAAGTCTTTGATGACCGTTTCTAAATAGAATGAAATTTATATTAATTCAAAGTAGCAGCCTATCGTTGTCATATATGATGCGTATGTGAGGCAGGGGCGCCCGCAGCGTGACACACTGGACGCACGTGCGTCCACCCACCAAATCAAATCAACACAAGGAATAGGCATCGCATCGATATTTTTGGTAAACGACAATACAGCATGTTAAAGCATTATCTGAATTTAAATTTTTCTAATGAGTCACTCTGAGTCATTTTCAGTGTTTGACTACGAGCGGCGGACAGGGGACGGGTAGGATGGGAGGGGATGGGAGGTGTGCGTCCAATTTTTTGGGGGTGTGCGTCCAATTTTTTAAACCTGCGGGCGCCTCTGATGTGAGGGATGTCCTCCACTACTCCCCTACCCACACCGCATCACTTACCGAATCTCTGCCTTGGTCCGACGGTGTTTTGAAGGCTTGGCCCCTCCATACCTGGGGGAGCTCTGCTGTCCCATTTCATGTTCGAAGCGTCGTTGCTCTTTCCGCTCAGTTGCGAAGAGCGCCGTGTCTCCATTTGAACACTGGGAAAACCCAGTTCATCTGGCTTGGTTTCTGTGGGCAGATTTCCAAGCTTAACAGGCCTAATCTGCAGCATTGCATTCCTTGTGTCTTCTCAACTAGTGTGCACGATCTTGGGTGACCATAGACCAGGGATAGAAGTTCTCAGAGGAATGGGTGTTGAACAATGGCATAGCTAAAATTTTACCATAGGTATGCATCTTCAGAGACCCTATACATAGGTGTGCTTCTTCAGAGACCCTATACATAGGTGTGCTTATAGGCTGATCTCCAGAGGCATAGAATTTTTGACAATCACGGAATCAACTGTCTCGATACTACTTTCTCGATACTACTTATTTTAACAGATTCACAGCGTAACGTTTAAGGTTTAAAAGTAAAAGGCATTAGTAATATTTCACGAAATGAAGGAGATTACTTATGTAACACTCAAAAAATCAAAGCAACAACAACTGCTATTTAAAATTTAGAAGTTCCTTACCATCAGTTGGGTCTCAATTTGTCTGGTTCAAGACAGCTTTGAATACTGCAATCGTGGGTGGACAATATAGTGTGTACAGTAGAGCTGTACCAATGCATCGGCAGCATTCAGAATCGGGCCGATTATTAGAGGCATCTGCAAAAAGTAATCGGCGCTGATGCAAATTAATTTATAATTAACTTTTTTGCACAATAATAGTTACAAAAAGAAAAATTAGCACCAACATCTATAGTTTGTTTCTTATTATTGCATTATATTTAGCATTGCACTACTTACTAGGCACCATAGAAACCAAGGACCACTATACACTGGACTGGAAACTCCTTAATAACCCTTATACAGCGTTGTGTGCCTAGTTTTTGGTGATAACAAAATAATCGGACTCGTACACGGTATCGGCTATTTCAATAATCGGCTATAAGTGGTATCGGCATAATCGGGAAAAAGGGCTATTGCTACACCCCAGTGTACAGGCCACAAGGCTTGTAGAGAGACATTGAGAGAGACAGACTGCGACAGAGACAGAGCGAGAGAAAACAAGAGACAGACAGCGAGCGAGTTAGTGAGAGAGCGAGTGAGAGAGCGAAAAACGGACGAACAAGGCAGATATTATTTCAGGCATTTCTTAGCGCTGGAGCTCAGAGATATATAGCCTACCGTTAAAGTGTATGTCGTGGTTGAAGTTGAGAAATCCAAGTACGTTTGTCGACTGGATCTTTCGTACGTCGGAAACAGCGCTCATAACAGCGTGCACGACGACGAGACTGACGACACTCGGCATCAAACCACAGCGCAAGAGGACGGACTCGAGTTCGGATCTTTCTCTGTGGTAGCATCTTGTCCAATAGTTCGCTCGTAGTAGAGGTATAGAGGTCGAATAGTTCAGAGACTGACAGACAGTGACAGTGAGTCCAGTAATGCAGGGTCAGCAGAGAGCATCGATCCTCGAAGAGCATTGCTGAATGCTTGGCTGTCTAGTCCCCTCCAACCACGTATCATACGAATAGCATGAATTGGCTGGGAATGAAGATGAGGAATGGTAAATTCTAAAAGAGAATGATCCGATGAAACTGGTGGATGAACACGCAAGTCCTGGATCACAGTGTCATCAAATGTTATTAGTAGATCAAGAGAGCCACCCCGATTTGGGTGGGTTCCTTGACATGCTGCTGGAGGCCGAAGTGTGATAGAAGATCGAGGAAGTGTGTAACCATTGGATCGGTGGAGTCTTCAATATGGATATTAAAGTCTCCCATAATGACTAACTGTGTATTGCGTGTAGCGAGGTCTTCTAATACTGAAGAAAACTCCTCCATAAATGTATGCGAGAGTGGTGTAGAACCAGGACGGTAGATTGTGAGGATTGTTGTAGAGCCGTGAGAGGATGCTACACTGAGAGATAATGCCTCAATTGTCGAGAGTTCCACGCCGAGTTGAATTAAAGTGGTACGAAGCGACGAACGACAGAGAACAGCAATGCCGCCGCCACGTACTTGTCCACCGTCAGGACCAGATGGTCGAGGTTGATCGTAGATGGTAAAGCCAGGCGGTGCTGAACGGAGCAGAGGTACATCGTCGGAGGCTCGATGCCAGGTTTCTGTGACAGCAAATAGATCAATTCGCCCCTCTTGTATGGTATGAGAGATGTATGCAGATTTATCCGATAGGGAGCGCGCATTCCACAATGCGAGATGCAGGCCCAGAGAGATCGACGAGGAGTGAGTAGGAGGGATAATGTCGGGCAAAGATGAGATGGGTGCAGGTGATGAAGAATCCAGATTAGGCAGATTAGGTATAAATGTGATCAATTTTGTAAGTACAAAAATAATGTTTTTTGTCTGTTTTGAAGATTTGAAGATGCAAGCAAGAATCCATAACCAATAAAATTGATATCAAAACATTTACAATGAGTTCCTACTTTAATATCAGTGTACAAACACACACTGGGGAACAGCCTTACAAGTGTAATTTGTTTCAAAAAGCATTTGCACAGAAGGGTGGTCTGAAACGCCATACAAGAACCCACACAGGAGAAAAGCCATACAAGTGCAATCTATGTCAAAAAGCATTTCAACAGAAGTGCAGTCTGGAATACCATACCCGAACCCACACTGGAGAAAAGCCATACAAGTGCAATCTATGTCACAAAGCATTTGCACTGAAGGGCCATCTGGAAGACCATATAAGAATACACACAGGAGAAAAGCCATACAAGTGCAACCTATGTCACAGAGCGTTTCCACAGAAGGGCCATCTGGAAGACCATACAAGAACCCACACTGGAGAAAAGCCATACAAGTGCAATCTATGTCAAAAAGCATTTCAACAGAAGGGCGGTCTGGAATACCATACAAGAACCCACACTGGAGAAAAGCCATACGAGTGCAATCTATGTCACAACGCATTTGCACTGAAGGGTGGTCTGGAACGCCATAACGCCATACAAGAACCCACACTGGAGAAAAGCCATACAAGTGCAATCTTTGTCAAAAAGCATTTGCACGGAAGAGCGATCTGGCTTGCCATACAAGAACCCACACTGGAGAAAAGCCATACAAGTGCAATCTATGTGACAAAGAATTTGCACTGAAGCGTGGTCTGGGACAACATACAAGAACCCACACTGGAGAAAAGCCATACAAGTGTAATCTTTGTCAGAAAGCATTTGCACAGAAGCGCAATCTGGATTGCCATACAAGAACCCACACAGGAGAAAAGCCATACAAGTGCAATCTTTGCCATAAAGCGTTTGTACAGAAGTGTGGTCTGCAATACCATAAAACAACCCACACTGGAGAAAAGCCACACAAGTGCAAGCTATGTCACAAAGAATTTGCACTCAAGACCACTCTGGTATACAATACAAGAACCCACACTGGAGAAAAGCCATACAAGTGCAATCTATGTCACAAAGCATTTCCACAGAAGGGCAATCTGGAATACCATACAAGAACCCACACTGGAGAAAAGCCATACAAGTGGCAAAGCATTTGCACTGAAGCTTGATCTGGAACGCCATACAAGAACTCCCACTGGAGAAAAGCCATACAAGTGTAATCTATGTCACAAAGAATTTGCACTGAAGCTTGGTCTGTTGATATAGATGCTTTCATTTTGAGACCTTATGGCTGTGGGTATTGTGATGAAGTGTTTGAAATTGAAAAGACATTTATGGATCATTGTTATAATCACTACAGTGACACGTCTCAGAAAGACACCTTTCTTGAACTCATTGAGGCGTGCGTTTTGACTTAATAATTGTTCTCAGTCTTAAGAGGTAGATGATTTAGACTGGCAGAGTACTTTTAAAAAGGCTGCTCGAAACGGGCTAGATCTGAAATATTTAATAAAGTGGCTGTAGTAAAAAGTTGAAAACAAATCTTTATAATTTTGTAACTTAGGCCCTGTTGGTGCTATGTTCATAAAGGAAATATTTCGCATGCATTTGCATTCAAAAGTCTTGCAGATGGTGAAAACATGGAAGGTCAACGAAACGTGAAATTAAAGGAAGATTATCACTTTTATATGATTGACGTTAACAAGAATAGTCCACCTTTCAGCAAAACGTAGAAAGGCAACTTGTAAAGTCATGCGTAATAACATCACACTGTCAATGAAATCTGTGCTCCTGCCGATATTGACAACGCATTTGTCATTAACTTGAACAGTGCTTTGTCATAACGGTGTTGAGTGGAATGAAAGGCTCCACAACTGCAGAAGTCGTAGCCACGTAGGAGCACTGTTGGCTAAATGAATTTTTTAAAGTGAAGGCTTATTTTAATGCAGATATTATGGTGTCTGAGATTAGTTTTGCTTTAGATGATATACGAATTTACAAATTATATCTGCAAAGGATGATCTTAAAATCATGGCGTAAGAGAGAGATTTACCATAAAAAGGTAGAACGGGAGTCCATGGACCCGATAACCAGGGGCAATGAATTTCAGGCGTTAGGTCCGGTCACAGAAAACTAACAGTCCGCTAGGCGCGTCCTAACTCGGGAAACTAAATCGCCACGGGCGGTTGAACTCCAGCGACTGTCGTTGCATCGAATGCAAAGTTCAGTCAGGTAACCAGATGCAATATTATGTACTACGTCAAAAACCAGGACACACAATTTATATATTATGCGTTTGTCAACTGGTAGCCAGTGCAGGTTCCTCAACAGCGGCGGAGCATGAGCAGAAATTGTTTCAGATAAAATCAGACGAGCAGCGCTGTTCTGGGCCCGCTGCAGCCGCCGACGAACCCCTTTACTGCAGTCCGCGAACAAGACATTACAATAGTCCAGGCGCGAAGGTATAATGGCGTGGACCAGCTGCAGCACAGCCCGCTAGATGAGAAAGCGTCTTATCTGTCGAATGCGGCCAAGACGATAGAAGCACGCTCGTGTGCAGACCCGAGCATGCGCATCGAAGCTCAGTCGCTCATCTATGCTAACACCAAGGTTACGTGCCGTCACCGACGCCGCCAACGCGCCACGTGGAAGGACGAGCTCCTTGTCGGTTCTGCTGAGCTTAGCAAGCCGCTGTCTGGAGCCGAACTGGTGATTGACTTCTTCTCTTACAATCGGTGCCTGCGGTGTAAGACTTCACGATGAGGCAGTACGCCGAGCTGTGGGTTTGCGTCTAGGATCAAAGTTTGCGCTCCCCTTATGTGTCCTTGTGGTTCTGTGGTCTTGGCAAATGGGTCCCATGTTATGGCCTGCCGTCCTCGTCCAGGTAGAACCGCCATACATGCATTCCTTAATGAGTTAATCTGGCGAGCCCTTGTCCAAGCTGGCTTCCTTTCTTCCAAGGAATCAGTGGGACTCATGAGGTCCTTATGCAAACGCCCAGATGGCACGACTCTGATACCCTGGCTCGCGGGCAGGACTCTCGCCTGGGATGTGACTTGTGGACACCTGGGATAATCTCATACTGCCGGCTCTGGATTCCCAAAGGAAGGTTGCCAAGTATGAAAGCCTGCTAGCATCTTTCAGTTCATCCCTCTTGCCTTTCAGACACTTGGCCCAATCAACCACCAGGGATTGGGGTTCATGGCCAGGCTGGGTTCCCATCTGACAAGGGTTCTGGAGACCCAAGAGAGACGTCTTTCCTCTTCCAACGTATTACCTCAACTATCCAGCGCTTTAACGGGATCGCTTTCCGATGTACATTTGAGGAGCCTGAAATCGGTGAAGACTAGCCATCCCAGAAAATCTATGCTTCTAAATAATGTTGAAGTCCCTGAGGAATCCTTTTACCTCGGTATTACCTCGGGGGAAAATATAAAAATAGCATTGTCAGGCCTATGAGATAAGGCGGCGAGAGAAACAGACGGACATACAGACGGAGTAGCTGGAAATCCTCTCTCATATGCCGAGGCCAGTTAAGCAGTAATAAGCTGATTTAATGATACCGCTTATATGAATACGTTCCGTAATCGTAATCTAGAGATTTCTACGGCGCACAAAATGGCGGAGTCGCGGAACCAGCTTATTCACAGGCATTAAGTCAAAACCAAATCGTTGGGCAGCTAGGGTCCCCATCGGTTCCAGTCGATCAGCGCGGTAAGAGTGGATGGAGAATTAACAGAGTGGTTCAGGGTCGCTGTGGCGGTAAGACAAGGATGTGGACTATCACCGGACCTGTTCAACCTGCTCCTGGAGGCAGCCATGAGCCTTGCAATGAGATCAGTAGAGGCAGGAGTCACAATTAACGGACGATTGCTCAATAATCTGCGTTTTGCGGACGATATTGATCTGGTGGCGGAGTCACCGCAACAGCTGCAGGAGCTGACAAACAGGGTCGATGATAGTAGTAGAAGACTGGGCCTTAAAATCAATGTACAAAAACCAAAACAATGACTATTGGGAAGCAGCACGAGGGAATACAGATCAGACTGGAGGATAAGACACTCGAGCAGGTGACAGATTTTGTGTACTTGGGAGGATTGATAACGGAAGATGGTCGGTGCACAAAAGCTACCAGGCGTAGAATCGGTCTAGCATGTGCGATGTTCGGCAGGCTGAACAAGATATGGAAATCAAACAACATAGCCATAAGAACCAAGATGAAGCTATACTTGTCATTCCGGTGCTGCTGTATGGTTCGGAGTGCTGGTGCCTGCACAGGGAGGATGAGAGGAGACTGCTGGTGGCGGAAATGAGCTGGCTGCGAAGAATAATTGGCAGAAGTAGAAGAGACAAGATCCGAAATGAGGTGACCAGAGAGGAGCTGGGTCAGATGGAGACAGTGGTGGACAAGATCAGGAAAAGAAGGCTTACATGGTTCGGGCATGTGACACGAATGGATGACAGGAGGCTTCCGGCCGCAGCTATGTACGTTCACGTAGAGGGAAAGCGAAGCAGAGGGAGGCAAACAAAGACATGGATGGACAATATAAAAGAAGACCTGAAAGCACAGAACATGGAGATGAGGGATGCTGTTGAAAAAATCAGGGACAGAGCTGTTTGGAGACGTCACGTTGAGGCCTCATCGTCGGCGCATGCCTGACGGAAGAGAGAGAGAGAGAGAGAGAGAGAGAGAGAGAGAGAGAGAGAGAGAGAGAGAGAGAGAGAGAGAGAGAGAGAGAGAGAGAGAGAGAGAGAGAGAGAGAGAGAGAGAGCCTAGATGCGGTTTTGAAGTCGAGCATAAAGGGATTCTGCAAAGATCGCCGATGCGCATCAAACAAGAGCGGGAAAGGTGCGTAATAGGCCTAGAAGCTAGTTTTTGGTCGAAAATCACACTTGAGTTGCGAACAGGAGAATTCGCAGTGAATGTGTTGGTGGATGCAGAGACTTGGTTGAGGGAAATACATGTATCCGAAATAGAGATATCCTTGAATTTCCTTGAGCTGATCACGCAGGCCTATAACTATGAGTTACGTTTTAGACACGTTCAAGAATGGCAGATTAGATGTCATTAAGGAGTTGATTTGTTAAACACCTGAAGAAGATGATCTATGAAGTAGAAGCTGTTTCGCTAAATGCGGCGGAAAAATAAATTACGGAAACGGACGGAAGTTAAAGTGTTTTGCGCGGTGGAGTTGACCCGCAATGGAAGTGAAAATGTTTCGTGCCTCTGAGTTTACCGGCTTTAACCTTAATGGCCTCTCGCGAGGGATCGTTTTGTTATTCCGTGGAATAGAATTTTTGAAGATGTGTTTAAAATCGTAGGATCCGTTCCCGAAGAAGGGTGTAGGCATGTTTGACTACTTTCAGTCGTAGGTATGTATAGGTAAAATTTTGTGGAATTCGGAAAAACCCAGTACCGAGCCGTATGGGGCCTACTAGTTTTTGCCTAAGATTTTGTGTTTAATGATCAATGTTAAAAATTTAAGAAATGTTTTGTAAGCTATATAATGTTAAAATACATGTAAAATACAGATATTTATTCGAACTTTGAGGCATGTACGAAATTAGCGTCTTTAATAACCCTCTAAACTCAACAGTAAAGTGGTAGGCCTATATTAGGCCTAGGCCTATGTGGTCTGCATCTGTGGTGCATCCTGTGCACATTCTAATAATAACAATTATTTAGTCAAAGACAGGGCTCGAAGTGGGAAACAAGAGGTGCCGGTATGGCTATAAGAACCATTCCCCTCCCTCTCCTTTCCCGCCCCTTCCCTTGTCCCTCCCCCTTCCTCAGCCTTCCCTTGCCTTGTCCCTCCCACGCCCCTTCCTCTGCATGCCTATCCATATCCATTCCCTCCCATCCTTCCCCTCCCCTCCCTCCTCCCCTTCCCAGCCCTTCCCCTTCCCTCCACCCGTGAAGTCCGGGGGTCCTCCCCTGAATTTTTTTTAGAATTCTACATTCCCATAGGTGAGTTTTAGCGAATTTTCGGAGAAAGAAACTGGTTTCTTGTCAAGGGTTTCGTCGTGAGAAACTATTTAAAATTCACGAGACTGACTGACATGATAATTATTTCGCAATAACTGACCTTTTCTCAAGTTTTACTAGTTACACTACAAGATGGCTTTGTGAGTTTTTATGAACATTCCGGATTGCTAAAATGCACTGAACGCAGTATGTTTTGAGTACGTGATACTTGCTAGAGTTAGCATCTAATCGAGAGAGAGAGAGAGAGAGAGAGAGAGAGAGAGAGAGAGAGAGAGAGAGAGAGAGAGAGAGAGAGAGACGAACAAGGCAGACATTAAAGTGTATGCACTGGATGTACGCCTGAATGGGAGAATCTGACTGTAGCGAATGAATTTATCTTCGTGTTCAAATTGGCTTCGGTTCTAGTACGTGTGGGGTCGATCAGGGTCAAGTACGGTACCCCGACACATTAGGGTGATCTGGACACTTAGGCCTACATACGTCTGTGGCCCTGTGCATCATGTTTCACGAAGCATCCATCATATACAGGCTATACTTCAATATTGTATGTTTAACGTGTTTTATTCAATAAACGTATAATGAGTCTTAAGCATGAGATTTTATCATATTCAATAGTTAAATCAAATAGGGGGTAATGTGAACAGCCTAGGGGTAACTTGAAATCGCGTTCAGGCTACCCCCGAGGGTAATATGAAATCGATTTCAGATTACCGGGGGGTAACTTGAAATGGGGGGTATCCTGAAGTCTTTACACCGGGGTCGAGAGAGACTGAGATAGAACGACGACCAGGTGGAGCGGGTTGCCTGGATGGTGAAGAGATCGCAGAGATACTGGGGCTGGGAATATTGTAGGGAGTTAATTGTAGGTTAGTGATAGGACTTTGAAGTGGATGCGCTCTGGGATTTTTAACCAATGAAGTGATTTGAGGATAGGAATGATATGATGATGTTTGGGCGTTCTAGTGACGGCTCTGGCTATAGTGAGTTTTGGATAAGTTGCAGACGCTTGAGTTGGGTGGATTCAAGGTTGAGGAATAGGGAATTGCATTAATCGAGCTTTGAATGAACAATGGAGGTAAAAATGCTTGAGGCAGTTTTAAGATCGAACATAGGCCGGAGACGGCGGATGTCACGAATGTGCATGAAGCATGAACGCGATAGGTTGGAGATGTGGTTACAGAAAGAGAGGTGCGGATCAAAAGTAATACCGAGATTGCGGACAGAGGAGTCAGAGGTGAAGGTAAGATATGAAGAGTTTGTTGATAAGTGTATGGAAGGGTCAGGGATTTTCTTGATTTAGTCAGGAAGACCGAGCATTATGAATTCAGTTTTGGAAGGGTTAAGCCAGAGGAGATTGGATGACATCCACTGTGAAATAAGGTTAACCACATTGAGTAGTTGTGTGATGGCGGTGGAAAAAGAGCCTGGGGAGAAGGATATGAAGAGTTGGGTGTCATCTGCATAGAGATGGTGGTCGACAGAGGAGGATTTTATGAGATGACTTAAAGGAGTGGTATAAAGGATGAAAAGTAGTGGACTCAGGACGGAGCCTTGAGGGACACCACAGGAGAGGGAGGGGTGGCAAGCAGTGGCTGGAGGCTTTGACAGAGAAGGATCGTGAAGACTATATATGAATGGAACCAAAGTAGAGCAGTGCCACGCAGAGACGCCAAACCAAGAAGATAGTCTTTGAAGAAGAAGGCTGTGATCGATGGTGTCGAATGCTGCGGAGATGTCAAGGGGGCAGAGGCAGGAGACTTCCTGCCCGCTGACGGCAGAGACCAGTTTATTGTAGAGAGATGCAAGTATAGTTTCTGTGAAGTGGTGTTTAGTGAAGCCAGATTGGTGAGGGTTAAGGAGTGAATTGGAAGAGAGGTAGTCGTTGAAATTGTAATTGTAAACGAACATTTATATAGCGCCACTCGAATCAGCGGCGCTCTCGACCCGAATCATTACTAGCACTGGCAAAAAGAAAGGTTTTCAAGCTTCTACGGAACTGAAAAAGAGAGAGGACAAGAAGCTCTCTGCGGAGAAACTGGGGAAGACTGTTCCACGCTGAAGGACCCACATAGGCAAAGCTCATGGATTGCATGGGCCGTGGAAGAGTGGAACAACCATAAGGCCACGTTGAGCAGGGCGAGGACAATTCGTTCCGTTAGTTTGGATAGAAAGGAAAGATTGGAGATGGGACGGTAGTTACATAGATTTTCTTTGTCGAGATTTGCTTTTTTGAGAAGGGGAGTGACTAGAGAGTGCCTAAAGGCCATTGGAAAGTTGCCGGTAGAGAGGGAGATATTGATAATTTTGGTGATTACAGGAACGAGGGCGGAGGCACAGTCTTTTAGAAGTGAAGTGGGTATAGGATCAAGTTCGCATTTTTTGTTGGGGAGGGAATTTAGGAGGAGTGACACTTCTGCTTCGGAGGCGGATAGAGAATTGGGAGCGACGAGTGAGAGGCAGGAGAGGTAGGGCTGAGAGAAAGGAGTGAATCAGTACTGGTGGAGGCAAGGGGGAGTGGGTGTATAGAAGAGATTGTAATGTGAAGCGAAGCGATGAGATTTTGTCAGACAAAAAATAAACAGAAGGTGTCAGCGATAGAGGGGTAGGGGAGGGAGCTATGCAGTGGGGAGGGAGATTTGCGATGAAGGAGAAAGTTGACAGTTCTCCAAAGATGTCTTGGGTTGGAGGAGCCGGTAGGGATGAGTGAGGACTAATATTTCTTTTTGGCAGCAGCGATGAGTTTATGTTATTTATTTGTGGCTGATTTCAGGGTATTGATGGCTTTTGTTCTAGCCGTGGAGTCGGTTGTGCTCTGCATGGTAGATGTGCTGAAGGCGTCTGCGGAAAGTTTTAAAGGCTTGGAGGTAGGAAGTAAACCAAGGTTGCTGGTGTGTGAACTGTGTTTGGTGATGAATGGTGCATGAATGTCAAGGAGGTTGGATAGTGTGGAATTGTAACAAGAAAGGAGGTCATTGAGGGAAGAGGGAGGGTTAAGTACCAGTTGGGAGTCGAGAATATCCTGGGTGAAGACCTGACGGTCAATGGACCCGGTAAGACGGAAACAATGAGTCGAAGGAGGAGGCCGAGCGAATGGCTTGATTTCAAGATCAGCTATGATTAGGTAGTGGTCAGTAATTCTTGACATGGGTCGTGAAGTGAACGTGTTAAGTGATATTGACTGAGGACAGGATGTTCAGGAAATGGGAGGCAAGGGGATCAGAGGGATTGTCTACAATCTACATGAATGTTAAAGTCGCCGGTTAGTAAGAACTCGTTGGGAGTGGTGGCAGCGAGAGAGGAGGGAGCCGAATGCATCAAGCAAATTAGAGGGTTTGAAGGAGTAGGCGGACCAGGTGGGAAGACGGTAGATATTGAAAACTGTGAGTATGTCGGGGGCAAGTTGAAGAGTTGTGGAGGAGCATTCAACGAGCGGAAGGTATGGCGAGAGGAATTTAGGACAATAGCCGATTCACGGCCAAGAAGGTGGTGCCGCCACCAGATATTTTGTAGGCGGAGGTGATGCGAGGAAAGCTGTGCAGGGAGTAGCCACGAGGAATGCAATCAGAGAGATGGGAGTTAGAGGACGACGTGGAAATCCAGGTTTCTTGAAGGGCAATGTGATCGGGTGGGCGACAGCAGGTGACAAGATCGCTCAGAGCAATGTTTTGGGGATTGAGAAATGTCCGAATATTGAGGAAATAGAGTAGAATTTCTTGTTGGAAGGGCTAGATGTGCGAATTGAGGAGTTTGTGCTGGGACCCGGATTTAATTTTATGTCACCAGAAAGTAGGGCCTAATAATTATAGGAAGCAAGATTTGCCGGGGGTTGATGGCAGAAAAATGGACTGTGGGACGGCGGGTACAAATGAATGACGCGGCAGCGATGGTGTTGAAATGGGAATACTGTACAGTTGCGGTCTGAAGGAACTGAGTGAGAAGCGGAACTCAGAGCCCTTCTCATTCCAGTGACTCTGGACAGTGATCTCATATTTCAATCCCATATGACAAACCTTTGCAAAATCTTGATTCTATCACATCAATGCAGTACGTTACATTAAGTCTGCTCTTATGAAAAACATGTCACAGACCATAGCCCACTCTCCTGTCTGCCCTTGCCTCGATTATGCCATGTCGATGCTTGCAGGTATCTCAGATCTCGAAGTCAACAGTCTTCAATGCATCCAAGATTCTCTGGGTCCCGTGGTTCTGCGTGCATCATCTCATTCAAAATCATTAAACTCTTCTGCTCGGTCAGCTGCATTGGCTTCCTGTAAAATTCAGAATAAGCTTTAAACTGGCTTGTCTTACCTATAAAGCCCTCACAAAAAGCACTCCTGCTTACCTTCAACCAATACTCTCTTCTTACATTCCGACACGCGGGCTGCAATCTTAGGGTGTGGGTCTTTTGGTTGAGCCTTGATGTAGCACTGTCATGGGCTCTCGTGCATTCCATTTTACTGTCCCTAAGGAATGGAACCGATTGATAGATTAAACGTTTTATTTAAAGTAAAAGGTTCTTTTACTCAGTCAAACATAATCAGTCCTTAGAACTTCACTAGGACGCCTTAACGAAAAAGGAACACATAGAGTAGCCATGTAACCTAGAGTCATAGGCTTGTAGCCCTCTATCGAACAAAGAATGTATAAATTATGCAGTCGTTATAAAGTCTAACACTGATGACCGATGTTTGTCCGAAATTCGAACTCTTTCTCTTCCTTTAAGAAACGCCTCAAACTCACTGTTTCTCATTGGCTTTCTAGAATTTTGATATTTTGCAGCTCTTCACCTGGCGATTGACTAACCACACCACCGATTCGCATTTCAGTGTGACCTTGTGCACGTTAAAAATGTCTGTGATAATAATAATAAACTGTAGGTAGCTTACATGATAATGTTTACGTGAGCAATTTCGATGCTCACTTCATCATTTCTCAGCCTCTCTTTTACTCAAGCCCTTCGAGACGGTTTTGTTCTGTTATGGTTTCATTGTGTTATGTACGGGGCACCTCTGATGAGTCTGCTTAAGTGGCACTATATAAATTTGCAATTACAATTACAATAGCAGCTGATTTAAAAGCTTTTTATAAAAATAGTTCCCATTAGCACTTCTTCTTTACGTAGCACTTCTGTAATCGTCCAGCACTTATACTAATTTGGGTTAAGCTTATGGTGAGGTCAACGTTAAAATCAAATATTTCGGGTCATGGCTGGACTGGCCTGACACTGGATATGCTTTTGGGTACAAATGGTACAAATGTAATTGATTTTGTAAATACAAGTAGAGTTTTTTGTCTGTGTTGAAGATCTGAAGACCCAAGCAAGAATCCGTAGCCAATAGAAATCGATATCAAAACATTTACAGTAACTTCCTGCTTCAAAATCAGTGCACAAACACACACTGGAGACAAACCTTACAAATGTAATATGCGTGAAAAAGCGTTTGAAATGAAGGGTGTTCTGGAATGCTATACAAGAACACACACTGGAGAAAAGCCATACAAGTGCAATCTTTGTCACAAAGCTTTTATGCAGAAAGGAGGTCTGGAATATCATACAAGAGCCCACAAAGGAGAAAAGCCATACAATTGCAACCTATGTCACAAAGCATTTGCATCGAAAGGTGGTCTCGAATACCATACAAGAACCCACAGAGGAGAAACGCCATACAAGTGCAAACTATGTCACAAAGGGTTTGCCCAGCAGGGTAGTCTGAAATACCATTCAAGAAAACACACTGGAGAAAAGCCATACAAGTGCAGTATGTGTCAGAAAGCGTTTGCACAGAAATGTGGTCTGGTGTACCATACACGAGCCCACACAGGTGAAAAGCCATACAAGTGCAACATATGTCACAAAGTATTTGTATCGATAGGTGGTTTGGAATACCATGCAAGAACCCACAGAGGGGAAAAGCCATACAAGTGCAATCTGTGTCACAAAGCATTTGCATCGAAAGGTGGTCTGGAATACCATACAAGAACCCACAGAGAGGAAAAACCATACAAGTGCAGTCTATGTCACAAAGGATTCGCACAGAAGGGCCATCTGGAACGCCATGCAAAAACCCACTCTGGAGAAAAGCCATATATGTGCATTCTATGTCACAAAGGATTTGCAGAAAAGGGCCATCTGGAATGCCATACAAAAACCCACACAGGAGAAAAGTCATACAAGTGCAAATTATGTAACAAAGCAGTTGCGTCGGGTGTCAATCTGAAAAAGCACATGAAATCCCACACTAGAGAAAAACTATGCAAAAATGAACTATGTCTTGGCATTACAGAAAATTGGCATTTAAGTACTTTAGCTAAGAGAGTCAACACGCACACTAAAGACGGACAATTTGTTGATGGAAAAGTGTTTTTGACAGAAGAAAATTTATCTGACATTTCTTCGAGACATTATATAAACCCAAATCCCGGTGAAAGACTATGTTCTGAAAGTTATTCATTGATCAATGCTGATATAGATGATTTCATTTTGCGACGTTATGGCTGTGGTTATTGCGATGAAGTGTTTGAAATTGAAAAGACATTTATGGATCATTGTTATAATCACTACAGAGACGCTTCTCAGAAAGACACCTTTCTTGAACTCATTGAGGCGTGCCTTCTGACTTAATAATTGTTCTTAGTCTTAAGATAATTTGACGATTTAGACTGGAAAATAGCGCTTTGAAAGAGTTTGCTAGTAAAAAGGCTAGATCTGAAATATTTAATAAATTGGCTGTAGGCCTATTAAGAAGTGGAAAATCAATCTTTTTTTATCATCGTAATGTGTTGCAATCGTTCATATGAAGGAAATATTTCGCGTGCATTTGCTTTCACATGGTGAACACATGAGAGCTCTACAAACATGAAATTAAAGGAAGATTATCACCTTTAAATGATTGGCGTTCAAGAAGATAGACCACCTTTCTGGTAAACATAGAAATGCATCTTCAATCAATCAGTCAATCAGTTTATCGATTCATCAATTATTACATAAACAAACACATTAGGTTAAACAAAATAGTACAGTTCAAACTCTTTGTAGCAAAGTGCATTTATAACCTGAGCTTACAGTACGAGACAATGAGTCAGCCGAAAAGGATCAATAGACCCGTTAACAACTCGGCTGGCTCATTTACAAATCTATTTTGTGTTAACTCAACGCAGTCACACAAGCAGTTTATCTCATCACATGGAATAGAAAGCTTATAAAGCCATTGCATATGATTCCATGTCATATACAGTCAATGAAATTGTCATTCCTGCCGATATTGCCAACGCGCGCGCATTTGTCATTAACTTAAAAACAGTGATCCGTCATAACAGTGTTGAGTGGAATGAGAGGCTCGATAAGTCGTAGGGACACTGTTGGCTAAATGAATCTTTTAAAGTGTAGGGGCCTACGGTACGCTTATTTTTTAATGCAGATATTGTAGGCTTATCTGAGATTAGTTTCTCTTGAGATGATTATGCGAATTTACAAATTATGTCTCCGAAGGGCGATCTTAAAATCATGTAGAGTAGAGACTAGAGAGGTATGGTAAACTAGTAGGTATAAGGAGAAAAAAATTGCCACAGGTTTTGATTGAGGTCGAGGCCCACTGTAGATGCAAGATAAGGTTGCGGCATAAAGGTAACGACGCTACAAGACTATTTTACTATTCGAATCTATCATATGGAGTACAAAAAATCAGCTGTTATTCAAAGCTCGACATAGAGGTCCAGGTATATAGGCCTATGCACGTTCATGGGGCCAACAGATTTTAAGAACCTATATGGGCCAGTGCCCGTCAATGTGGCTTTCATTGCGTTAGTTACCAGAATGTAAATCTCTATAGACTAAATTCATTTGAGGTGATAATGAGAGTCGCGGAAATGGAATAGGGGCCTATCGCAATTGCACATGAACAACAAACAATTTCTCTTTCAACCTTCATGCCGTAACCTGAGAAAGTTTACCCCAGAGGGATTTTTATGCATAACTTTCAAACAGGGAGAGATACTTAGAATAACTTTGGCTACTTTCTTTAATATGTTTTATAACAATTTCTATTTCATCAGCTCCGGTAATTCTTGCGTGCCACTCTTGGGCTAAAATGCCCTCAGGTTGCGGGATAGGCCTACGTCATCTGAATAGGAGAACGAAATGAGAGAAGAAGAAGAAGAAGAAGAAGAAGAAGAAGAAGAAGAAGAAGAAGAAGAAGAAGAAGAAGAAGAAGAAGAAGAAGAAGAACAACAACAACAACAACAACAACAGCAACAGCAACAGCAAGAAGAAGTAGAAGAAGAAGAAGAAGAAGAAGAAGAAGAAGAAGAAGAAGAAGAAGAAGAAGAAGAAGAAGAAGAAGAAGGAGGAGGAGGAGGAGGAGGAGGGGGAGGAGGAGGAAGGAGGAGGATGAGGATGAGGAAGAAGAAGAAGAAGAAGTAGAAGAAGAAGAAGAAGAAGAAGAAGAAGAAGAAGAAGAAGAAGAAGAAGAAGAAGAAGAAGAAGAAGAAGAAGTAGAAGAAGAAGAAGAAGGAGGAGGAGGAGGAGGAGGAAGAAGAGAAGAAGAAGAAGAAGAAGAAGAAGAAGAAGAAGAAGAAGAAGAAGAAGAAGAAGAAGAGCAGTTCCCTAAGCCGTCGGTGGGAAGGTGAAACGGTATGGGTATAAAGTGTTTGCGATTCATTCTCTTAGCCCCCCCCCCACATGAGGGCGGCAGGCAAGTCCTCTCGCTCGCCGTTTCATCTACCCACCGACGGTATTCGGTCATGGGTAGCCCACCCGCTCACTATAGCTGAGTTGGCTAGGGGCGCAGATGAAGTAGAAATCTCGAAACAGATTTCTGCCCTGGTGGGGATTGAATCCCGGCCTCTCGGTTGACAGTCCAGCACGCTATAAACATTAGACTTAAAGTGACAATAAATAGCATCACTGCAGACCTTCACGATATCCGAAAATCACGCTAGGCCTACAAAGTTTGTACATATGCATGAAATTGTATAACCAGTTTCTAGTTTTCTAGATATAAGATTATAAATGCTATATAATAATGCACACAGTGGCTGCGACTTGAAATTGCTTACGGTTGTTTAAAACTCGATTTAAGCATGTTAACGTATGGCATAGGCGTAGGCTAAATCTTGGGGGTGCGAGTGGTACCCGTACCCCCCACTTTTTGGACTGGGGGTACCGTAACCCCCAACTTTCAAATAATGCCAATCAATATTTTATTAATCTACTTCGAAATAAAAGATTGATTGACTGATATTTTATTATTGTGCTTTCCCAGAGATGGTCCATGCGAAAATCGAAAGTGAAGAATTTGGTACCCCCCCACTTTTTAGGCCAAAGTTACGCCCCTGTAGTATGGGTCCAGTGACCCCGCCCTTCCGATGGGGGCTGGGGTTGGGAGAGCGATCTCTCACGGTTGCCAGAAGTGGGGAGGTTTACCATGCATGATGCTGATGTATAATGAATTAATTTAGACCTGCAAGTGACTTCGGAGCCTCTTATAATTATAAGTCAGAGAGAGTGGGAATTTGTTCTCCCACTCCAGGTGGGGTGGTTAGACGCCACTGTATGGGTCGACGACATTATTCTATATGTGAAAATCACAGTGGCGTCTAACCCTCCTCCTGGAAGGTAGAGTAAACCCCCACTCTCTGTGACATATATGAGGATCAGAAGTCACTCACAAGTCAGAACTGTAAATTAATTTCCCTACATGTCAGCATCATGCATGGTCTGTACTGAATAGGTCACTTCAGGCGAACGTTGGATTCGTTATTCCGAGATAACATGTGTTTCCGAGATAACATGTGTGTTACATTTGTAACATACATGATACATACATTAAATATATAATCGGAAATCAAGAACCCCAGTTTATGTCCAGAACATTAACCCATCCACCCCTACTTTTGGCAACGTATTGAGACCATATCACACCCGCTCTTTGTTCGCTACACTGGCTTCCTGTCTGGTAGCGTGTCCCCCTCAAGCTGGCACTCCTTATGTACAGAGCACGTGCAGATCATCTGCCATCCTGCTTATCGTCCATGCAACCCCTTGCAACTCCGTTAAAGGCCGCTCCTCTCTTCGATCAGGATCTGTTGGAAAGTATGTTGTTTCTGGAACACGTCTTGTACCAGAAACGGCCGGGCGTTCATTCACAGTTGCCGGTCCCTCCATCTGGAACTCTCCACCTCTTCATGTTCGCAACTCACTTAGCGAGACTGTGTTTCGCTCTTAATGAAAAATGTACCTCTTCCAGTCTACCTATGGCTCTTAATGATTGCCTGGCTTCAATGAGCACTTCTGAACTTTGTAATGAGGGCGTTATTAAACTACAGTTGCATGTATTATATACATGATCACATGGAACCCATATAGGACCCATGCATTCATATTGGACCCGTATAGAACCCAGATGGGTCCCATTTAATGCCCATTGAAATGCTGGCAGAGAATCATGTAGACATGCATTAAGGCCACACCTTTAGAAACCCCTCAAAATCGTTATAAATACGCAAGTCTAAGGACCCAAACTAGCGCGAATTGCGCTGAAAGTGTTTTCAAGCGATAAAGGACAGTTACGGGCCTACTGCAGCGCATAGGAAGGCTTACGCAGTGTCGCGCTTTCCAATGGAATGGCCTCCCTTAGAATTTGCATCTTGTGATAGAGAGGGATTCTGTATCCACTAAACCTATATCTGTCAACACTTGAAAACTGTTCTTTTACGCCGATATTTGGCCGGGAGCATATCTGAGTATAGGTATTTAGGAGAAACGCTATATAAATGTTTCGAATGAATGAACGGCTATGCCGCGACAAAGCTCGTTCTTCTCGAATAGATGGGTAAACTCAAGAGAACGAACGAATCAGATCAACGGATCAGTTGTTCCCTCTGCTCACGGAGACTGCAGCCACACAGGATTACGCCTGAGCTGTTCAGACCCCAAGCAGGAGGATGTCCAATATTTTCCTCCTCAGACAGGAAGCCAGTGCCATTATCGACTCCTAGTTTGTAACTGTTAGAATTTCGGGAACTAGGCCACTCCTCGAACTGCAGTCTCCGGAGCAGACTAGAACTTCTTGCGTATGCGAAACTTCGGCAGAACCCTTCTGGGATGAAAGTGTACCGGTGTTACAATGAACCTAATCTAATCTAATCCAGTCTTGTTGTCAAGACCTCAAACCTCAAGACCAAGACCAAGACCAAGACCTTGAACCTCAAGAACAAGACCAAGACCAAGACCTTGAACCTCAAGACCAAGACCAAGACTTTTAAAAACGAACCCCGAGTGCACGTGTAGGCTACTCGAGACCAAGACCTTGGTCTCGAGGACAACAAGACTGATCTAATCTGGAAACTTCTGTAGCGCCGTTATCGCAATGGTCAATGGTTCCATCGATGGTCGCTTCAGGAAAACCGCGTTCCAAAATCACAGTCTCTTCAATCAATCAATCAAAATTTATATAGCGCCTTTTCCAGATCTCAATTCAGAGGTGCTCCCGAGTCCCGACCCAGGCCAGACGGAACAGAACAATCTTAATTTAAGCAGCATGTGAAATTGTGATCAGGGAACCCTGGGATGGAGACGCATCTCCAAGGGAAGCCCAGTCCACGTGGACAAGAACCAGTTGAGATCCACGCAATCAGACAGGAACCAGTTGAAATCCACTATGATGACGACTATGGGGTCCATAAATTACATATAGGCTATTTTCAACGCTTACCATTATACTGGGACCATACTAGGCCTGCTGTAGCCTGAATAATTGCTGTACAGGATCACTGGTTAAATAGGCAAGCTATAAAATACTGTTGACCTCATTTAGGCTCATTAGTCATTACTGTACCAGTCTGATTCAGCATTTGTTTATGATGCGCATTAAACTAAACATAGATCTACTACTAGGAAAGTTTGGAAATCACTCATTTGTCAGATTTCTCGTAGTCTCGTAGACGACGATAGGCGTATGTTACACCATCTGGTGAAGTGAAGTGCATGTTCTTGGATATTTGTCAAAGTCGAGGCTCTCAAGTGAATGATATTTGAAAGATACACATATTATACATAACTTTCTTATGGCCTAACTCTTGTTTATGTTCTTCTTCCCCTCCTTCTCCCCCTTCGCTTCCTCGTCATCATCGTCGTCGTCTTCTTAGGCGGCGACGATCTTTCTCGGGCGCTTCTTGTCGGCCTTCTGCGCCACTTTCATCTTGAGAATTTCGTTGATGGACATTCCGGCCATGCTCTGCGGCTGTCCGCTTCCTCCAGCGCCCGCCTCCGGAGCTTCGTCCTTCTCAGGCTTTCCCAGCAGGTTGGTGGTTGATCCGTGCTTATCTGAAGCCGTGTCTTCCTCGGGGGCCGGAGGCGGTGGCTGTCGTTTGGGGGCCGTGAAAGGACGGGACGTCGACCGTCCCTCCTCCATCTCCTTCTCCCGTCTCATTCGGGACTCGCGAGCGGCGTTCTCCAGCAGGCGAGCCCTCTTCTCCTCCTGACGATCGACGTACTTGGGCGGCGGCGACTGGTCGGGTCCGTCCTCTGGCATAGCGATCTTGACTGATCTCGCCGTGGCGTCTCCAAGAGCGGGTTCCTTTCCAGGCAGCTCATCAGCGCTCGATTTCATCTTGTTGCCCATATCCATGTACATCGGGAACTTGCTGGGCAGAGGCAGGGCTGTCGCTGGCTGAGGGGCTGGGTAGACGGTCACTCTCTTGGTGGCGCTGAGGGGCCTGTAAGGCGGCGTCTGTTGGTTCGGGATTTTCTCTCTGGCTCCCGCAGGGGGTACTGCTCCTGGGATTCGGTTCTTCTGGGCGTCATCGGCCGGAGGGAGCATCATCTTGGAGTGCTTCTTGCGGTTGCAGTTCTTGATGATCTTGTGGACGCAGTAGAGTATGCAGGATCCGCCGTAGCAGAGGATGAAGAGAGGAAGGACAATGAAGAGAGCGAGGCGCTTGCTGTTCGATCCGACGCCGTCCGAAGAACCGCCTGATCCGACATCAGTTGGAGCAGTCGTATCATCGCCTGCAGACATACAACACTGCTTATCCTATCTTGTCTAGTTTTGTCATGTCTTATCATATCTTGTCTTGTCTAGTCTTGCCTTGACTAGGCTATTCTAGTCTTGTCTTGTATTGTCTTGTCTAGTCTTGTCTTGTATTGTCTTGTCTAGTCTTATCTTATCGTGTCTTGTCTTGTCTTGTTTTGTCTAGTCTTGTCTTGTCTAGTTTAGTCTTGTCTAGTCTAGTCTTGTCTTCAATGTCTTGTCTAGTCTTGTCTTGTATAGTCTTGTCTCATCTAGTCTTGTCTTGTTTTGTCTAGTCTTGTCTTGTCTAGTCTAGTCTTGTCTTGTCTTGTCTTGTCTAATCTAGTCTTATCTTAAATTACCCAAGGTGACTCCAGTGTGTCATCGCCTACAAACACATAAATCTATGGTTTATTTGATTTTACATGTATACGGTCTGACCTTGAGTAATCTTACATGTCCTGATAATATGTTAACTTACCCTTTTTCCAATTGACTTGACTATTTCAACGTATATCTCATTGGTTTCACTAAAACAGACTGACTCAAGCTGCAAACGGTTCAAAATTCTCTGGCCAGAACTGGTAACAAACATCAGCATATCACACATTTACTGCACTATAGTTGCACCGGTGTTTCCTCTCCTTCAACTTACTTACCGACCGTAGTCTATGACTTCTCGATTCTCTGACCTCTGTTTGCGCCAGATCCGGTCCGTCTTTAACTGTGCAGTTCGAGTCGTAGACCGCAAGCCCCAAATATTCCCATATAACTGAACGTTATGTGAGATAGGCTACACTGGCTTCCTGTTGCTGAGCGTACTGCTTTCGAGACCATCACGCTGGCACGTGCCTCAATTGTTGGCAGTGATTCGGCGTACATCAGGGAGCTCAGCTGTGTTCAGTCTCGAGTCAGCTGGGTCGGTTATAGTTGCGCTCTTAGACCCATGGAGACACATAGGTGCCGCGCTGTCGCACTACAACTCGAACCCATCGTGGCTTCTCGTGTGTTTGGACCGTCCTCCTCAAACAGTCTTCCGTTGAAATTACGTATTGCTACCTTTGACTCTGTGCCGCCTACATTTGCTAACTGTCTTAGAATGCACTTGTTCAGATCTGTTAGATGGTCATAAGTACAGCGCTTCTTGAGATGCTTAAACTGCGCTGTACTTAAGTGTCACGCTGCAGGCGTCTCGACGAATTAATGGGACGTGCATCATCTTCTACCAATGAGGGACTGTTGGGCGGCACTGCCATCGTGTGCTGCTAGCGCTGTCATCTGTCGTCTCGCCACCTTATCGACGCAACTTCGTCCAGAGACTTCGAGCATCTATGCCTTCTGTCAGCTGTTGACGGGCACCGGTTGGTTGGCTGCACGTGTATGCGTGGGCTCGCCGTTAGTGACTCTTCTAGTCTAGTGTGCATTGTTTTGCTTACCTCATGTAATGGTCTTGTTTAAATGACATGCAGCTTCATACAGGCTAGCGCAGATTTGCTTCTCTGTTCGCGACGCTATATAAATGTTCAATTACACATTGGAATTCAAAGTGGCTTCTCCAACGGGTTATGACTTTTAGATTTCCCTTGATGCCTTGGGCATTAGGGGAGACTTGGCACCTTTGACACTAAGGCACCCTTAAGTACCAGCGTATTGAGAAAATCACACAGGAAGTAGGTCGAAATGATTTTCTCAGTATGCTGGTACCCTGCTTGCTATTATTGAATCAGTAAGTAAATAGATAACTACTTAGTATCAAGGGTGCCAAATCTCCTCTAGGATAGCGGCGCTATGGAAGTCGGCAGAATAGATTAGATTAAAGAATGATCTGGAGAGACATATGGCATCTGTCAGTCCGCTGATCTGCGGGAGTTGTCTTACATATCGTCGTATGTATGTTTGTATGTATCTATTAATTTGTTTATTGGTTGCTTATTCTTATCTTTATCCATACATTTACTTATTAACATTGAATATTATTTATGTACGTGTTTAATGCTTATGAATGTATTTATGAATGTACAGAGATCGAGTCCCATAGGCGGACATGCTTTGTAGGCTGCAATTTGCGCCGTGTATTGTAGGCTGTCTGTTCTGTTAGTAGTTAAGATTTATCGCATAACATGTACATGTACAGCGCAGTGCGTTTGCAGGCGCTTAATTAAAGAATAAATATTATTATTATTAGGCTATTATTATTATTATTATTACATCAGCAGAGGTTTTTTAACGTAGGATCTTTTTGACCAGTATGTTTGTATTAAAGTATTTGCCGTATAATTATTTAGTTAGTTTTAGTCTTACCCTGCGCGTCGGGGGGCTGCTTGCAGAAGAAGGGTAGAGCGGTGTTGCAGTCCGTGCTCTGCCATTTACCCGACCGGACATCGAGACTAACGCACGGGTTCAGCTGCTTCTCTCCATCGGCCCAATACGACGAATAGGCTATACACAGCCCACAACAAATCTCTTCTTAGTTTATGGCAACGCATGGTTTCATCAATACAATGCACCATATATATATAAATTATATATATATATATATATATATATATATATAGGGTGCAGTCCGTATTGTATTGATGAAAATATATATATATATATAGGGTGCATTGTATTGATGGAAAAAATATATATATTGGGTGCTATTATATATATATACCTTATACTATATATTGGTGCTATTATATAATTATATATATTGGAAGCCATTTTATATATAATATATTATATATATTATATATATATTATATATATATATAATGGCTTCTCTGCATATCCTATATCATCTATGATAACACAAAAGAATTCATATGTATACATATAATTTTTATACTGATATAATTCATTTAGGCCTACCTACATATATAATTTGCATGCTGGTATATATATACATATATAACAATTATTATAAATGTACATATTATTTGGGGATTGATTTCTGTGGTTGTGCCACCGTGTGCCGTCCTTTTCCTATTATTGTGCGTCCCAAGCAGCGGCAGGACCACACAGGTAGGCTTCAGCTAAACAGGTAAGCTTTGTTATGTTTGTGTCCCGAGTGCAGTGCTGCCTGGAAACCAGACGAAGCCTTGAAAACAATTCCAGTTCGGAATGGAGCCGGACCTGTTTTCAGGAGCGTCTTTCCGTTTCCATGAACAATGACACCATTGATTTTGCAGAGCCAATCAATCCATTCTGTTTAACTAATGACGAGGAATTGGCACACGTTGTAGCACCTTTGGAGGCAGTGAAATGCGCTATATAAATGTCGAGTTACCTACACACATACGTGCAGGCAAACATTCATGGATACATTCATACATTCACACATTCGTAAGTACATACGTAGCCTACGTATATGAATGCATACATACATGTCTGCATACATGCATGCACATATGCATACATACACACATACATACATGCATGCATGCATATATACATACATACATGCATACATGCATACAGTGTGGGAATTGTAGAAAAACACTGAGGGTTGAACATTTTATCAGTATTTTGCAAACTGATGTCAATGAAATTTGAAAGCAGCTGATTTCAACACTAGGAGATTTGTAAGTCATACTCGAATCAAAATCAATTCCTTTGTTGAGAAAATTGAGGAAATGTTTTTTCTTTGTCAGAGACTCATAGACAAATAGTGCTAAATCACACTAGCACAAATGAGGAGGTTGGAAACTCTGGGGTGTGCAATGAGGTTTTAACTGAAGAGGTCCTAAGAAAGACCAGGGGTTGAACCCCTAACCTCTGACAATTCCCAACCTGCATGCAGACAGGCATACATACAAACATACGTACATGCACACACGCATGCATGCATGCATACATACATACAGGCACACAAGCATACATACATACATGCATGCATACATACATACATTCATAGATACATATATACATACACGCATGCATACATACATACATACATACATACACGCATGCATACATATATACATACATACATACATACAAATGTATATACATACATACATATATACGTATACAGAGGGATAACTTTGCGCTTGTGGATAAGGACGCCATGTAAATGCTGTGAATGAATGAATGAATGAATGAATGAATGAGGTTACTAACAAAAGAAAGAGCGAATAAAGGAACAAAGAAATAAACTCCAACGAAGGAACGAAGCACCCGAGGGAGTGGAGGAACGAACGAATGAGTCAAAGAACGAATGGATGAATAAACTGAGGAACGAATGAATTCCAATCGTAATATGACCTGAACAGGTAGGCCCTATATTGACGTACATGTGCTGCTCAGTTTGAAGTTGCTGAGAGTCTCGTCCGTCCAGTCGTAGCTCGTAGCATTTGAGGTGCTCATGTCATTTCTGTACAGACCAATCCACACCTTTGTGATACTGTACAAAAGGACAGAGCAAACAAATACGCGTTATTTATATATATACATTATACATATACATACCTACATACATACATAGCTACATTTTTTATTATTAGCAGTCCCTTAAGCTAGCCTTGAATCAAATACCTTGAGGCAGCCATGGGTATGAAGTGTTAGTGACTTCATTTTCTTAGCCTCGGCATATGAAGGCGGGTCGCCAGTCCTCTCCCTCGCCGTCTCATCTTCCCACCGACAGTGTACGGTCAGTGTACTCATTATAGCTGAGTTGGCTAGGGGGTGCACGTGGAGCAGAAATCTCGAACCAGATTTCTGCCTTGGCGGGGATTTGAACCCCCGACATCTCGGTTGACAGTCCAGCGCGCTAGCCACTGCACTATTGTCTTCAGACTACAGGTTTCCTCAGATTCCTCTGTTTTCGTAGACTATGGGTAGGGCGTCTCATCGTGCGGATACCAACGGAACGAATTTTACCTTCTCACTTGTACATTGTACAATCGCCCCCTCTGCAGTCAACAACGAATCTTCAACCCCACTGCAGCTGGATTCGAACTACAGGTATACAGCAGTACAATCACGTAGCACTCTGCCACCTGCATTGTCGGTTAGCTTAACATGACATAACAATGGTTTTAAGTGGTTCACAGACTACGTATACGTCTACTGCAGGGCATATTTTAACTGTATAACTAGTGAGACAAATGTTCCAGTAGTCTTAGGATTTGTCCCAGAGTTAGGGTGATTTGTCCCAGGCAATGTATATTGAAACTGTATCTGTATGTTGCAGGAGTTTCAAGATTTCTCCCAGTAGTAAAGGCAAAAACCTGGAAAAATTTATGTGAGATGAATTCCCAAAAAATGGTCGTCAAGTTTTTCAGAGAGGAATTCATAAAAAAAGGTTACCCACCCATGGCCAACTTTGTCCCAGTAGCCTAGTCTAAATCTGTCAAAATATGCACTGGTCTACTGAACCACTGAAAACACTTGTCATGTTACGTAATGGTAATTATCTTACTTAGCTGGAGTCGAATGCTCATTAGCCTACTTACCTGGAATCGAAAGCTAATTAGCTACTTACCTGAAGTCGAATGTTAATTAGCTTACTTACCTGGAATCGAATGCTAATTAGCTTACTTACCTGGAATCGAATGCTTATTAGCTTACATACCTGCATGGAATCGAAAGCTAATTAGCCTACTTACCTGGAATCGAATGCTAATTGGCCTATATACTTACCTGGAGTCGAATGCTTATTAGCTTACTTACCTGCATGGAATCGAAAGCTAATAAGCCTACTTACCTGGAATCGAAAGCTAATTAGCCTACTTACCTGGAATCGAATGCTAATTAGCCTACTTACCTGGAATCGAATGCTAATTAGCCTACTTACCTGGAATCGAAAGCTAATTAGCTTACTTACCTAGAGTCGTTGGCCACAGATGCGATCAGCTGATTGTTGATGTTGGAATCCGTAGGACAGACGAGGTCGCCGTTGTCAGTGACGCATTTCATCCGGGCAACTTGAAACGCTGACGGTGACTTCGTTAAAACGAAACTCTTTGACAGCTGACCAGAGGAATCTGTTGGAGTCATGGCTAGATTATTAGTTTTCAAATTGAAACATGGCATTTATTACGCTCACAAAGTCAGGCCCGGTTCGTCCGTTAGGCGAACTAGGCAGCCGCCTAGGGCCGCCGATTTTTATGGGCCGCCAATTTTCCATTTTTCCAAAATTATTTAATTATTATTCGCTAGAGCGGCTAGATGGAAGTATTATAGTGTTGGTTTATAGTGTTGGTGTAATAAATCGCGCAGGAAAAAAGTCATCAACTTTTTTTGTAAGATGAAATTCCAAAAAAGATGGATGAAATTACTATAATTACTATGACGAAAATCTAAAAAATTTCGGACGGTTTGCTTAGGGCCACCGGTTTGCCTAGGGCCGCCGGTTTGCCTAGGGCCGCCAAATGTCTTGAGCTGAGCCTGCACAAAGTCGACGATTCTAAATCTGAGGTGCAAATCAGTTGTAAGTGAAGGACTAATTGCCAACTGTTCATATACACGGTAGGCCTAATTAACCTGTCTAAGAGAGGCTTGGACCTGTAATCTCAGCGTTATGAGCCCGTAAAGCTCACTAATCATTAGGCTACTCTGCCACAATGTTGCAACTGTCTCATTATGTTACAACACCTCAACTTTCCCCACAGATTGGCCGTATTTTTGTGGATAGGCCTACACGTCTTAGCAACACCCGCTTTGCAGAGGACGGGCCCCTATTTGGCGCTGAGCAAGCTTCGGACAGAAGATGGTTTTAAATTGTAACTAGCATATCCTACGAACAGCAACTGAGCGCCAGTTTGGCTAAATGCTCCTTCTGGACAAATCCTCGGTTGCTCCCCTGTCCCTCCCCTCTATCTGTCAATCGCCAAAATGTGTTGAAACGGCTTTAATTTAAACGTAATGTAAGTGGTATACACATCTTACCGACAGTGTAGTAGACGTCATTGGCCAGATGTCCACCGCAGTGCGCGTTGTCAGAACCACAGGTCATGTTGCATGCTTAACATCAATATATTATATATATAATTATATATATGTATATACAATTATACATATAAGCTTAACATTTAGAGATACATGTATAGACCGTCTAGATATATAAGATTGGATAGGCCTGCAATCAGGGCTGTAGTGGTAAAATTAGAGGTGAGTACACTCTACCGGTTAGTTTTCCGAAGCAAATTAGAGGTGAGTACAAATATTTTGTGAGGTGAGTATACGATCTCTAGAGGTAGGTACACGCTGTATACCCGCGTATACCCTCGACTACAGCCCTGCCTACGATATAACGAAAAGCAAGAGTTGGTATAAGGAAATTCAGTAATAAGGTGCAAAGAAAAGCAAGATTATACGGCATATAAGGAAAGATAAAAAAAAAAGCTATAAGGGAAGATACGGTTGAGGGAAAGGTACCATAAGATCTAATGATATGCAACAAAAGGTACAGTGTAGCCTACAAAGACAGGTAAGTTATGCTCGAGGTGTGATGAAAGGTAAGGTGTAATCCTTCAGTCAAGAAAAGCCAGCTGAAGACAAGGCTTGACTTGGGCTGGCAGAAGTGAGGGACAGAACTATGGGCAGAAGCACAATCGTAATCGTAATCTCCAAACTTCTAAAGCGCCACTCGAATGCCAAGCGCAGGGCACCAGTCTATTCACGAGCGCTACGTCAAATCAAAGGGGAGGGGACGAAACGAATTTTCAATCGGATTTATTAGTCCGAAGCTGTGTGGGGGGGGGTTTCGTCCTTCCCCTTCAAACTGCAATCCACCCGGATTACAGCTCTAAAAGCATGCTGCATATTCAATCCGCCTGCAGAGGCATCTTCTGGATACAGATGGAACTTTCGACTCAAGTGCGACCTCAACAACATCTCGATGACCTGTCAATTCAATTTGGTTCACGCCTCAATCGTATACCATTATGGATTTTGCACTTAACCAGCTGCGCAGGTTTTTACCAATGAATTCATAAATTGCAAAATTAGATTAATGGGTCTCAGCTGAAAGTCTGTTAAGCCTCCTCCCATTCACACGATCAGTCAGGCAGTCAGGCAGTCAGGCAGTTCCTCGCTCGCTCTTCACCAGTCAGCAGGCTTAAAACAGAAGTGAGAGATATAGGCTAGGCCTAGTGAAGTTACAGACAGATAGGCAGACAGTCAGAAAGACAGACAAACAGACAGACGGCTTATAGCTTAACTTCACCACTCCCCGTAGGGCCTACTTTGGAAAAAGGAAGAGGGCGACGCTATTCATCTTTGTTATGACACAAAGTCGTTAAACAGCAACTTATTTTATAGCTTCCATGCACTTAGGCATTTATACTGAATCTTTAAATAAACAGGCTGACAGTTTCAAATAGGCTTAATTTACAGGGGCGTAACTTTAGCCTAAAAAGTGGGGGGTACCAATACCTTGGTCTAAAAAGTGGGGGGTACCAATTTCTTCTCCACTTTCGTTTTCGCATGATAACCATTTGGAACATATTCCCTGCCAGTATTCTCATTAATTTTGGCTCTCGATTTACCTGTGGATCTAAGCACTTTCATACTTTTGGCGGAGATTGCGTTCTCTGGGAAGGCACAATAATAAAATATTGATTGGCAATGTTTAAAAAGTGGGGGGTACAGTACCCCCCAGTCCAAAAAGTGGGGGGTACGGGTACCCCTCGTACCCCCCACAAATTACGCCTATGGGCTTAAATGCTCAAAAATATGACAAAAAGACCGTGAAATTAATTTAGACGTCTGAAAAACAATTAAACTAATTTAATGCTTTAAGTAAAAGCTATGAAAGAAGTTGCTGTTTAACGACGTTTATTTTTCCAGGCTTAGGAGCGACACACTGCCAGAGTAGGCCCTATACGCCAGTGGAGTGATTTAAGAACAGGAGTGATACGGTACGTTATTCTAGGGTGTTATCGGGCGAGATAATTTTGGATGAGCTGTGGACGCTTAATTTGGTTGGATTCGAGGTTGAGGAAAAGGAATTACAGTAATCAAGTTTGGAGTGGACAATAGAGGCTGCGATATAGTGGATGCAGTTGTAAAGCGAAGCATGGGTCGAATGCGGCAGAGGTCGCGAATATGCATGAATCAGGTGCGAGAGAGGTTGGAGATGTGATTAGAGAAGGATAGATGTGGATCAAAGGTAACGGTAAGCACAGGTGAGTCGGAGGAGAAAGTGAGAGAAGAATTGGTGGGTAGGTGTATGGAAGGGTTGGGGATTTTCTTAATCTAATCTGGGACGGTAAAATCCGTGGTTATTGTGTCACAAGCGACGGCAATACCGTGGAGGTGTTATAAGGGCTTCCGGTAATACCGTGAAGGCGGTAATACTAGGCCTATAGTACGAAAATTCCTCTTGAAATGGTTTTAACATTGCCCCACTTCGTCAAATGAATAGTTTGACTCTTTACAGGTCTTCTATTTCAATGTAGTACTAGTAGTAGAATCGCGTTAGCCTATAAGCCCTATATTATTGAAATGCCGCCGGAACCTGCTAATTTTTCAATGGATTGATCAGGTGAGATCCTACGTACCACCGTATACCCGTTTGAGTGGGTGCCACAACCTTTAGAGACCCGTTCACGGACCGTGCAAGCCCCGAGATTCAAATCTCTTAAACAAGTCACCATCGATATGGGAACCGCCGAACCGGCACCTACATATACAGAGGCACATGGAACGAACGTTGTAATGTAGCTAACGGGTTGTGGCAGATCCGATGAGGATGGAGTGGGGAGGCTACGGACATGATGGGGATAGAGTGGAGATTGAAATAGACCCACAAGCATGGGATGGGGATGTAGGTAATTTTTGTCCACGTCTCACTCTACTGCAGAGCCCTATTAAATGTAGAAATTTAACGAACAGTTCGTTGCGTATGCAAAGTCAATAGACGAGCTGATTGTGCGGTACTAGGACTAAATGTCCCCGGACAAAATGTCCCGGACATAATGTCCCGGACAAAAAGTCCCCAGACAAAAAGTCCCAGGATAAAAAGTCCCCAGACAGAAAGTCCCAGGATAAAAAGTCCCCAGACAAAAAGTCCCAGGATAAAATGTCCCCAGACAAAAAGTCCCAGGATAAAATGTCCCCAGACAAAATGTCCCCCGAAAAAATGTCCCCGGACAAAATGTCCCCAGACAACATATCCACACATATCTTCACCAAGGTCAGTGACCATGGGAATCGGGATCCCATGCAATACCTTAACAACATAGCATGTGTGCAAAATATAAACGTTGTGTGAATTCCACTTTAGTCTATATTAATTAAATATATAAATTAAATTTTACTGCTTGTCGCTTTGGTGAAGTTTTGTTTTAACAGTTGCAATTTTTTAGAACATTTCTGACTAATTAATTAGATAACTTATTTCAGTTTATACAACGTAGGCCTCATGACTTTTATGTTTTGTTTAACGAGCAAGTGTGCGAAATATAAACGTTGTGTGGATAGCACTCTAGTCTGAAGACATGCTATCATTTCACTGTTTTGTTACCAGAGATTTTGGCTAAGCATGTTAAACAATATGAAAAAAGAACTCCTGTTAAATATTGATCTGTCAAAGAATGACGTATTAAAGATATATATTCATCGATATTCATCTTCGAACAATAACCCGCTCCCATATATTTGGAGCAGTCGGTCCTGCGCATCTAGGGAAGAATCATTCTCTGCTGAGACAAATCATCTAGGGACTTTCCAAACTGGGACATCTTGAAGTCTGAAGTTATTTAGGCGACTATTGTGACAAAGAAGCACTACAGGCTAAGTCGGCAGAACTGTACAGAAACCAGGGATAGGAGCTGTGGGAATATCTACTTAGCTATAGCCAGTAACTAAAGTTACGGCTATTAGTTTGTGAGTCCTTATTGTTAGACTTTATAACTACTGCATATAATATTCTTTGTTCGGGGGACATTTTGTCTGGGGACATTTTGTCCGGGGGACATTTTTTCGGGGGACATTTTGTCTGGGGACATTTTGTCTGGGGACATTTTGTCTGGGGACATTTTGTCCGGGGACATTTTGTCTGGGGACATTTTGTCCGGGGACATTTTGTCTGGGGACATTTTGTCCAGGGACATTTTGTCCGGGACATTTTGTCCGGGACATTTTATCCGGGGACATTTTGTCCGGCCACGGATTGTGCTCATGCCCCTTTGTGGCCTTCGCTGACTGCCCAGGACATTAAAACATGCACCTGGAAAGATCAACTGAAAGCTGTGGGCCTACTGCCTATGTTTTGGTTGAATTAGCGAATGAAGATCGAGGCTTTGCGTCATGGCAACTGGCACGCGCACTCTTCCTTTCTCTATTATGTTGCTGCATTTGACTCAATATGTCGTGACCATAGACTGGGAATGAAAATGTAAGTGGCACACGGTGATCTATAAGGCCTATACGTCAGTCGCTCGCCTTTAGATCCGCGCTTTACACCCGGTATTAAATCAATCCTTCTCCTTATGCAGGCTTTGAGTTACTTCACAACCGAACTTCCGGAGGCTGGAAATGTGCTTAATGGTTTATAATTAGTTCTACGTTAAAATCTACCAATAAACGTAAACAGCCAAAACATTAAACAATTAATTTCAAAGCCTATACGCAGTTTACACCGAAAATCTAAGTAGGGCCTATACCTTTGGTCCCGTGTCAGTCGCTTTTAGATCCATGGGCGGCGATCCGGGGGGTTAGGGAGACAAGACCCCACCTTTAACATTGGGGACACAGTATACAGTTGTCCCCCACATTTTGAAGAAACGCCAAAAAAGGTCAACAAATTTTTTCGCGCGTGTGCGTGAAAAAGTTATCACCTCTTTTTTGACCAGATCAGTTCAAAAGTATCCCGTGTCTTCCCCCCCCCCCCACCTGTAAAACAAGATCGCCGCCTCTGCGCTTATTTGACTGACTCGCGTATAGGTTTGCTAGCTTGTGATTGCCGGACACCCACTGTTACCTTTTTCTTTCTTTCTTACAAACGTTGTATTTTCGACGACAGTCAAAATGTGTACCCTACCCACGGTCATGAGAAATCTCTTGTCTGTCAATGCACAGACGTAAGAGCGAATGTGGCAAAGCACCGCTAGGGGCCTATATCATATCTACGTTTATTGAATTTCTCATGGCAGACGACACTGAACGTTCTTTGAACTCTGACAACTTCTTATATTTAGGAGAAACAGGCCTAGAAGGCTGGAGGTTTCAGCATCTAATCAGTCTGTGTTGCTTTCTCTAAAATGCAATGGGTTTTAGTGCAGCAGTTCTAGGAACAAGAGAAAACCATAGCGAACGTTGCTCCAACCAACAATCATGCTGATGCTTGACAGCGTTCTGTGGGCTAATTGGACAATGACGATGCTCACGCTGGTGGTTGTTGAAGCACACTAAGAAGGCATTCGTCGAATGCGTTATTCGAATGCAGAGTATGGAGTTGTTAATCTAATTAACAGGATCTGCAATTTCTTTATCCCACATTCTTTGTGAAGTGGTCCCGAATCCAAAGTATACTAGGTGTGTGGATGCAGCACTCAAATGTTCCAATGCTCACATTATACTTGTGGATATAAATACAGGTGAGACAATGACAGAAGAAGAGTAACGATGACATGAAAAAATTAGTATGGCCTATTTACTTGCCCTACCTGAGCATACCCTAGCCTACTTTAACTTACCTTACATTAACTTCCATTACCTCATTTACTTACCTTACTGCGACTTACCTTATCTTGATTTAGGCACACCTTACTTCAACTTCCATTACTTACCTTAACTTCTATTACCTTATCTTATTTCACATTACCTTACCGAGCCTTATCTTATCTTCAGTCTTGTTGTCAAGACCATAAACCTCAAGACCAAGACCAAGACCAAGACCTTGAACCTCAAGACCAAGACCAAGACCAAGACCTTGAACCTCAAGACCAAGACCAAGACCAAGACCTTGAACCTCAAGACCAAGACCAAGACCAAGACCTTGAACCTCAAGACCAAGACCAAGACCAAGACCACGACCCAAAAATCACAATTATATCCACACTATTCCTCAGAGGCGAATATATATATATATATATATATATATATATATATATATATACAGGGGCGTCTATCCCCCCTAGGTCATTG